>CANNZV010000173.1:0-400948 GCA_947561585.1 Caprella mutica
CTGTGATTGGTTCACACTCCACCCAATAACAGTTCAGCTCACTCAATTGCCAATCTCTTTTATACCTATGTATTTATTTCTCCTTATATATTCAATATTTTTACTTGAAATTTGGTACACATTAGTTTAGTACAAAAACTAACAACTTATAAAAATACAGTAACGTAGGTTTATAGATAAGACAAGTGTCTTTTTAACATAGAGTGAAACTTTCTCGTTGTAACTTGTTTCTGACCAATAGTTAGTATCTTGTTGAAAAAACTTTTTTTTTTATATAGGTTGCCCTAATAGCCTTGGAAGCATAAGTTAGTAAAAGGGCCGAATATAAATGTGTAGACTGCAGTTCACTTTTATTTTTCTTAATTTTTAGATATAAAATATATACCTAAAAAATCAGAGGTAAGCTTACAAATGTTCGGACCAAACTTTTCCAAATTGGGTTCGCTATACGGAGGTTCGGAACCCAAAATCGACGAAGATTCGGGTTCGGAACCTAAAAAAAGGTTCGCGCGCCCAGCTCATAATATAATCGGACTGCCCGCCTATAAAATAAATCATAAATATTATAGGAGATTATGAGCGGCATCCTCGCCCAAGAAAATATAAGCGGCATCGCAACCATAATCAACCATAATAGGTACAGTTGCGCTTCCCGCTTATAGTTGAAAATATATATTTTACTTTATTTGAATATGCATATCATGTACTATACCTACCTATATCAAGGTAAGATCGAAGTAGTAGGTTTGTTATAATTTGAAATATAGTAATTCTCTTCTGAGCGCAATTCCAAACTTTTTTTGTAGTACATACCACTTTCTATAACTGTTACACATGAATATTTTGAGCATATCTCCCTATAGCTTGGCTGCAGAGTACCTATATACCAATCAAGCAAGCATGTTTATTGATTTAACTGTATAGGCACTTAAATATATAAGCATTATGTATTAAGAACTTTATGCAATATTTATACCATAATAATTCAGGAAGCATAAACTAGTAACGCGAAATTGAAGCAGTAATTTCACATTGTAAATTTTTGGTAAATTAATTTCATGTTTCGATGATATGGCTATTTCTAAATTTTCCAAATCGATAATTTCATAATTTTCATTGATAACATATATAATATATTGATTAAAAAATTGTGTATTTCATTGTATTTTTTTTATTGGGATGTGTTAATTAATGTGTCGATTAATTTGCTTAAAACGGATATTTCAAATTAATTTTAATTTAGATTAATCCTATTTTAAAATTTAAATTTATTATTGCGGCAATAATTTGTCTCAATATTGAAGTTAATGCCTCGTAGATGGAACTACGAACGAAAAACAAATCTTACATAATTTTTCAATATACGATTAAATTGTTATCTAGCCGCATTTACCCACCCATGCATGCATGCATGATGCATACGAATAACCAAGTCAGCCACTCATATCTGTGCCCGATAGGAACTGGTCAACCATCTCACTTTTTCTTACCACTTTAAATACCTATAACTATGATAATTGAAATTATATGAAGTTTGAGAACCCTTCACATATCAGCTAATTAATTAGCTGGGTGGTGGTATTATTCTTCAAGACATTTAATAATTTTGGTAGCCTCCTACCAATTATTTTATTCTGAAAATAAGAAAATTAGGTACAGTTGATGATCATATGCCAATATTGATCATATGAAAAATAAAACTGTCAGATTTACATTACTGGTAATTGCTCTTATTACGTAGCTACTTGGTTAATTATTTTTCTGTTATGTAGTTTCCTTTTTCAAAATAAAAATATGATGTTGGTAGCCCTGTTGGGTGTTGGCAGCCTGATTGCAGTGACGTTGCAAATTCCCGCAAGCCAAAGTTTTCCAGGTTTGAGGAATCCTGATTCCTGACTAGGAATGGTGCAAATACATAGCTTTTTAACTAGGTAATCTTCGATCAATCATCTAATTATTGAACTGTTTGAGCAAATATTGAAAACGAAGCTAAGTTAGGCTAGCTAGGTTCTTCCTTATGGAAGAAGAAACTGTTGTTAACGGTAAGTTTTCTTAAGTTGCTTTAAGCATCCAGGTGCATCTTTTGAAGGTAGGTACTAGATATCTATCAATTTCATTGAATTTACAGCAGAATATTGGTCGGTTAGTAACAGGCTAACAGCTAACTTGGAAGGTAGTACCTACCTACTTATTTTAACTAGGGCAAATAAAAAACCTAGATATACTAGGGTCCCCTTCAATTTCAGATTGCGACTCTCTCAAGAAAGTTTCTAAAACCTTCTGAATCAAATTTTCATTGAAATGTTGCATACCATTTATACCAAAAGATGTGCAATAGCTATAGCCTATAGGTAGGCTATACAGCCTACTGCCTACTGGCAATTTGGCAAATGCAATAAATTAGTAGGTACCTAGGTTGGTAATATAAATTATAGCTACCTAATATTAATTTGAAGCTATGATGTTTACCTTAGAGGCCGCAGTTAGGTACTGTCATTGAATTACCTAGTGTGCCAGAATTTAGGTAACTAGTTAGGCACTTCATCCTAACTACCTAATTAGTTTAACTTCTCTTCACTTCCTCTTAAGTAAAATAGGTAGGTAGGTACCTAGTGTGGTTCATAAACTCTCAAACCATCTCCAAAACCATCTCCTATATTAGTTAAAGCAAATTATTCAATTAATTGGATTAGATTTTAAAGGTGAAAACTCATATAAGTATGTATAATTGGCTCAAAAATTTTGATTTAATTCCTATGTTTCCGTGTTAATTTTGGCTTGAGGCTTGAAATCTTAAAATATGAACCAAATTGGCTTTGCTCAGAATTTTTGTGAAATTTTGGCTCCAAAGTTGGCTTACAATTTTCCAGCCTCTGAAACATGGCATAGTACCTACCTAATTATCAGTTACCATTAATTAATTTAATTTAGCTGAGGGAGATTCTGAATCTGCTATGGAGAGCATGAGAGTACCTAATTAAGTTCTAACTCTCTCGACTTAAAATCTCTGCGAGTCAGAAGACACATTATGCAAAGTGGCCACAAAGTTACAAACTCGCCAATATATTTTAATTTTGGTGAGTAATGACATAGGTATACTCAAGTACCTAGCAATTCCTATGTGTGCAACTTTTAATTTTTAATTTCATCCTTGGTATTGTTGTTACCTAGCTAGTTTGGCTCCGCTGCCTATGAAGCTATGGTAAGTTCACCAAGAAAAGTGATATTTCAAATTGTTGACATAAGAAACACTCTGTCAGCCTGGCTCTGCAGTTGTAACTGCTGTTAAACAGCTTTTTTTCCAGGTAACAATAAAGCATGGCTTGCTCATTATTTTCCTGAAGAGTTTGACAATCATTTTGGGCCCTTAATTGCATATTATTTTCTCCTATGCTGCTATGTTATTTTGGAGAGAAATTAAAATAATTGGATTTATGGGAAAGAAATTTTTTCTTATTGGGAGATAACTATTAAAATGGAGAGTTCTTGATCTATAATATTTCATTTGGACATTTGTTTTTCAAATTCTTTAAAAAAAAGATAAATTTATGCTGGAGAATCAAATTATTACAAATTCTTTACAAAATAGCCAGACTCAAGAAACTTTCAAGTGTTAACAGTAACTCTTTTTCTAAATTTTCTTGTAAATGTAAATACATTTCTATGGTTTATTAATTAATAATACATTGCAATTCTTTCAAAGATAAATTAAAATAACTATTTATTTATTGAATAGCTAGATACAAATAAATTTTGAATCTCATGCTATTGGTATGGAAATAGTTATGACAATTTTATGTAATTTAATTCAAAATATTTTCTTTACAGTGATTCAAGTTGTGAATGGTGGTACAATGAGGAAATTGTTCAGTTAAAAACCAATGTTGTCAAATTGGAAAAATGGATGGTTCATCCAAAATCTTCATACCTGCCAACCCTGTGGAAGAGTTAGACAGTTTGTCTAAAAACAGCTCTCTGGTACTTATTAATTAAAAACAAATTGGATTCCATGAAGTAGCTACTAACATAAATATTATCTAGGCATGAGATAATCATACCATCTATCTTTTTCAGATCTCTATTCTCAATCTTATTCCCTTTAAAGTCTGGGTCACTGCAGATCATTGAGATATAACTGATGGAAAAAACAATGTCTGAAAGACTGGCCTTCCAATTCTTTCTGACTGGGTTTGGAAAATGGAGAATTTCCTGTAGTAAATTAATCTTCAGAGATCATAAGATCTTCAAATTTGTGTTAGGTTAGTATGAATGAATGTTACCAACTTATTTGTCCATCTAAACTTCTAAAGTATGCGATTGTTCAAACATTTTACACAGATATCAGTAATAAGAATTGACATTTTTCAAATTATGTATTGCACTTTCCAGGTACTATCAAATCTACACACATATGCATCTTCTAAAGAAGAAAAATAAATCCGCGCCGATCAGGAGTTTATGATTGGGAAGGTGGCAGGAAGTTGAATGTGTACACTACAATGTAAGTTCTCGAATGAACTAATTTTTATTGAGAACTACAAACGAAATGAAAATTTGCCTATATAGGCCGAATAGCTAATCTATAAAATTTTCATTTTACACCTAATAAATAAATAGATGAATAAATAAATACACTTAATAAATTTTCTTGCCAGCTATGTAACACAACATTTCCAAAATGATTACTACAAACTATGACATTTTTTGTAATTAGCAAAATTAATTGAACATATTCCTGTATTGAAATATTGATTTTCATCTGACAATCTTATTTCAGCTTCTTCTCTTGTTCCTGAATCTGCAATTCACTCTGGTGCTGTGACTGCAATTCACTCTGGTGATGTCACTGCAATTCACTCTGGTGCTGCCACTGCAATTCACTCTGGTGCTGTGACTGCAATTCACTCTGGTGCTGTGACTGCAATTCACTCTGATGCTGTGACTGCAATTCACTCTGGTGATGTCAGTGCAATTCACTCTGTGTCACGGTGGATACCCTGATGGTATTGTTAGAACTCTGTTTTGTCCATGTAGCTAACTTCTCCCCTTGTTAGCTACATGGTAGGATTCTTTACAGCCCTACCTACCATTTTTTCTGAAGTTACTTTACATAATATGTATATTTCATATGTAAGTAGCAGGTTGAAATTCATTTATGATACTAGGTTGTTGGTAGGCTTTTCAAATCTCATGTAGAATATTGTACCTTTTTTATGTGGTTGAGGGCGGGGGTCTGATTATCAGACTAGGGGTTTTTGTAAACATTTTTGCCGGTCACCCAACTTGTTATCACGATGCTATCTTCTGGGTAGGCCTTCTTTTTGTTATATTGTAGTTTTTTAATTTAGCGTCTCTTTTTTCTCTAGCTTTCCTTTGTATCTTTCCTCTTCCTTCTGCCTTGCTATGTCGATGGGTAAGCAGACTGACTGTGTAGGTCTCTTATCCATGGATAAGCAGACTGACTGTGTAGGTCTCTTATCCATGGGTAAGCAGACTGACTGTGTAGGTCTTAAGTCTAACCCATGGATGTCTATTTTTGTGGCATTTCATAATACATCTATTCCCTATAATTAGCAGCTATATTTCATGTGTTAAATATATCTTTGTAAATATTATTTCACAGCTTTTAATATCCTCTTAATAAATAATACTTTATGTATTTTCATTTAATCCAATACCCAACCAAAAAAAATTAAGGTTGGCAGAAAAGCCATTATGGTCGGGCTGCCGTACCCAATATGGTTGCCAATATAGGTGCCAAAAGTCCGCTTTGCCGATCATAATTATGGTTGGTTAGCCAACTATAATTATGGTTGGTGAGCCAACCATACCCCGTCTATGTATGTATAGGCGGAGTATGGTTGGCACGTCACTCATATATAGGCGGCGTATGGTTGGCTTACCAACCGTAATTATGGTTGGCAAAGCGGACTTTTGGCACCTATATTGGCAACCATATTGGGTACGGCAGCCCGACCATAATGGCTTTTCTGCCAACCTTAATTTTCTGATTGGGAAATGTATATAATAAAATATTAAATGTGATAGAGGCCACATTAGCAGAAGGCTGGCTGCTTCAAATAGTTAGAAATAAATTAAATAATAATGTTTCTAGGAAGCAATCATTAATGGAAAAATGTCAGTTTTATAAATTAAAAAAATTCCGGCCACTTAATTAAGAGACCCCGATCTCTAAAGATTGGAGTCATTTCATTTCACAGGCTTCAAATACGAGCCTGATTTACAAATTGTAAACGAATATTAATGAACCAAAATTTTATGATATAGTTATAAAATTAATTATTTATAAATAAATATTGCTCGATTAACCATTATCCGGCCGGCCAGTACAGCCCTTAATTCCGGCCTCACAATAGTCCTAAAATAGGCCATGTAAGGTTAGAGCTAGAAAATCAAATAAAACAATACTGATTGCATTACCGTGGTAAGTACATGGGATCAAGAATACATGAAAATCGAAGTTTCGCAAAATAAATATATGTAATAAATAATATTCATTTGAAACCAACTGACACAACGGCAAGCTTTTTTCATTTTAGTACTTAATTTGATTTGCACAGCCAATTTTAAATCCTCGTATTTAAAGAAACAATTCCAGCGAAATAAAGTTTTCGTAGGTGGCTATATATTTTATTTTACTTTTCAGGTAGAGAATCAATGTTATTTATTAAAACTAGGAATTTTGGATTATGAAAAAATGTGCTCAATAAAATTCAGTGATGGGATATCATTTAATATTTATCCTTAATAAACATAAAATCTGATTGAAACATTAAAAAATATATAAAAAACAAGAGTTTTCCGAAATGATTTTACAATACCTAAATTCTTCTCTTTCCAGATCATAACATATTTTCGACCTCTCAAAAATATTATACTTTATATAAAATATATTGATTGAATGCGTTTTTCCTGCAGGTTGAAAAACATATATAATAATTCGCATGTATATGATTGTTCTTCTTCTAAATTTAAGTCATAATTAGAAAAAGCCAAATGTTCTTCTGGAACACATTTCACATGCATTTTCAATTGACAAGAGTCACAATTTATCCATTTTTCATGTTTTTTATTCTTTTTGTCTTCATTGAAAGTTACCGTACCATACATGCAAACCCAATCTTCATTCTTTTTTGTTTATGTTTTTTTTTCTGTTTCGCAATAAGTGTCTCTGTACTGCTGACTGCTCAGTACATTTATTAGTGGAGCAGCTGGTGGCTTCCTCTTTTAATTTATTTTTCCTGGATAGTAATTGTAAGCCATTGCTTGACACTGATCCGTTGACGTACTTTGAATTACTGAAGAGGCTGGGATTTCGTTAGCAGATAGCTGGTGCAAAGAGCGTCAAAGCAGTTTCCAATTTTACAGATGAATTATTGTTCCCTGGTGATGACACTGATGATTCTTGGTTAACAAATGCAGTAAAACTCCAGTCAGATAGGAGTAGATCAGGTACTTCTTCCTCTTGAAATGACTCAGGAGTTCTACATACAGTTGTTGGTGGTAATACATCTGTAATGTCCTCTCTTTGCTCACATAAAATACAATGGATTATTGTAATAACCTTAATTAATAAACAGTAAAGAAAACGTTTCTTTCTTTAAGTTCTAAAATATGAATTTCTACAATTCCAATTAATAACTTAAATAATATTACAAAAATAATAATGAAGGAAGGCATAACTCAGAATAAATTTTGATCTAAAAACTAGTACGGCGACTGATGCAGATTAAATTGGATTTATTAATAGCAATAAATTTTTTTGTCTGTACCCATGTCCGCTATATAGCGGGGCATGCCTGATGGGACACCTACCCGTGTGAGATCCGATCACTGAATATATATAGGTATGGAGGCAGCATGTCATGCAAGGAAAAGTTATGCCAAAAAGTGGCGCCATGGGCGTGTCTTCCCCCAATGCACCCCTGCCACTCAGTTCATTGGGGTTGTATGCCCCTCCTCCAATGCTCAGTGCTAATCGAGTAACAGTCGAGGGAGGTTATGCTGTTCTGTACTGTTTGTAGCTATCACAATTTTGATAACAATTGTGATAATATTTTATTTATGAAAACATATTGTTTACTAACTTTCGCAATTAGTAAGATTTATGAAAACATTATTTTTTATAGTTGGGTTGTCATTCAATTTTATTATATTTATATTAGAGGTTGAATTAAAAAGATTAAACTATCATAATTGTTTTAATCACAACTCATTTTTAACACTACTTTCTGGTTTAGAGGATAATGCTAATGTAGGCTTGCATGCTTTATTTACTATCTCTTCTCATTTTCCTCTTAGAGTTTTTGCTAGGTAGGAATTTGGATTTCATTAACTTAACATCAACTCTTCATTTTCCTCTTCCATCTGTCAGTTCCATCTTTCGCAATCACATTCTTTTTAATTAAGTAACTGATTTTCTTCATACCTGAGCTTGGCCAACGAATCGTGGTAGATAAATTTGTTCACGGAGCCACTTTCCTTTCTGACTGACTCTTCGAGTCCCTTGTATCTATTTTCCTTTTGATGTTGGCGATATAGTTTTTGGTTCCGAAACAGACTTCAATTCTTCGAGTCCTAAGATTTGAGAATAAAAAAGTACCAAGTTGCATAGGTGGTTTTTATCATTATATATTATTAAACTCAATAGTACTGAATGTAAATGAAAATAATATGATGCATTATAAGGTGGGAGATATTTAATCACACCATGCAACTTATGTTCATGAATGATATTTTTATTTTGGTTTACGTATTATCCCACAATGTAACATATGTAACAAAAAGGGTTAAGTTAAACCTCTTTCATATATCACTTGTTTGCAGCAACAACGTCATAAGTACAAAAACATGTATTTTAGAGTTATCCATATAGATATATTAATCATAAAATGCTGATTATTTTGGCAAAAAAATCATCATTGACACTTTAAAATATACCGCTAGAGAGGCTGAATGTCCAAACGATATACCATTAAATGTACGTACATTACAAGTACTAATATGCCTCTCCTGAAAAACAGCTTTTTTGAAGTTATGACACTGTTCTCGCAAACAAGCGAATTATATTGATTGCATCTGTACATAAATACTTTTATTTTTCATTTACTTCCGTTGTATGGTAATTAATACATATATTTTCTCCATGCTTATCAGATGTCAAAAAGAGTTATAAGTATATTTAAATTTTACATTCAATCTAATAGAATGATCAAGTCGTGACGTCACACTAAGTTTCTGGATAAGCGTGTATGGGCCATTGCTTCTTTTTTCTTAGAATGTAATTAATCTCAAACTTTCGTGCAATAAATTAGTCGAAAATAGTCAGTAGCATTGTCTTTCTTTTTGAGAAGTATATGCTTTGACCGATGGATAAATTCTTATATTTTTTATGGTTTAATAATACTTTTTGTTGTGAATTTATTATGATTTGAGAATACATTCTATCTGTTCATTTCGTTATTACTGTAATAAAATTATAGTTTTGGTGAGATGTCAAAGCAAATTTAGTAATCAAATCGTACACTTTTTTATCATAGAAATTATCTGTATATGTAAGTAACTGTTGAATCTTTAAAAAATAGGGTTTCGAGAAATGCATGAGGTAGAGCGAGTCTAACACGCACATCATCTCCTCTCCGTGCATTCTGTTAAACTGATGTGAGTGGGAGGGGCGCCCTTGGTTTAGACCACAGTATAAAAAATATACATAGTAATGACAATAGCGTGATAAGTAGTGACAATTTTCCTTTTATAGTGTTGCTGTGATGACGTCACGTACACTAAACGTCTCGATTGTCATTACATATTCTATATACTGGGGTTAAGACACGCCCATGGCGCCACTTTTTGGCATCACTTTTGCCTGCGCTATGCCTCCTCCATCTTTATATACACTCAGTGAGTGAGGATGTCAGCAAGGTGAGTCTAGTAAATTAGCAATTTCTAAATACTAATGTACATAAATTAGCATATATTTCATATCAAGATTCTTGTAAACAACCCATTACCACAATTCAGATATATATAGAACAATAAATGTCATCCATATATGAGTTATATAGAATAATTTCAATGGGTAACTATAGTAACCAATCCGAGGAATGGCGTTTCTGAATTTGCACTATAGTTACCACTATGCATAAATGATACTAAGTCATGAGAAACACTATTTCCTTTTTATCGACTTTTTCAAAGCCATTCATGATTTTTTCTACTGTCATATGTTATAATATTTTAAGTTACAGACTGAAAAGACTTCGTTCTCTGTCTACGAGCCAGATACGAGCACAATTACTATTGGATATTCCTTATGGAAGCTACTATTGTAGAAAATGGGCCTGGACCTTCTTCAGCTGGCTACTATTGTCCAGAAAATGGGCCTGGACCTTCTTCAGCTAGCTACTATTGTCCAGAAAATGGGCCTGGACCTTCTTCAGCTAGCTACTACTGTCCAGAAAATGGGACTGGACCTTCTTCAGCTAGCTACTATTGTCCAGAAAATGGAACTGGACCTTCTTCAGCTAGCTACTATTGTCCAGAAAATGGGACTGGACCATCATCAGGTAGCAACTATAGTGCTGGACCTGTTAGCTACAATCCAGATCGGAGAGTTGATCATATGAGTCGCACTGTACCAGGTAGATGAATTTTTTTTTTTTCTATTAACAGTAAATAAAATAATTCATGTAGCTATTATTTAAATGATAAATCACCATTTTCTTTCTAGATGAATCAAGAATAGAAGTAAAACTGGCATCCAATCAAGAAATTGTATTTGAATCAGGTCTGTATAAGGTAAAAACAATAAATGTTTTGCCTGATTAGCAGGCAATAACTCTTTCATTATTTTTGAAACAAGGGGAGAAAATCTGTTTCGAAAAAAACACAACAACGCTTCCAGTTCCACAAATAACAAAATATGATACCCCAATAACAAAAATGTCCCTAGAAGATGCATTTATTGTTCTAAAGATTTCATAAAACTCAAAGAACATTTGATAACCAAACATGGAGATGAAGATGAAGTAAACACCATGTTCAATTCAACACCAGTTAAAGCAAAACAATATCTAGCAAAAATGAGAAATATGGGAATTAAAGAGAAAATTATAGAGCAGAAACAATCTATTGACATTTCAAAAAAGCTTTGTTCAGAGTGTGTCGGGTTATTTGCACACAAATATTTTTATAAGCACAAATGCCCGTCAAAGCATAAGAAGTCACTCTCTGTACTAACAATAGGCAATAGTAATTATAATAAAGATTATTGTATGATAAAAGGCCTTTTCAGAGATGAAAGAACTTTATCACTCTGTAAAGACAATCTATTTGACTCTGTATGCAATGAGGAATATAAATCACTGCGTAATGAGGACAAAATGTATGCCACCAAAAAGAGATTGATGTTCTATATGAGAACATTGGCTGCTGTTTTCAAAGATTTTGAAAGAGACATGAAAACTCTAAAAAAGAGAGTGATTGTCATTTAAAGATATGTTCATGCCAGAGAATTCCTTCGTATTGAAATTTGTTCTTGAAAATGAACATTTAGCCCCTAACACTTCAGTTAATTACTGCAATATCATTAAATCCGCTGTAAAAAAAATAGGTGGTCTTTTTAATATCGACAACAATTCAGTGATGGGGGACAATTGCAAGCGGGTTCTTAGTTCACTAGATGCAATTGTACCTGGAGTTATTAGGCCTGTCACTAAACTTAATAACAAAAGGAGAAATGAGGAGCTGAGAGCTCCAAAAAAATTGCCATCGACCGAATATATGAGGAAGTTAAAGAATTATCTTCTTGAGAAAATGAAGTATTTTAAAGTAAATGGGATAAAAAATGGTCAGGATTACTTACTTTTACGAAATGTTCTAATTACCAGATTGGTATCATTTAATGGTAGACGTGTTTCTGAACCATGTGCCGTAATTATACATAGATGAAATGAATGCGGCATTCTGTGGCAAATGGGTCGATTACTCTTTAGTAAAAAAAAATGTTCAGTTCAGGAACGAAAATTAATTGAAGAATTTTACGTTACATATATTAATGCGAAAAACTCTTCAAAAACCGTTGATCTCTTAATTCCCAGAGATATGAAATGTTTGATTGATATGATGATTGATGAAAATATAAGAATGAATGCAGGAGTATTTAAAGAAAACATATATGTCTTTGCCGGATTGCGTAAGACGCTTGATCCAGTGTCAGGATGGCACGAAATAGCTTCAGTCATTAAGGATGCCTTCCCTAATTGTGAAGATGAAAATATCACGGTAACATCTGTGCGGCGCTACTTAAGCACATTATTCAGTGAAACGGAGAGAGGAGAGGATGCCTTCAAGTTGTTTTGTACACATTTAGGGCATGATCCCAATATTAATAGAACTGTGAGTTGGCTATGTATTATAATGCATTTCAGCTATAATATTGCTGAAATTAGAATTTGTCTGAACAATTTACTTCTTACAGGTATACCAAGCTCCGGTTGCTGTACAGACCATAATCTCTGTTGGAGAATTTCTTAATTCTGTCGACCATACAATAAGTAAGTCACATGCAAATAATGATGTTAATACCTAGTCTATAGCTGTAAGTTTTTATAACAAATCAGAATATCAATCTGATCTATTTATTTTGACAGTTGCTTTTATAAATTACTATTGCATTTTAAATTCACAGATGACTGTATTAATTAAGATCCTTCATTAAATTTAACTATTATTTTGCAGTTGGTGATGATCATTCAGAATCAGTTTCTGAGGCTGAAATGTTGGAGCTGGATCCTTTGCTGGAAGGACCAGAGATGTTGGAGCCGGATCCTCTGCTTGAAGGACCAGAAACGTTGGAAGTGCATACTTTGCTGGAAGGACCAGAGATGTTGGAGCTGGATCCTTTAATTGAAGGACCAGAGAATGAGCTAGGAGAGGCCACACCATTCTCAAAAACTGGAAAGCTCATTGATGACAGAGAATATAATCGTGAGTATTCTCATCATTATTTTAATTACAGTTTAATGAGGAATAAGTTTTATTTTGATTATTTTTAATAGCTACACGAAAATTATTGCTTGATCCAATGTTTACCTGGATTTAATTTCGCCAAATCTTTTCCCTATTAGCTAGTTAATACTGTTATTATTTTATATCTTTGTATATCTTCTATATTTATACCTTATAGCTAGCTATTTATAGTATTTGAAAAATCTTATATATCAAAACCTTCAAATATAACCGTAAAAATAATTGTGATTTAATTTATTTCATTATTTGCCAATGTTTTGATCTACTCTTGCTTTACATTTTATTATGTTATTTATTGAGCTATTTACCAGATGGCGTTCGAAATATATGAAAATTTGTTTTTTTTATTAAGTAGGTATCTATTATTTAGAATCTTGGATTAACAAACTAGCAATAATTTATTACATAATTAAAATGCTGATTTCATTTAAAGCACATGGGTATTAGCAAATGTTTGATTTTACCCGCACCCCCATTTAATTTTTTTTTCAGATTTTTCGTCGCATGGAATATATTCAATTAGTTATCTGGAAATATTTTATAAAACATGTAACATTATTCAACATTTTATTTTCTTTATTCACTTCAATATTCTTTATTCACTTCAACTCTCTACATTTTACTATAAATTTAACTTATTCATGAAAAAAACATCGCTCTTTTAAGTTTCCCTTATTATTTTTAGCGTTTGAGAGTGGCAATGATACTGTGGTAATAGTATAGATAATTTATTCAGTTCGTATGCATTGTAATCAATTTTAGTATTTATATTTACTAACATTGTTTTTTTGTGTTACAGACTACAATGTGTTGTAGCCATTTAGCACTTTTACAGTCAGTATATACATAGATATTTTCACTATAATATTGTTCTTTCGTCTCCTGTCTTTAACCCTTCTGTTCCTATTCTTCTATTGTTGCATGGTTGAGTATTATTGATTTTGTATATTGATGCTTATAGCTATATTTTTTATCCTTAATTTATTTTTATTAGCTAACAACTTTATTTTATTTTTGTTTATATCTTTCATATCTGCTCTTGCTTTATGTTTTCCATCTTAATTTTTATTCTGTTCCGGGAAGTGTTCCCTTCTTCTGTTTAGTTCTATTCGTCTTAGTTTTTGTGTTAGGTAGGCTCGTAGGCTTAATTTACTATCACCTCTTCATTTTCCTCTTCCATCCGTGAGTGCAGCCACCAGTGCTTATGTCTCTTTTCGTCACATTCCTTGGTAAGTGACTGCATTCACGGAGTAGCTTTTCTGCATCCATGGGCCTTGTCATTGACGGTGGTAGGTGACTTTGTTCATGGAGCCACTTTCTTTTCTAACTGCTTCTTCCAGTCCCTTGTATTTAATTTCCTTTTGACGTCAGCGAAATAGTCACGATATGACTGAAGCAGACGTTAAACCCCTACTAAAATAAAATAAATTAGTTCTATTCACTCTATCTTTTTGTTTTCTTTCCATAATACATCATTTGATTCTTAGATTACCTATATAACCCACCTACTAAACTAATGCATGATAAATAGTAGCTAATTATAAGAGAACAATAACACCCCTGGAGTCAAGCTCTCGCTCGCACTGCAACAGTCCCACAAAAAAGTATACTATTCAGTATCCATCATTTCATCTCTTTATTGTTTCAGTCTATTTATTCATATAGAAAAATAGGCAACTAAAAGCAATGGTGTCATTTATTGCACAAAGGTACTACTTTGTTTAGTACTTTCGTTCAATGTGCTTCATAAATTACATATACATTTTTTTGAAATTCTTAGTTGGTGGGGAAGTAGAAATTGATACAAGTTTTAATCTAAATTACATTGTGAATTATTTTATTTCCTTTGCAAAAATATCTTGAAATTAACTTTGATATATGAATGAACTGTAACCACTAGGAGATGAAGTAATAAGGATGATTAGAAGTATATCTTTCCACAGAACAAATTATCTATTCCAGTTAGCGATAAATATTAATTCAAAATTAGATTGCTTTTTTGGTGGAGACCTTTTATGTTATACGTGTCAAAAAGAGCTCAATTTTAAAATAAATTGTTTAGTGTAATATTGTTTCCTGCTTTATATTTGATTGTGTTGCTATGTGTGTTTAAATGTTGTTGATTTGAAAATTTTATTAACATATGTTTTTTTAAGATTGATGGTAAGTATTCTATATTAATTTTGAGTGAAATTCTTAATGATAGTAGGTACCTTGTACGGAATATCATGAAATTTAATTGCTTTATTAGTAAGAATATTTCAATCATACAAGAAGCATTTATTTTAGGTTATATCAAATACTCAGTATGAATGAAATATATATATAATTTACTTTTAAGATATCAAAGTACAATTCAGATTTTTTCGAGCAATGTAAAATAATCTAATTGTTAAGGTTAACTTGATTTCACATTGAATGCTCACAGTGTGTTCTCTATTTTTTCAGTATTACTCAAGTGGCGATGGTCAGACACCTGATAAAAGTGAGTTTTTTATACAACTGTTCACATTTATTGTTTGATACTTTGAATAATTCTTCTATTTGAATAATTATTCTTAATTATTGAAAAGGTCCTGAAAAGAAGAGAAAGCTGAACAAAGACGTGGTGAAGAAACTTTTCCGGAAAACCGTCAGTGAATCGTCTGGAAGCACACCTATAAAAAGTTTGTATAATATATGCAGGTACTTACTTCCAAATAATAAATATACTCATACCTTATGATGAATTGCATCGATGAGTTCAATTTTACTCGGTTATTTTAATGTATATTGAGCATTATGATTGAATTTAAGGGAAGGCCTTTTTTATTACTGTATATATTCTATTCAAAATTTATGGTTATTAATTTCATTTGTTGAGAATTGGACTAGAAGTTAATTTAGGGTAGCTTGTTTGATTAAATTACTAATCGCAACAGAGCATAAATATGTGCTCAATTGTCAATAACAATTGTTTTCAATAAAATATATTCCTAATTCATCAACATCAGGCTAAATAATGTTATTCATAAGTGAGCCCCCAGGGGATCCTTTCGGAAGCTGTCTGTGGTGAATGGAAGAGAAGGGGGGTGGGTAACTTATTATCTTTTTTTCATTTTTACCATGTTTATCATTTTGTTAACGCTACTTGCAGTTTTAGAGGATTGCGCTAGGGTTATGCTCTTCAACTACGAGGTCTTAGATTTTTTTTGTTAGATAGGCTCGTAGGCTTCATTTACTATCACCTCTACATTTTCCTCTTCCATCCGTGAGTATAGCCACCAGTGCTTGTGTCTCTTTTCGTCACATTCCTTGGTAAGTGACTGCATTCACGGAGTAGCTTTTCTGCATCCATGAGCTGGGTCACTGACGGTGGTAGAGGATTTTGTTCATGGTGTCACTTTCCTTTCATCAGCAAATTATGTGGCCTTTGGTTCCAAAGCAGATGATAAAGCCATACTAAATATAATTAATCATCATCAGAGATTTTGATTATAAACATAGCTATTTGAATATTTGACTGGATGAATTTTACTTCAACCTCGTAAGTAAATGTTGTTAAAACCACAATATAATTTGATATGGTTTAATTTACAGGTAGTTATTTCAAATGGCATCCAACAGACTGGAGTGCAGCCAAAAAATATTTCCGCACACAGAGAACGGTTTTGTTGATACAACAAAAAAAGTAGGTTTTTGGTTGTATCAACAAAATAAGTTAGTCAGCTATGAGCCATCAAAATAATTTTGTTACAGTAAATATATTTTTTTGTTAAGGTTTTTTGTTATAGTTACACCAGAATTTTCAAGGATACAGTAACTAGAGCTTATTAGTTATAGTAACATTACAATACTGTTACTTCAATTTTTTTTTGTTATGTCAACAAAAAGTATATTTGAACCAACACAAATAATTTTTTGTATTAACAAAATCATCTTGTTATTTTAACTGAAAAAATAGATTGTGCTGATTTAATTACTATTTCTTATTTTATTGCATATAGTGTATATGTAAATTTGGCTGTATATCAATTAATTAGATTAATGTTACACGTTGTTATACACAAATTAAATGAGAATAAATGAACAAAGAAATGCTGTGGTACATTCAGGTCTCGAACCGACGATCTCCAATCTCCAGTCTGCGGCGCTAACCTCTCAGCCATCCTGGACATGGTAGAAGTAGGATTAGATTGAACTATAAGCAATATGAAAACATGCATGCCTTTTTAAAGTTAGTATAAATAAATATTATTTATTATTCTATTGATTTCGTATCTTTTCTTTTTTATAATGACAAGCAATAGAAAATTTAAATTGAATATTTTTAAAATAGCTATCTATTAATATTTATCAATTCACACTTACCTACCTAGTTTCTTACTATGTTTTATTAATTAATACCTACATAGATACCTACTAGAGTGTATCAGTACTTACGTAGTTATGATATGTAAAAAAGGCTTCAGAATGAACTTGCTGTAATATGTATCGATATTTTTACTATTAAGATTTGACCCAAGACTCAATGCATAACTTTTTCTCGCGTAAACCAGACGAGGGACATCACGCGTGGGACATACGTGGGAATATCGATACAAAATAGCACTCAAGAAACACGTGTAAATTTATATATAGATTGATTCTATACGTATGTACAATGAATACATATTGTGGTAACTTACAATTTATATGAAGCCTATAATAACAAAAAGAAATGGCAGATAATTATTACTAATGACAATATAATATTGTTAATAGTAAAATATATATCAACAAAAATATAATATTATTGTAGCAAAATTATTATTTATTAAGACAAAGGTATTTTGTTAAACAACAATGTTATATTTTAACTAAATTTTTCAGTTACTACTACAAAAACATTTCGTTATAAATAAGAAAAACATTTAACAATATTTTATTATCATAGCAATATTTAAGTTAATATTAACAAAACTTTTTTAGTAACCTTAAGAATATTCCATAACAAAAATTGTACTGTTAACTTAAAGAAATATTTTGTTGTAGTGAAGAAACCTTTGAACAATATTTTATTGCTAATTTAACTTAAATTGATGGTTAAAATAACAAAATTTTCTCATTACCATAACCGAATGTTATCGACAAAATACGTTTTGTAAATTTAACAGAACCGTTCTCTGTGTGCGTGACGAAATAATGGGAGCAAAAAAGATAGATAGTACTAACTAATTGATTTATATACATATGTGTATTTTTAGACTATATTTTCCATTAAAAACGAGATTATTTATGAATTATGCAGAAAGTATTCCTTTTTATTTATATTTTTCAGATGATGAATCAATCAAAATATATGTAAACACCCATACTATAAGAGGATTTAATACGTTTTCGAAAGGACTACAAATAACTAAACTTCGAACGAAGTTGTGTAATGAAAGAAAGAAGAGGAAATGAAGTCCGCAGGACTTTGAATTGTTTTGAGAGGAGTTGAATTGTTTTGAGAGGAGTTGAATTGTTTTGAGAGGAGTTGAATTGTTTTGAGAGGAGTTGAATTGTTTTGAGAGGAGTTGAATTGTTTTGAGAGGAGTTGAATTGTTTTGAGAGGAGTTTAATTAATTTGAGAGGAGTTGAATTAATTTGAGAGGAGTTGAATTGTTTTGAGAGGAGTTGAATTGTTTTGAGAGGAGTTGAATTTTTTTGAAAAGACTTTGAATACTTTTTGGACTTTATTTTGATAGGACTTTGAATAATTTTAAAAGGGCTTTGATTCGCCTCAAGGAATTTCATAAATTAAGATTTATTATAAGATGGGACTTTCCTGTATACTATTTTGGCCTTCTGTGGTTAATTGCAGTTTCTACTTAAGGTGGAGCCTCTTTTCTTATTCTATGTTCTGCAAATAGCGGCATTAACAATGGAAGCATATGAGTTAAAACTGCTAAATTTACTAATAAAATCTGATGTTCAATTATGTTTAATATTGAATATAATATTCATCATAAACTAATATTATTCATACCTTTGCATTATTTTCAATTTCTCACGTTATAAGTTTATATTAGTTGAAGATAATTGCAATAATAGAATCTATTTAAGAGTAATTTCGTAGATATAAGTAATGCATTCAGAGTACTTAATACGTATTACCTATATATCCGTTAAATAGAACTTTAGTTCTTCAACTACTTCATATGTCCTACAAACCCTGTAAAAATAATGTGCCATTTCTCTTCTACTTGGCAAGCATGACAAAATTATACAGCAATTTTGGATAAGGATTTTCATAGATGAAAAGTAAAAACATCAAGCCAATCTATAGAACCCCAGTTAAAATTCGGTGCAGTATAGCGGACGTTTTACTGTAGTTTATGGCAGTCTCAGCATTTCTAAGCAGCGCTCAGCAGATAATCTCTGCTTTCTACAAATGTTTACCGCGACCTACGGACGAGATAATCTGTGGAGGTTTAACGCGTTATTATCTGCCGAAAACTCTGGAGAACAGAGCATAGAAAATCTTCAGAGTTTATAGTCGATAATATTGGCTAAAATCTCCAGAGATTGAAGCACCACATATTGCTCATGAATCATAATCCAACAAATTAATTTGAACAAAAATACAACTTCTTTATCGATAGTGTAGCTAATAATAGATAATAATAGCTATAGTTAATTAATTGGTGGATAGACCTGATATAAAATAAACATTAATCACTATTGTTCTTGGTACTCAGCTATGGTTTGGCTCATTCAGTTTTATATTAAATCTATTGTTACCTAATATTTATTTAACCACGGATATCATTGAGTAATTTGTATGCGTTTTTATATTTCTCATTTGTCAGAGTGAACCACTAAAAGTAACACTTATAGAAGATCAAAGAAATAGTGAAGTCTGACAATGTTGATATCAGGCTTTATCAGAATACAGTTTTTCTGTATCTTCTCACTGAATGAACTGAAACAGCTCTCATCAGACTCAAACATCGATCATGTAGGTTCTAATAGTACTTCCATGCGTACATATGACTGAGAATCGTAGTTACAGGAGACATTCTTGAATAATTTCCATAAATATCAAAGTGCTGATGCTTGATTATAGATGAAATGATTTATAAAGATAAATTATAAGCATACTAAACTACCTTTGCATATCATGTTTTCAATTTATAAGATATTAGGTAATTATTTACCCTGATGTAGATTATTATTTGTCGAATTAAACTTTTGGCATGTGAGAATATATATAAAATATATCATATATGGAATATATAATGACATTCTTATAAACAAGCTGACATTGGCCTTAGTTTATTAAGTTTACTCCAATATGTATATATTGTATATAATGCATACAGTATACTGCATATATATAGTTAGTACAGAAAATTAATTTGGTTCATCTAACAACGATTCAATATTATAAGTGAAATAATTGCAATAACTAACCAGTTAAAATTATATACTAATATTATTATAACATTAATCATGTATTTGTTCTTCATCCGCGCCATTTAAATAAGTAGGTATATTGGAATACAAGAATACCAAATAACACGAAATCATTATTGAAAAAATCGGTCATTCTTAATAATTATTTAAAGATAAAATCATTTCCATGCTGAAATTATTAAAAACAGGGTTGCAAAACGAAATATTTAGAACAATTATTTTGTACGTTCTGAAGAAAAATATCGGATTTTTTTTATTGAGAACCATTGAACCTGCTGCCGTATTTTGAATAGTTTCTAGTTTAAAATAAGGTTCTGTGGTGATTTAATGTTTCAAGTTATTAATTTATTGGTGAAAGTGAAATTGTGTATCTATCACGTGTATAATATTTAAGAGTTCAGTGGTTATTGTATCCTATTGAAAAAGATATAGCTATGCTAGGCTATATATTATATAATATAGGTAGCCTAGCTAATTTGTACTTTTTTGGGTTTTGAAATTCACTACCTACCTATAGGTAAGGTGCCTACTGATGACACCAGTTATCTATCTAACAATAAATGATTTTTCACCTAGCTATGTATAATGTACTAGCACATAGGTATCAGGAAATGCACTGTAACTTGTACTCTAAGTAGTCTATGTCGAAGTTACTCCCACTGTGACATATCTATGTACCCACAGCCAACAGGCGACTCAAGTTATTAGTTATAGAGTACTACCTGAATGATGTGAATCCACAACCAGTCTGTATTTGGTTTACAAAATTCCAATTACTTTTCCAAAAAGCTGAAAAAAAAAATCACCAAAATACATACCTACCTACCTATTTCATGATAGATACTAAGATAGCTATTTGAATGAGTCATCAACATTTTTTTTATTTACCTAGCCACCAAAAATAAAAAAATTAATGGTAACATTATAGACTTATAGTTATACTAACATAGGAATAAATAGCTAAAATCCACAGACTTTACTAGTATAATATTATTTTCGAAGGGGAAAAATTTCACTGACAAGTGGATGGAATTTACCATGAAATACAGTCTGGGCATTATACCAGTCTGTATTTGGGGCAAAAAATTCCACTGACTTTTTAAAAGTTGAAAAAATCCACCATAAATTTCTATTAATTTGGCTGATCCAGCAACTTTTTTCTAACTTATCCACCAAAAATTAATGGTAACATAGGATTATTGGAATAAATGGCTATAAAAATCCACCGACTTTGCCAGAATATTATTTTCAAAGGGCAAAAAATTCCACCAACATGTCGGTGAAAAATACCACGAAATACAGACTTGGACATTAATTGAGTCAGAGAGATAGATATTCGCAGTCGCTAGAGTCTTGACTGACACTGACTACTAGGTATGTTGAATTTTCTTCAATAGTTTTGAATTCATTCCTACCTATGATCTATCCAGAATGCAGGAACTGGTAAAGTGTTCTCCAAGATATCCTACATTTTGACTTCTGTTCTCAGTAAAATACATGTAAATGTAGGAGGAAATTATTGATTGTTTGCACAGAAAATGTTAAAAATGTCATATATTCTGCAGACTGGCTAGTACCTATACAAGCTATATCTATTTACCTGAATTTTACTTTGATCATTAAAAGAGATCTCTGTATTATTGTATACAAAATATGCCAGTTAATCTGTTGATGCCAATTAATTGACCCTCAGCCTTACATAATAAGTTACATTTGTAAAGGTCAAAAGTCAAAACTCAGATATGTCTAATTGGCTTTTATGCCAGTCTACAGAATATGAGACATTTTTAACATTTTCTGTAATAACAGTCTGAACAGTCCTTAGTTTTCTCCTATATTTGCATTAATTTTACTGAGAACAGAAGCCAAAACAGAAGATTTTTTGGAGAACAGTTTACCAGTTCCTACAGTCTGGGCTTAATGTTTTGATTTAATTTAATTTCTATGTTCCCATGTTAATTTGGCCTAAAATTTTAAGAAATGAGCCAAAATTGACATGTCCAAAGAATCTTTAAATTTTGGCTTGAAATTGGCTAACAATCTGCCAGTCTCTTGAACATGGCATGATGATGATTATTCAGATTATATAAGATGCATCTTGACAGTTTCAATATATTTAGGTACCTATTCTCATGTAAATTTTGGCACTAGCTATATTTAGAGAGTCAACATAGTTTTAAAATTTATATAAATGGAGCAGTAAAATTAGGTTACTTTCACTAGAAACCTTTCTTTGACTGACAGAGGTCGCTTTTCTTTGACGGAGGTCGCTTTTCTTTGACGGAGGTCGCTTTTCTTTGACGGAAGTCACTTTTCTTTGACGGAGGTCACTTTTCTTTGACGGAGGTCGCTTTTCTTTGACGGAGGTCGCTTTTCTTTGACGGAGGTCGCTTTTCTTTGACGGAGGTCGCTTTTCTTTGACGGAGGTCGCTTTTCTTTGACGGAGGTCGCTTTTCTTTGACGGAGGTCGCTTTTCTTTGACGGAGGTCGCTTTTCTTTGACGGAGGTCGCTTTTCTTTGTCAGAGGTCACTTTTCTTCCATGTTACAAACCGGTCTGCAAAACATGCACAATCAGTCTTCAAATATTCATTTTTTGGAGCAATTCTTTCCAAAAGATTTTTAAATTTCTCTCTAAAATGGCCAGAAATCTCAAAACACTCCAATAATTACATGTAAACATAGGAATTGATTAAGAAATTGTCGCCAGATAATTCAGGACATTAATTTCAAGGCCATAATAGTCACCGGATGAATTTCACAACTTCATGCATCTTTTGCAGACTGGGTTACAGAGTATGTCAGTTAAAGCCAATTAATTGGCTTAAATTTCAAGAGGTCAAAATTCAGATATGTCTAATTGGCTTAAAATTTTGAATTAATTCCTATGTTCCCATGGACGCAGGACGTGACTATTTTTTGACGCAGGAGGAGAATATTTTTTGACGCAGGAGGTGACTATTTTTTGACGCAAGGTACACACGACACTATTTTTTCACACATGTTACACCCCTATTTAATTATCTCATCTATTCTTCTATTAGCAACATGTGTAGAGTTTTAAGTGCATGCTCCTGTTACAACTTAAAGTAATGCATTGAGTAGAAAAATAGTGCTTAAGTCATAGTTCAGAGATGGTTCCGTTATTTGATCATGATGGCCATACCTACTTAGAAAGATGATGCTGGGTGGTTATTATATACTATATTATTCAGAGTCTAAATCCTTGCTCACTCACCAGTGTCATTGTTTTCAGTCCTTTGACCAATGAGATATTTTTCTAAGTATCTCAAATGGTCAGATAATCCAAGAAACTTTGATAGATATTTGAATTTAATGCATATTTTCCCCATATTGTCACGTTGAAACTCAATGTTTAGGACATTAAATAGAAATTTAATTTTTATTGCATAGTATGGAAGTGGCTTATATCACTCCTATTTATTTAGATAAATTGGTGTTCTATCATTTATCTACCTATGCTCTTGTGTTAATTTTCATATATATACTGAGTGTGATCATTATTAAAAAATTATTCATAGCTAACTCAAATTGTGAGTTTGTTTATGATAATCTGTATTGCTCCCTCTGGATATTGTTACTAACTAGGCTATTTTTATATATATTGTTGAATTTGTTATATATGTCAAAATTAATGTTTTTCTTTTCAGGAATATAATTTTTCAACACATTCCAAAAGGAAAATAGTTTGAGGAAAAGTTTGAGAAAAATTGTATGTATCAAACAATCAAGGATATTCAGTTCAAACTATAACATGTCTTTAGATGATGAAGAGGACATGATGCAATTCAATATGAAGTATTAGGTAAGTTCAGCTCTCTTTTCAATCTTCAATAAAATAATTGACACAATGGAATTTACTAGATGCACTGATACCATATTGGTAACTGATACCAGTACCAAGTCCAATACCAGTTATAGTATGATATTCAAGCTAAAGACACCAAAAAAGTTTGTTCTAGGTAGGTATATGTGGTTAATTTTACCACTAATTTATAAAGTTTACATTTACCTAGTTCTTTAGGATCTTCATGATATGTGATTGTTGCCTAGGTGTTTATACAAGTATACTACCTATGCAATAATGCATCCTAACGCCATAGCAATATAACAATTCATCGTCTAGCATTAGAAGTGAACTCTTACAAGTGTTACTTGCTCAGTGTAATACCTATAAATTTCATTTGTTAGAATATTTTTGTGCTATTGCAATTACCTAAAGTGTACCTAGTTTTGAACTACAGTGTACCTAGTTAGCTTTGAACTACAGTGTACCTAGTTAGCTTTGAACTACAATGTGCCTAGTTAGCTTTGAACTACAGTGAGTCTAGTTAGCTTTGAACTACAGTGTGCCTAGTTAACTTTGAACTACAGTGGGCCTAGTTAGCTATGAACTACAGTGTGCCTAGTTAGTTTTGAACTGCAGTGTAGCGTCAGACCGGGTGGCCTTGCGCACCTCAACATTCCGGGTGAAGTTGCGCATCGCTAATTGACGGCGAATGCGTGAAAATAATTCAAATCTGACAACACCATTGGAAAGAACAGCTCTTAAACCCCCTAGTCCATAAATTTCACGAATATCGTAAGAGATTAAGTATAGATACTAAGTGTTCAAACAGAGACCTATGTTTTTTATAGCAAAATAATTATTTTGGACTAGAATCGAATCTCGGCGAACTATATGCTGTAGTGTTGATAATTATGCTCAAATTTGATTGCAATTTAAGTTGGATACGCATAATTTACTGCAGATTAACGTCATGTAAGATGATTTTAATAATTATAAATTATTGAGATATAACCAATATACTAGATGCGCAAGAACACCCTGGGAATATTTTAATTCACGGGTGGACTTGCGCATATTTATTAATGAAGTTAAAGAGCTCTTATTCATTAATAAACCTGTGATATTCATCCCTGATACTCCTATATCACGTTAATTCCACAGCAGCCTCACGGCAATTCCACAGCAGCCTCGCGGCAATTCCACAGCAGCCTCGCGGCAATTTCAAAGCAGCCTCACGGCAATTGCACAGCAGACTCACGGCAATTGCACAGCAGACTCACGGCAATTGCACAGCAGACTCATGGCAATTGCACAGCAGACTCATGGCAATTGCACAGCAGACTCACGGCAATTGCACAGCAGACTCACGGCAATTGCACAGCAGACTCACGGCAATTGCACAGCAGACTCACGGCAATTGCACAGCAGACTCACGGCAATTGCACAGCAGATTAGGGGCAGTTGCATAGAAGATTGGGGCAGATTCACGGCAGTTGCATAGCATATCGGGTTTAGATTTTCTATGCACAGTTTATACACAGGGTGAACTTGCGCACTGCGCAGTTTCACATTGGGTGTATTGATTGGTGACTTCTAGTTTTTTCGTAAAATCAAAGTATGCGGAAAATGCGCAAAGCCACCTGGTCCGACGCTACCTAGTTAGCTTTGAGGTGCAGTGTGCCTAGTTAGTTTTAAAGTGCAGTGTGCCTGGTTAGCTTTGAGGTGCAGTGTGCCTAGTTAGCTTTGAAGTGCAGTGTGCCTAGTTAGCTTTGAAGTGCAGTGTGCCTAGTTAGCTTTGAAGTGCAGTGTGCCTAGTTAGCTTTGCAGTGCAGTGTGCCTAGTTAGTTTTGAAGTGCAGTGTACCTAGTTAGTTTGGAACTACACTGTGCCTAGTTAGCTTTGAAGTGCAGAGCATCTAGTTAGTTTTGAAGTGCGGTATACCTAGTTAGTTTTGAAGTGCGGTGTACCTAGTTAGTTTTGAAGTGCAGTGTACCTAGTTAATTTGGAACTACAGTGTACCTAGTTAGTTTGGAACTACAGTGTGCCTAGTTTGCTTTGAAGTGCAGTGTACCTAGTTAGTTTTGAAATGCGGAGCATCTAGTTAGTTTGAAGTGTGGTGTACCTAGTTAGTTTTGGAGTGCAGTGTACCTAGTTAGTTTTAAACTACAGTGTACCTAGTTAGTTTTAAACTACAGTGTACCTAGTTAGTTTTGAAGTGCGCTGTACCTAGCTGTTTTGAAGTGCGGTGTACCTAGTTAGTTTTGTAGTATTATTATTCATCTGTTGATTGATTACAGCAATATCAGCTGTCTAGTTGAACATAAATATACTATTATAAGCACGAAATGTAATTATTCAGTGAATTGTTTATATTGTTCGTATCAATTTTCAGAAACACTGTCCGGACCCGATTTCAAACAAGTTCATGAAACCATTGGAATCTCCCTTTAGAATTCTGGCGATTGGGATGGACATAGAGGAAGTGGCATACGCTCCCACACCTGAGCACTCTACGTACCGAGGAACGGGGTACGGTCAAAAGTCCCCCAGGTCACAAGCCCCCCCGGTCACGAGCCAACCCCCTTCCCTGTTTTTTTAATCCTTATTTACCTAGTTAAACAAATGAAGAACTACTTAGATAGAAATAACTGAAAGTTGCTAATGTAGGTTGTTGTACTGCACACTTCATGATTGTTCAATGACCTGGCAGGGGGGAGTCACGCCCCCCGATATACATATATTTTATGTTTAATCAGTAATGAACTATAAAAGTGTCAATAATGATTAAATAATATAGGTAAATAAGGATTAGAAAGCAGGGGGGGGGGGGAACAACCCCGAGGAACACGTTATCAAAGTTGGCAGTTGGCGACCTAATCTCTTACTCTTCTCCCAATTTATATTTGTAAGTATGGTTACATTTTTTATTATTAGTAACAAGTGATACTCATTTTACAAACTTTAACAATCAGTTAGGAAGAAAAATATATAAGTAAGATTTACAATGCATAGCTTAAGTGTACCAATAAAATTTTTAAAGCTATCTACTTTACTTTTATAACCTTACCACTACTCTTTACAGTCTATTATATCGTAAATGGAAAAGAGGATGGTGTCCCTTCAGCCCCGAACTGTTGTAATTGGGAATGTATTATTTTACCATGTTTATTTTTTTAACGCTACTTGCAGTTTTGGAGAATAGCGCAAGGTTACATTCATCAACTGCGAGTTCTTAGGTTTTTGTATTAGGAAGGCTTCATTTCCCATCATCTCCTTCTTCCATCCACCATCGCCACAGGTGCTTGTGACTCTTTTCGTCACAATCCTTGGTAAGTGACAGCATTCACGGAGAAGCTTTTTTCCATTCATTAGTATTGTCACTGACGGGTGGTAGGTGATATTGTTTATATTGCCACTTTTCTTTCTAACTGATTCTTCCAGTCCCTTCTATTTACTTTCCTTTTGATGTAGCTAAACGGTATGGCCTTTTTTTTCTGAAACAGACAGTTAACTCCTAAATAAATTTTTCCCTAACTTGAAACGTCAATCACATTAATTCAACTAGCTATATAGACATTATGATCATTTTTTACCCTCATGGTAGATATTTACTGGTATATTGCTGCCGAATAACGTCACATTCATAATATAAAGTATGTATGCATTAAACGCGTCATATTTTATAGTATGAATATGTGCGTTCATATTCAGTGCAGTATTAACGCAGTCAATATCTGCCATGAGGGTATTTTTTCTCTAGTGTTTCACGCGTGGCCACGGACGCTACGCGGTCGCGCATTAGTAGTTAGGACGCCCGTGTCAGCAGTTTAGGGTAGCGCCCCAGTGTAGTTCAGTGCAGTGGGGGGACGTAGAATGAGCTCCCCAAAAGCGGACAAAAATGCTCTGTCGCGGCCCCCTGCCTGCCATGATGCCGGCCCTGCGCGCCTTGTCCGCTGCCCCTATCCTGCACCGAATTTTAACTGGGACCCCAAGTTCAGGGAATTTTCGGGCAAATCGGACGCACTAGTAAAATTTTAGACGTGCTTAATTATTAAATAGATAAATGCTTCTATTGCGTAAATTAAAATTGTCATACATTATGAAATGATATCTAAACTGAATAATAAACTCTTACAAGTTTATTAATAAAGGTTTGATCTCATCCCCACACCTATGATTTAAGAAATATATTGATCAACATATAAACACGGTAAAATCAAAATATAAACACAGGAAAATCAAAATCAACATATAAACATGGGAAAATCATAATCAACATATAAACACGGGAAAATCAAAATTTGTATACATAGGCAAATACATGTAAACATGGGAGATAGAAGAACAAACAGAATAATGAGCATAAAAAAAAGTGAAAAATCATAAAAAATAAGAAACATAATATATTTTAGTAGGAATTAATGGAATACAAGGGACTGGAAGGATCACTCCTACAGGAAAGTAGTTCAATAAACAAAGTCACTTAAGTAGCAGAAAATTTATTTTGTGAATGCAGTCACCAAGTAATGTGACAAAAAGTGACACAAGCACTGATAACTGCACTCGTGGATGGAAGAGGAAAATGAAGAGGTGATAGTAAATGAAGCGTACGAGTCTACCTAACACAAACTCTTAAGAGGAAAATGAAGAGGTGATAGTAAATGAGATTCCAGGACAATAACCCCCGTGCAAAAAAAACCCTGCGGTCAAAAACCCCCCAGACAAAAAAACCCCAAGTAATAAAACCCCGGTCTATATAAATAGCATAATTCATTTTTATTAATATATTAAACATTATTCAATGCAAACCAATAACTATTACATTTTCTTCGAAAATATGACAAATTTTTTGCAAAATAAGGTATACCCAATTACCTATTTTATAGTAAAAATAAGTACAGTATACATTTTGTCACTATCAAACCTGGCCGGGGGGGGGGGGGGGGGCACTAGCGGTCCCAATCGGACCGCTAACCTAACCTTAGGTGCACTATATCTCTTTATATTTATAGCATATAGTAATTTTATTTAAAAAAAATTACTGAAAATTAATTAAAATGATTTATGCTATTTATTTCAACCGGGGGTTTTTTGCTTGGGGGGTTTATTTTACGGGGGTATATTGCACGGGGGGTTTTGTCCTGTCACCAGTAAATGAAGCCACAAAATCTAAGAAAAAATAAAATATGCAACAAAAAATATTTAAGAAAAAATGGACATAAAACAAAAAAAAATAGACATAAAAAGAAAATAAAAGGCATAAAAAACATAAAAGAAGGAATAAAGCGAGTTAAGAGAGTAATAAATGGTAATAAAATTAGTGAAGCATCACTATTCAACAGTGGAAATCCATAGCAAGAATTCTTACACTGAACTATAATATACTTCATACACATTTCAGTTACTGTCTTGAATTTAGAGTTATTTTCAAAACAAGTTAATTTATAGATACCAAGATAAGAGGAATGGATAGGAGTGGTATATAAATCAAATTTCATTCTGAATGGACGATATCCAACCAGAATACAGCCATCACTATTCCTGATGAAATTGGTAACCATTCCAATATCATCACCTATATTAATGCCACAATCTCTAATAGAAGTGTCATAGACAATATCATTCAAAATTATTCTTTTGAATTGATCACATGTCTCTACGTAATGTGGGATAGGCCCTTCTCTGTGAGTTTTCTTTACCTGTACATTTTCGTGAACTACAGAAGATACAACAGATTGTTGTTCTTTGATTCGATTAACTAATTGAGCTACTATGAAGTTAGGTTGGCGAACAGCACGCTTCAATTTTCCTAAATGACTTTCAAAAGAGAAACATGAATAATTATCCAAGTTACCAAATTTCTCAACACCATCACATAAATGTATTAGACAGTGCACATTGTAGAATTCTCTCTTCCATACAACTTGATAGAAGTTTTAACAAATTTAAAGATATAATCTGCAAAATCTTTTCCGAGATAACATTGTAACCGCAGCAGACAGCATCAAGAAATTTTCATAAATTTCTTCGTCAACTAACTTCTGCAGGACAAATGGTCGAGTGTAAATAAGAAAAGTTCTGAATTCTTTAGCTTTGAATCCGTCTAAGAGATCTAACCCTCTTGGCCTTCTAGAAAATTCAGAAGGAACATACTCCGAGTAGCTAATAAGTTTATGTGAAAGTTGTGAGATAATTTGATTACCTAATTTACTTTTGACATTACCTTTGCTGCCTTTAACCCACAAAGATAATAATTTCCTAGTAACACCTAAATAAATTAAATGCATAGAATCCAGAACCACATCACTGACAAAATCTACTTTCAATTCAGTCATACATACATATAAAAAATATATTGGGGGAATATATATAAATAAAAAGAAAAAAAAATACAATAAAATATATATAATGCTATATTAAAAAATATGTATACATATACGTATATAAAATAGGAGGAGAATCCATGGAGAACTGACAAACTTGACAGGTAGGCATGTAGAGTGAGTGTGCTCATGTAACAGCAGGAGCTCCTCTCAGCTACATTATTAGGTCTGTTTTTCAGTCCACTGCTATATACGTAGTAGTGACCACGGTACAGGAACATAATCGGGTATAGTACCTAGCAGACGACACAAAAATATGACGTCACCACAACAACACATTCCTTGTTTGTGACCGAGCGGCCAATAATTCCTCGTATTTGCATGTTAATATCGAGAAGTTTGAAGTCATTTTTTAAGGGTTTCGTACAAAAGAAAAGCGAAAATGGCGATTGAACCTCAAAGTTGAATATATAGATATAATTCAGGTGTGTTTTTATTGTTAATTTCTTTAACTTATCTATAAGAAATAGGGTCTTGAAAATATGCTACCTAGGAGCGTAAAGTAGTGCTAGTTAACTGCTAAATTGTAGTTCCTATGAATAACAAATAAGGAAAAAAATAATGGAATACAATTTAACCAATGCCTAGTTAGTAATTGATTAAAAAAAATTAAATTTAGAAGTGCTAAGTTTAAGTAGGTTTTCCCATATTTCAAAGTGTGGTCAGAGTCGCCATTTCCAGTCATCCGGTGGTCACGTCAAACTATAGATTCTATCAGCTGATTACCATACCCTATGTTACTGTATCCTGGTAGTGACTACAGAATGACTTGTTATCGTGACGTCATTAAGGCAACAGACCTTATCGAAAATTAGGGTCAAGTAGTTTGAATAACTGAATACACCATTACTCTTTTCTTATATTGGCAATAAATAAGCATTTTTTTATAATAAAACGCTCTTCGAATGCCTTAAATTCAATTTTAAAGTGTTGCTGTGATGACGTCACGTACACTAATAGTCTCAATTGTCACTACTACATTCTATATACTGGTAGTCCGTGAATATGCATTTATTAGCAGTGGACTGGACTGCAGACACATTTAAACAAAATGTTAGCCGCCTGTGTAACAGGTGCATCTGCCAATTATACCTATTCATGTATACCTGTCAGGTGGACATGAAGTGTATGGCCGGCCTTGAAGCGAGGCTTGCCTGTACCGTATCATAACAATTTAAGGAACATAGTACTGCCATCCATCTACTTATATTAGGGGACTTCTCAATAGTCCGACGCCCCAATAGTCCGACAGTTCCATCTTTCTGTGTTATTTTTATTTTTTGATTAAAATAAATATGATTAAATAGGTATACTCAATTAATACTACTAATCTAAATAATGAATAAATTTTTCATTTCTTTCATTTTTAAAATTTTATATTACTCTTTTATTTTACTTCATTTCTAATAGTTATTTATGATGCAATCCATCACTTTATTTCATCATTTAATGTAGTTTGTTTTATCCGCTAGTACTGCATACTTCATGATTGTTTAATGACCTGGCAGGGGGGTTCGGGGAGCGGAACGCCCCCCGATATACATATATTTTATGTTAAATCAGTAATATACTATAAAAGTATCGGACTAATGAGGCGTCGGACTAATGAATAGTAACCCTTATATTACACCATTCAGAAAACTGTGTTATTGGAGGAGTTGAAAGAAAGTAATGATATTGTGATTGGTGGTGACATGATAATAAATTCACCTTCCATTAAGTCATTTAAGTTTAGGGAAAATTTAATTAATTCTGAAATGAATAGTTAGTTAGCTATGTCCGTTGCTTTTAGATGATTTGTTTTCTCTTCACTTTGTATTTAAATTTTGTAACTCATATCTGCCTGAAAAGATTCTCATATCTTCGTATAGGCTTGATAAACATAAATTTTGTTTTTCAGTAAAAACTTCTGTTTATATGTAACTGTTTTTATCAATAAAGATTAATATTATTATTATGAGTGCAGAATAGGTTAGGGGAGTAGCCCAGTTGTGTGTTATTATTTTTCAAATGGATGGTGCTTGACGTCTGCAATCTTGAACCAATCAGCGACTCCTAGAGGCACGTGATTGTGAAAAGTGTAAACAAACCAAGGGCAGTTCTAGAAACAAACAATAGCGAATGCGTGTGATAGGTATGATTCATAGGAAGGTTAATAGATTTTTAAAGATAGTAGGGAGCACAACAGGAAATAGTTCTAATGTTATTTTTACAATTTTAGGAGACATGATTACATAGATTGGATAGAAATTTGTTGTAATCAGCAACTCTCTAATATGTAAACTAGTAGACGAAAAAAAAAAAAAATATGACGTGACCAAATCAACACATTTCTTGTTTATGACCGAGCGGCTCATAATTTCTCGTATTTGCATGTTAATATCGAGAAGTTCAAAGTTTTTCTTAGGGTTTTCGAAGTGTAAAAGAATAGCGAAAATAGCGATTGAAGATCAAAGTTGAATAAATAGATATAATTTAGGTTTCTTTTTATTGTTCATTTCTTTTACTTGTCTATAAGAAATAAAGTCTTAAAGATATACTATCTAGGAGCCTAAACTAGTGCTAGTTAACTGCTAAACTGTAGTTCCTATGAATAACAATCAAGGAATAAAATGATTGAAATACAATTTAACCAAATAAATTAAATTTAGAAGTGACTAAGTTTAAGTAGGTAGTCCCATGTTTCAAAGTGTGGTCAGAGTCGCCATTTCTAGTCACTCGGTCGTCACGTCAAACTAGATTCGATGAGCTGATTACCATACCCGTTATGTTCATGTACCCTGGTCTGTGAAAAAACATTTCTCAAGAATCAAGATGACAATTCACCAAGATTTTAACTCCATTCATAACTAAGTTTAGGTCTCTCCTCAACTTTGTTTTACTAGTTCTATTGTTAGTAATTATTAAGGTTGTGATAATATGCGTTTAAAATCATAGATCTTGAAAATATTATAGACTGATTGAATTAAAAGTATTTAATCGTTCTACACCAGCGATATATAGCATTCGATACCATTTCGTTTCGTCAATGATATCCATATGTCTCCCATATGAGCTTGGTCTACTACCTTAATATTTATACTGTGCTGGTATTTAGGCCTTGTTACACGGTGCGAGTATACGTGCGAGTTGGCCTTGTTAGTTACTGTAGTACAGCTACTCGCACAGTGTCACAGCATCAGTCGAGTAACTGTCATGAAAATTCAATGCTATGAACATTGAGCTACTGGCATGCGAGTACAGTGGGACAGCTGCTGTGTATTGTCACGACAGTAACTAGCACCGTGTAACAAGGTCTTTAGTGACCGTGGACCTCAAGACCAACAAAGTAATTAATATTTCCCTTCTAGTAAGTGTGATCAAATTTTAAATTGTATTTGAGGAAACACAAATCATAAATGGAAGCTGTCTCACATCAATAATTTGATTTTATTTCCTTATACAATATACAGTAATAAATATGGAGAAACAAAAATGGAAAATAGGGATTGATCAGATCGCCATTCTTCAGTAGTACACAAGTACATGCGAGATAATCATCTAAATGTTTCTCATCGCTTTGATATTTGGTATGTCGGCTAAAGCAATTATCGATTATTACCACCACCAAACTGATATTGTCTTCAGACCGTACTAGAAAAAAAAAACTAAAAAAGTTATTTTACAGTTTTCCTATCACATGGCAATTTGTGGTATTTTAAAACATTATGATTAATACGAATATGTATGTTCTTCATCATTATATTATATGAAACGTTTGGGTACCTAGAATCAGGTGTTTCAAGTTGATAATTCAAATTAGTTAAAATTGGAAAACTATGAAAAGATATGTTTTTAAAAAACAGCTTTAAGTCCATATTAGAGGATTCAATTACCTTCAAGTCATTACACATAACTTCAACTGAAGACATAGTAATTAATATCAAATGAAGTAAAAATCTTGTATAGGTGCTTTCGAATGAAAGTCCATATAGGTTTACTTTCCATTGGATATTCCAGATTTAGAACATGGAATATTTTGAAGGTAACTTCAACTGCTTTCACTATCGTGTCGACGGTATACTTGATGTCATCGAACGCAGTTTAGTAAGTTGAATTTAGGCCGTAGATGAAATATTTTTCTCTTTTCTGGACATGTTCTTCTATCCCTACAGGATCCTGAAAAACACGAGTCATTGTAACAATTATGTATGTACTGAAACTCAATCAAAATGATACTGAAATTTTAGTATTCGAATATAAAAAATGATTTTTAAGAAAGAAGTCATCAACGCAATACTAAATTGAAGATACATTTTATAAATAAAAAGACAATTTCAATATATTTCATCAAAGTCACTCTCAATCCGAAATTGATTTAGGATTATTTAAATGGGATTCTATACATTCCGATATATCCACATGATAGTTTTATATAGGAAGGCTATAAAAATATATTCACGATAATGATCATAGAAAAATTATATTACGAATATATCCCTCTCCTTCTTTCATTAATATTTTACCAATTCATTTATACATATTAGTAACTATACTGTATTTTGTTAGTGTAATGACTGTACTTTTAGTTCCTTTCCCATCTCGGAACTGATGTCTATTTCCCAGATATTTAGCAAACCATGGGTTTTACACATCATATCTATAAAAAAAGCAGATTACGTGCACTCGTGCATACCTTCGCCACCGCTTTGACCCGATCGCTCCCAAAACCTAATAAACTGGTAACTGGATAATAACCAATCGTCCTACCAAACTTCTTGCAGGTGACTTGTATATTCCACCCCACTTTACGGATAAGGTTTGTTAGTTATTAATATTAATTATTTGTTGAGGTTGGTGCGCGGTCTGTGGGTGGTGATTGGCAGTTGGTGAAGAAATCTTTGTTGGAGAGAAGAAATTTCATAATTTTAGGTTTGTAACAATTTCTAATCGTAATTTTTCATTTAGTCTAATTAATGTCTACAATGCCGTATGATGATAGGAGTAACCATATTGTTCATGATTATCGGCATATTTTAGGTGAAATGCAAGCTTAAATAGATGATGTAGGTTCAAATGGAGAACGGTCATGAGCCTCCACCCTCCCTGTTTTTTTAATCCATATTTACCTAGTTAAAAAAATGAAGAGCTACTTAGATAAAAATAACTGAGAGTTGCTAATGTAGTTTGTTGTATCCGCTAGTTTGTTGTACTGCACACTTCATGATTGTTTAATAACATGGCAAGGGGGGTTATACATATATTTTATGTTTAATCAGTACAGGCAGTCCTCGCTTTAAGTACCACAAAAGTGGTACAGCAAAACCTCTTAGTAACCAGAGTTACTTTCCAAGTTTGTTTGGTCTAGTAAGAAACTCACTTTATAAGTTTCTTACTAGACCAAAATCGTTTCTATAAGTAAAGCGGTGACTTTAATATTTCGATAACTCTACTTGTTTATCTTAATGGTGACATAACACAGGGTAACAGTGATTTTGGTGCCGGGCATTTGAACATTCATTATAATGTAAAAAAAGCTCCTGAATGCGATGGTACCATGAGTTTTTCTCCATCGGGTCTAATTTATGAAATAAGTGAAAATTTCAGATTTTCCTATATTTTTCCGAAAAAACGGCCCTAATTCAGATTATAATGAGATTTACACAGTCTATGACATCAAGATTGCTCATTATGCCATTCCAAACATTGTTTAACATGGCAAAAAAAAAATTGGACAAAATTATTTAATGCAGAAGTTGATTTTTCCACAAAATTTACCAAAACAAATCTTAAAATATTTTTTTCCAGCAAAAATATTTATTTTAACGAACATGTCTCTTTATTACAGATTAATTTAATCCTTACAGATAACAAAACAATTTATGTTTCAAGCCTAATTCTACTTAGTGACTAGCATTAATCAATAAACCTCCTAAGCTCAGTGCTGAAGTGATCATTCAGTGGGACGTGTGCGAGTGTGAAGTTCTCTCAGCTGCTCTGCTACCGTGGTAACGATTCATTTACAAGTTCTTACAAGATGGCACACTGTTCAAGAACATGCTTGAATGATCCGAATTTCTTCTGTTACATATGTGGCGAATATATTTTGAAATAAAATAGGAAGACAATTACAGAGTTTGTATCAAATACATATTTTGCTTACTTCGGATTCAACATTTTGCACGATGAAAAATGGTGGACGCCTAGTATGGTGTGCAAAATGTGCACTGAACATTTGCGCCAATGGACCAATAAAACAAGAAAAAGCATGAGATTTGGTTTCCCCGTGATCTGGAGAGAACCTAAAAATCATCATGATGATTGTTATTTCTGTTGTGTAAATGTGATGGGCATTGGATCAAAGAATAGAAAGAATCTCCAATATCCCCAAGTTGAATAAGTTTCTAGACCTGTTCCACATAGCGATGAAATTCCTATTCCCATTTTCCAAAGTCAAATAAGTTCATCACAAAGTGATTCATGTTCATCTATGTCTATGAGAGCAAATTCTGACCCTGAATATTTCCAGCAAATCGAGCCTCAGTTTTTTAACCAACAAGCAGAGTTGAATGACCTAATAAGAGATCTCAACCTATCTAAAGAAAACTCTGAATTGCTTGCATCTAGGTTAAAAGAAAGGAACCTAGTTGGTTCAGATGTGAACATTGCGTTTTATAGGAATAGACATGAAGAATTCCTGCCCTTCTTCTTCGGTGATGTGAGCGATGAACAAGGGGAGAGGTTTCATCAAGATATAAGTGAGATCGAAAGTCGCTACCAGGGTAGATGGGACCAAGTAATGATGGCTGACTACTGTTGGTGTATGAAAAGGAACAATCCACTTGAAACTCATGCCAGAGAGAGCAAAAAACGCAAGTTCATCCCTGAGTAAGGTTCTTGAAAGATTAAAAAAAAACAATTTCTTTGCAACAAATGATCAATTTTAGTTATGTATTTCTGCATAAAATAAACAAATACCTATTTTCATGGTTTCTATTCCCTTAATAACCCTTCAAGTATGTTATCGAATCCTTAAAAAAATATATTAAAAAAATTGGTCTTTGTGCGCATCATTTTCGACATGAAAATAGGATAAAAACTAAAAATATCCATATAAAAAAAACTAGACCCGATAGAGAAAAACTGATGGTGCCATCGCATTTAGGAGCTCATTTTACCTTATAATTGATCCTCAGATGCCCGGCACCAATCAACTTTTTTTATTCTGGTACCCTGTGTAATTAATGGTGACTAACATACCAATTTTGAAGAGAAACATATTTAGAAAGAGTATGATTTTTTTATGAAACTAGAATAGTCTTCACTCCTTCTAGTTTTCTGTAACTTTTCACATCAAATTGTTTTAGCACAGACTCTACATTAAATCTCAAACCGATTCTGCCTTATGTTTTATCCTAAAAACAGCATAAATAAATATAATATATAATTCAAATTAGAGAATTATCTTTGAAACAGTATTGTAATTATTACTCCTAGTAATATTTAAACTAGAATAACTGTCAGGTGACAAAAATTGTGTTTTGTCTAGTAAGAGGTTTTTTCCAGAACAGTTTCAAATTTTTTTTGGTCTACTAGGAGGTTTGTCTACTAGGAGGCTGGTCTACTACGAGGTGTTGCTGTACTTTATTTCGAGTCATGTTAATAAGAACCGTTTGTAGACATAGAAAACGGAGACAATTTTTTGTAATTATTTCACGGTAACTATAAAAAACATCTAAATTACAATCCAGATGAGGTTATTAGAAGCAATCGGTTCAGAAATTCAACATGTCCTATTTTAGGGTTAGTTCTGTGTTATTGCACGGTTCCTATTTTCGAACACGTGAAAAGTATGAATAAAATAAAAAGGATGTACCTTATCATTATAAAAGTTTATTCTAAAATATTTATATACAACATTCTACGTTTCGACTATTTATAATCATCTTCAGGATCTGAAATATAAAATAATTTACTTTATAATCTATGCATTAAAAATTTACAATCAACAATACTTTTCCTAAAAAATATAACTAAACTAAATGCAGAAAAATTAATTTGTACATATATGATGAGATTAAAATCAAGAAATGAAAGATTGAAGAGCAGGATTTAAAAACAGTGTATGTTACTAGTTAGATGACTAAAAGTTAAAAATATAAGTCCTATAGCATAGAGAGTAGCCTAAGAAAAAAATGAACATAAAAAATATAATGTATTTTCTATGCATCAAAAAGATGGGATTAGAAAAAGAAAAGAAAAACAGAATAAAAAAAATGAGGAGAAAGAAAGGGGATAGTAAATGTTTTATCTATTGATTATTGAAAGTGGAAAGGCAGTTTGCATGGAATTTAAATTTGGTTTCAATTTATGAATATATAATGATTCTAAAATACGTAATTTTATTAATTTATTGCATTGGTTTATGATGGTAAACTGATCCAGTGAGATGGGAGATCCAAATGTCTTTGGATGATTTTACTAGAAATTTGAAGGTTCAACAAAATTTCTAACTTGCCTTAACTCCTGATCTATTTGTACTTGTCACTTATTTTTTGTACATAATCTTGGTATTGAATTTGTTTTCTCATTTACGAAATAAAAATTAAAAAAATATATTTTTCAGGTGATGTGAAAATTTTAAAAAATAGTGTATTTAGTTGTTTAAAACCTAATTTTTCTTTACATTTTAACAGTAATTTGTTTAATTCTTTTAAATTTCTTCTATTACGACATTATCATGTTATACATTATGGTCCTTTAATTTAAGTACAATTATTTTTCTAAGGGTCTACAAAATTTAAATAGCGAAACATTATTGTTAAGTTCAGTTTTTTTTAAAGACTATATTTTTCAATTAAAAATAAGAATTAAACGCAAGAAAAAACGCAGCGGCGGCAGCTGCACTTCCAAATCAGACTCTTTCCATTCATGTAAGGGAACACAGTAATACCATTTGAGAATTTACTATCCCCCTCTTCTTGATTCACTGCATCAGTGCCGTTAATCTGACATATCATTAATGTCATATTTTCCTATTTTTATTATTTAGTGTATTTTGATGATTGTATATTGTTAGTTGTCTATGCATTTTTGTATTTATTTTTAATATTGCCCGAAAATTCCCTTCACCATAAGGGTGTTATATAGGGGCTTGAGGAATTGATGTAATTTCCTCTTTTCAATAAATCCTCATCCCTGTCAAGGGGACTCAATGTTTTTTTTATTAATAAGGATAGTAATTTGAAACTTCACATACGTTTGTATCATGAGCAATGCAGAAATTCTTATTCAGGAAAAAAAATTATACGACCCCTCCTTCCCCCTTCTAACCCCCGTGGGGGTACTTCGTAAAAATTGTTATTTCTCACAAACTAAACGAGATAAAAACAAACCGATTTCGGAAATGAATTCCTGAAACCTTTTCACATAATTGGTATTTGGGTTTTTCTTATTTTTTGCATTTAGTTTTTTAATATTTAAAAAAAATCATTTATTTTATTTAAAAAAAAATCTATATGCAATAAATTGAAAAAACTCAAATAGCAAATGTACCTCATATAAAACTGATCATTATTCACTTTACAGATTTCATCTAAGTTACCTATAACCAAAGTTAGAACCTATAACCAAAGTTGATGTTAGAAAATTCTACTTTTCACGACAGGGCAATTTGAAGACACTCACCTTCCCGCCTTAGTATGCGTTTCACTTTAGTTAGTTTTATAAGAACTAAGACAAAGTTGTACCTACCATAATCCTTTGCTTCTTCCTTCTTTTTTAGATAAGCAAACTCACAATACCCCCCCCCCCCTCCCCATCTACCCCTATCTCCTGAAGAACAACCAGCAGCGTAGGAGTTAGAGGGCTCTCTCTACATGTACGTTTGTGACCGTGCAGTTCGCTTTCTAAATTTTGTGTACATCTTCTCTACATTATATTTCATATTAGAACATAACTCAAGAAATGCAGATAACAGTCGTGTTCTTGCCACCTGAGAAGCAAGAAAAGTTATATCTAGCTACTACAGCAAGTTATCAGAGGCAATGTAACTGTCCTCACTTATGTATCAAAATAATATTAATTACCTATGGTTTTTATTTTTGTTTCTTTCTCAAGTTGCAGTTTCTAATTATTGATATACCAACAGATTCCGCCTGTGAGGGATATCAATCAACATAACCTTCGTTGAAGCACAATTATCTCCTGAAATGTTTCCTCATGTTAACAAAGTTGATGCTGCTTTCCAACATCACTCCATCTCAATTACACAAATTCGTGTATCATCTTGTTTTGTGCATGGGGAAATTTGATACGGAATTAGACTTCATAGGACTTAGTCTTCTTGAGTGTTGCCAAAAATCCAAACTAATTGTTGATGGAGATGACACCAGTGAGGATGTAGATCACTTGTGTCGCAGATACATTGAAAGACACTTGGTGCTCTTTCCAATTTCTTCTCGCCAAGTCAATGCCTTGCTTCCTATACTGTATTATGGACTCAGAAAAGTGTTGCTGAATCCAGAACCCAGCTTAGGTATTACGGGGTACGGTCAAGAGCCCCTCCGGTCACGAGCCCCCCCGGTCATGAGTCCCCCTAGGTCATAAGCCCCCCGGTCACGAGCCCCCCTCCATGTTTTTTTAATCCTTATATACCTAGTTAAACAAATGAAAAACTACTTAGATAGAAATAACTGAGAGTTGCTAATGTAGTTTGTTGTATCCGCTAGATTGTTGTACTGCACACTTCATGATTGTTTAATGACCTGGCAGGTGGGTTCGGGGGGCGGCACGCCCCCCGATATACATATATTTTATGTCTACAAAAGTTTTCAATAAGGATTAAATAATATAGGTAAATAAGGATTTAAAAACAGGGGTGCTCGTGACCGGGGGGGGGGGGGCTCTTGACTGGGGGGGCTTATGACCTAGGGGGGCTCATGACCGGGGGGGGGGGCTCTTGACCGGGGGGGCTTATGACCTACACCCAGGTATTACACCCCTTCTCTCTCATATAGCTATCCAGGAGTCTGCCCTTGATAAACTTGTTGTTTAAGAGAACAGCGCTCAATTGAATCTCATCTGTGCATTGGAACATGAAATCCCTGAAGTTTCAGTCGTCAAGCCTTCTCTTGTGGAAAGAGAAGTGGTGGAGTGTGATATATCCATCACTGGAATGGATCAGCAACCGATTGAGTCTGTTCAAGAACAAACTCCAGATATGTTTCACTGCTATTGAGGGCTTGTGTTCTCCCCTGACATCATTCCAAAGGTCTGTCATCCTTTGTGGTCTTTCAGGTGCGGGGAAAACCTACATCTTTAACAAAGTAGTGTTCTATGCCCTATGTAAAGGAAAGAGAGTTCTCATCACTGCCATCTCTTCTGAACATGCAACAAAGTTGGGAGGCATTCACCTTCATTTCTTGTTCATGCTTCCTGTGAGCACAACCAGTTTTGAAACCTCTGCCTCTCACACTCTGAAAACTATCGGTGCACTGTTCAAAAACAAAGTGAGATTAGCATATCTACGACGACTTGATATAAACTTTTTTGATGAATTTGGTCTCCTGAGCATCACCACTTTGGCAACTCTTGATGTAGTACTCAGGGCAATCAGGGAAAATGACTCTCCATTTGGTGGCATTCTTTTCATCTGTACAGGTGACCAGGAACAGTTGAAGCCAATTGAAGGTTCATCAATTTTCCGCAGCACGCACCTGGTTATGCTCTTCAGTGTTGTTTTACTGAAACACAATGTGAGGGCTCGTGGTGATTCTGACCTCAGAGAACTCGTCCATTTGCTCAGATTGCACCCATTATCTCAACTACAGAAAGATGATGTTGTGTCCATCATTGAGAGACTGTTCTGCAAACTTCCTGGATAGCTGGAAAGATGTGCCAGAAGGTGTTCTGAGAATCGTAGGCAAGAAATCAGCAGTCAAGAAAGCTGTAGACAACTACATAGAAGTTAAAATGGCTGATCCAAGATGCAAGTAACACACAGAAGAGGCACTGGACCAATTTGAGAAGAGCACTGGACATTGGGTAGATGCTAACAGTGAGATTAGATCAAAACTGAACTACAATGCACTAGAAATGCAGACATTGCATGTCTTCTTGGGAAGTGTGATGAAGTTCACATTCAATAATTCATGTGCAACTGCCCAGGTTCTCCCAAGGACAGTTGTGTTTCGTTGAGAAACTTCCTGACCGCAATGATCCCGAGAAAGTTAATGTTGTTAGAGTGATGCCTCCTGGAGTAAGAACACTACCCAATGGTCAAGTCTCTGACTCCTGGCTAAAAGCCTATCTGGTGAAGAGAGCTTGCAATCCCATTATTGTTGGTGCACGACTTGTTAAAGCTAAGAGGATTCAACCCTCTCAGACATCATGTCTGCTCTACTGTTCACAAAGCGATTGGTGAATCTTGCTCTGCTATTGCAACTCAAATAAGCAGTGTGAATGCTGCTTATAAACTCTGGGACCTTCACCAATTCCTCATGTTGGTAAGCAGAGTTCATAACTTATCTGATCTCTACTTTGTTGGTGATCCCTCTGATACCAAAGAGGCCATAAGAGAGCTTTTGGAGATAGATGATCCCAGCACCTCTATCCAAGCAGAGGTAGTTGAAACAAAGACAATATAAGATAGACGCTCAACTCCATGTTATAAAATACAGAGTATGTTTGCACTGACGTCAGCACTCTGACCCAACTTCTAGCCAATCAGCGTTAAGGTATACCTATAACTTAGTGTCGTCTAAGACAATATCCTACCTATATAGGTTTATACTCGCTTGGTATACCTAGTTATGACTATTCTCCGAATAGAAGGTAGATTATATTCAAAATACTAAATTGAACCACATATGCGATCTTGTAAACTTAATTAATAATTAAGTGATTAGTTCTCTGATCCCTAATCAGTAGAGAATATTCATATTTCTGATGACTTCACACGTTGAGACTAAAGATTATCCTTCTGTGAATTTCAACGGGGGGGGGGGGGGGGGGTCGTACGTTTATTATTGTTTGGTGTGACGTATGCTACTGATCGCTTCTGATTGGTTGTTATTATTTTTGCATGTGCCCTATCAAGTTGGGGTGTAGGTCATAAGCCCCCCCCCCCCGGTCATGAGCCCCCCTAGGTCTTAAGCCCCCCCGGTCAAGAGCCCCCTGTTTTTAAATCCTTATTTACCTATATTATTTAATCCTTATTGACACTTTTGTAGTTCATTACTGATTAGACATAAAATATATGTATATCGGGGGGCGTGCCACCCCCCAACCCCCCTGCCAGGTCATTAAACAATCATGAAGTGTGCAGTACAACAATCTAGCGGTTACAACAAACTACATTAGCAACTCTCAGTTATTTCTATCTAATTAGTTCTTCATTTGTTTAACTAGGTAAATAAGGATTAAAAAAACATGGAGGGGGGGGGGGGGCTTATGACCTAGGGGGGCTCGTGACCGGGGGGGCTCTTGACCGTACCCCATCAAGTTGAGCGTCTTTCTTATATTGTCTTTGGTTGAAAAGCTGATTTGTCTGAGAGGAACTCCTGTCATGGTACCACCTCTGTCCAGCCCATGGAAGTACTAGTAGAAGGAAGGTCTCTTCGCTTCAGTCAAAACAGCTTCCTTGGTGTCGTGTGGTGACGTCAAAGCACACATATGACGTCACCCTAGCAACAGACTGACAGTTCACGGAGCATTCGCACACGGCCAGTGACGTTTGAGAAACGAGGGAGGGTGCACGCATCTAGCACACGCTCCACCAAACGCTTATTTAAGTCATCAACATTGCATCTGTTGCCTAAATATTCATCAATTAATCTTCTAACATCAGATAAATGTCCATAGATGAGAAAATTATTGAGCAAAGCTAAAGTATTTTGAAGAATAATGTGTAAGTTAACATCAGCTGTTGTGCTAACGAGAACCGTTACTCAACTTACTCAGTCAGGTCTGAGAGCGACGCACACACGTGTACTCTCCCTCGTTTCTAAATCTACACTAGAAGCTAACACGATTGTAACGGCTCGGAACGGCTATGTTAGCCGCCTGGTCCAGCCACTCTCATCATCTCATGGACTCTGATTGAATGCAATGTTCCAAGTGTTCACATGGGGTTCGTCTATCTATTGGCTAGCAGCAAAGATATAAATGTCTGCAAGATAGGACACTGCAGCAATATCCGCAAAGAGATGGAGAACATATACACTCCATCTGTCACAGCAGATTTTCAGCATTCTCCGTACTTGCTAATGGCTTTTGTTAGTGGTTTCTTTGGAGAGTGTGAAAGTGAAGAAAATTTGAACCACAGAACATACTACTTCAATCAGGCTTCACAACTCTTCTATGAAGAGCGCTCATTCCACACAAACTACGACTACTTCAAGAGATCATTCCAATTAATTGCTGAAAACTCTCATGTGTACAATCATCTCTCATGTGTACAATCATCTCCTATTGAAAGAATGCTATATTCTTCCAGAAGCTTATAGGAGAACAGAAGAATAAATAAAGAGAACAGTCACCTTTTCAACAGCTTCTCCACAGATATCGAAGGTAAATTAAGTTAGCACATAAATCCTAATACTGAGTAGAATATCATAAATACATTACATCTACTGGATAAATATTTAGCTATATTTTCAATGAAACTGTTGGCTGTCAAATATTGATATTACGGTTCCCCGAAAAATGCCCACAGGAAAAATGTATTTTAAATTAATATTATTTTTATTACCTGTTTGATAATGTGGAACTAGTCGATAACTCAGAACTTACCCTTTGACCGTCCATGCAATAATTACCCTATTTAATTCAGTACCTTATAAACCATTTTTCAGATCAAATTCATATTTCAAACAAAAATATAGAAATTAAAGTATTTTGGGGCATTTTTCCTGTAGGCTTGTTTCCTGTGGGCATTTTCCGGTCACCTATATTTATTATTCATTACCCTTTCTAGTAGTTAATAATAATTTTATCCTTTGCAGGTTCTGTTCCTTCAATTTATGCTGAGCCATTACCCTCTTCGTTACTATTTGCTGTGGTCAAATAAGATCAGCCAGAAGAGTTCCTGCTGAAGGTAAATTCTATTGCCAGTGTGATTTGCTAATCTCACCTCTTTTCAACTAGTTAATAATTCTTGTACTCTCAGAATCCTTATCATATTGTCTTTGCAGGTTCTGTTCCTTCAATTTATGCTGAGCCATTACCCTCTTCGTTACTATTTGCTGTGGTCAAATAAGATCAGCCAGAAGAGTTCCTGCTGAAGGTAAATTCTATTGCCAGTGTGATGTGCTATTCTTACCTCTTTTCAACTAGTTAATAATTCTTGTACTCTCAGAATCCTTATCATATTGTCTTTGCAGGTTCTGTTTGACCACTTTCAATTTTGGCTGAGCTATTAGCCTCTTGGACAAGAATTAAAGGCGGCAATTCATCGTTTTTCAACTGCTCAACTGAAACTGTCACCTTTTCAACTGCTTCTTCACAGATATCGAAGGTAAATCAACATCAATGCTAATACTAAGTGTAATGTCATAAATATATTATTTTGACCGGATAAATATTTAGCTAAATTTTCAATGATAATGTTAGTTGTCAAATATTGATATTTGTTCTTGATTTGCCTTTCTAGTTGTTAATAATCATGTTATCTCTCCAGGTTCTGTGCGACTGTTCTGGTGTGATATATCTACCTGGTGCTGGATCTGTACAGCTACTGTGTAACAGGGCAATATTTCATGCACATCCCAGGTCCATTAGGAGATATGGGTTGTACAACGGTCAATGAGGAATGCACCTTCTGCTGAAACGGCTTCGTTATGACGATAATGGGGGCGTAAAACTATATTTTCTTTAATTTAGTTGCAGTGGTCAATCTATTTTTAGAAGAGTTCCTCGTGACAATTGACATACTAATCTCTCTTCAGTTATGTGATCTGCTAGATGTATTCCTAACTAAAGACTTCATAGATGCTTTGTTTTCGCATGATTATAGTAAGACTCAACTTTTGTGTTTAAATATAGCTAGTACTTAGTTTCCTCCCAATTTTTCAACATAACAAATTTTATTTATTAATTAATGGATATTATCATTAACCCTGAAGCGATCATACCAAAGGAACTTACAACTTAAATATATTACTTACTGTTAATACGAAATCTTATTTTGATTTATTAGTATTATGAATAGTCTTTATGGATATTATAGTGAAAATAACTATTTATTATTTTCCATATTTATTATTTAAATTAAAGTTTGATTGTTTCTGTTTAGCTCCATCTTACAAAGAAGTTAATTTTTTTTTGTTTATCAATATATATAACTCAAATTATATTTCTCAACCTACCCATTTGTTTGTTTTATTGAAATTTAACAATTATTCATATCTGTTTAAATATTCTAGCTTGTTGGTTATATTTGACAACTCAATTTGACATGAGAAATCAATCTCAATATTTAGAACTTTTCTTTGAAAATGTTAAAAAAGTTCATTTGCAAGTCTTGTGTTTTCCTTAACAGAAACTAAGCCCCTTCAGTAGATCTTACATGACTAGCTGCTGATACGAGATCTTTCTTGTGTGGCCTATGTTATTATCCGAATTTGTTACTGTTTTTCTTCTTTAATATATTTCATGGCACTCGCTACGTACCGGAGCGAGTGCAGCCCGGTGCTAGCCGTTATATTAGTAGCTAATAACTATTGACAATTTAACAGAGTGCTAATAGGTATCCTAATACATGAAAATTTAGTCGTTGTTTGAAGGGCTTTGACAAAATACTTTTTGGAATCATAGATCATAAGAATTTCATTTGTGAATGAAATGCTATCAAATACTGTACTCAGATTTTGTAGATATATTTAAATTATATTTCATGGATCTATTTTATAAGACAGCTATCATTCAGAAACAATGTAAACTGTGAAAGAAGCCTCATATGAAGTGTACTGTATCAGTTAACTTAAGTTTGAACTTTTTTCCAAATAGATGTCCTTGACGCTTTTGCACATTAACGAAATCTCCGATCAACTTCATAAATAAGCAAAAGTTAATCGAATGCATTATACCTACAGCCTAACTACCTATGTTATCCTACAAATTAAATTAGTCCTACCAGTAGAAAGTAGGTACCTAGGTAAATTGCGACGCACTATAACTAATTTTGGACTCAAACTATAGAAACACTTAAATTTAAATCTTTGATTAGAAATACTCCCTAAAATAAGTTATAACACGAATATGGCTTATTTTGATAAGCAACATTTTAATAAAAACTCAGTTCACCTGGATTTAGATTTTAGACACTTTCTTGAGAAAAGTTAACAGGGCTGCAATGTGTGACCCTAGGTCAACTTTAGGTAGGTAGGTATATCTTAAGTTTGACTGAAGTAATTGGCTTTTAAAAGGTCAAAACTCTTAAAAGTACTAGCATATGTCCAATTGGCTTGAAATTTTTAATTAATTCCTATGTTTACATGTTAATTTTGACTTGAAATTTTCAAAAATGAACCAAAATTGACTTGGCATGTACCTCAAGTTGGCTTAGAATTATTTTATAATTTTGCTCAAAACTGTGTCTCTCAAACATGGCAATAGACTAGGCATAGCATATGTGGGTGTAGGTCATAAGCCCTCCCGGTCAAGAGCCCCCCCCCCCGGTCATGAGCCCCCCCGGTCACGAGCCCCCCTGTTTTTAAATCCTTATTTACCTATATTATTTAATCCTTATTAACACTTTTGTAGTTCATTACTGATTAGACATAAAATATATGTATATCGGGGGGCGTGCCGCCCCCCGAAATCCCCTGCCAGGTCATTAAACAATCATGAAGTGTGCAGTACAACAATCTAGCGGATACAACAAACTACATTAGCAACTCTCAGTTATTTCTATCTAAGTAGTTCTTCATTTGTTTAACTAGGTAAATAAGGATTATAAAAAAATATGGAGGGGGGGCTCGTGACCGGGGGGGCTTATGACCGGGGGGGCTCTTGACCGTACCCCAGCATATGTACCTAGGTAGCCAAGTAATATAGTATGAATCATAAACTCTCCATTGTGACTTGTCTCTCCAGCTATCTCTAAAATAAACCAATTTCTCTCCAAAATGATCAGGTTATCATAAATTCTCTCCAAATTAACATTGTAGCATTAGAGAAAAATGAAAATTAGCTAAAATTTCTAATTTTAATATACCTACTCCTCAAAGTTAAAGACCATGATCAGTTACAAATCTCTATGTTTTCAAACTTTAAATGCTACAAAAATCAATATTCTGATTATACCTAGGTACCAAGTGTCATTTAGTATTCACCTTTTTAGTAATTGAAAACAGTTTCTGCAAATTCCATTTTGCAGAATAGTGAGAACATGGAACATTTTCAGTATTTGCGCTAACAATCCTACTTTATTTTCCCATATTTAAATATTTTTATTAATAAAAGAAACTGAAAGCATAATAGATTTTTTGAGGGATATGAGAATACATACTTATCAGTTCCTGCAGCCTCTGACAAGGTATATATTTCAGTGTATTTCTAGCTTAGTCTAATAAATTTTGGTGATTCAAACTTCAAAAATTACTCTCCGAAGGCCGAAGTCTTGATATATTTCAAATGCCATAGACTGGTAGCTATTATTAAATCAAATTATTTTGTTCTGTAATCTAGATATTGATGGAAATAGTCCCGGCTCTCTGCATGTTGTTATTTCACAAATCCAGTCTGCAGAATATGTGACATTTTTATCTGTGAGAATGATCTTAATTTCTTTTGATATTTATAAATATTTTACTGCAATAGATAGGGATAATTTTGGATTTCTTGAAGATTCTAGTATACTTTAATTGCAGTCTATTGAGAGGTATTTCAGTGGGTGAATTTACATCTAGTTTAATGTATTTGATGGAAAACTTAGCAGACATTTTCATATCTCCAAAATGAATAGCTACTATTGCCATTTCAGGAGAATTTTTAGTTCCCTTTAATTTTGTGAGTGGTAATCGGGGAAAATGTCGGTAATCTTTTTCCATATTCACATTCCACACTCATCCACCACACAAAAATAAATTATGTCTATAAAATTTTAAAGTTACACCACTGTATGAATTGTTCACAACTATTTACTTAATTGGAAAAGAGTTATTGAAAGACCAGACCAAAAAAATGAGACAATTTTTACAGATTTTTTAAAATAAGCAACAGAAATTTCAGAATAGATAATACAGACTTCAAGTAGGCTACTGTATACTTAAAAATCTACTGTATCTTTTTAAGTATGATCAATACTCAATGAAACTAATTATAGTCACTGAATTGATTCCTTTTTATTAATGGTTATGGTTTATTAACTCATTTAAATTTTTGTAAATATTTTTTCGTAATATCAAACCGAAATAATGGTTATTGTATATGTCAAGCATTTTGATATTATAAATAGATAAATATACCTTTTTATTCTATTTCATCTGAAACAAATTTTCTTTATTTTTCAGATGGCTGATGTTGATTCCCTCCTCATCAAAGAGAGAAAGTTTGACCAAATTCACAGAGTGATTTTGCCAAAAGACAGACTGGCATTGGACTCTGTGACGAAAAAGAGTGTTGATGAATCCCACGTCCTTTGTGTTCTGCTTTCGGTAAAAAATCCAGGCGAGAAGACAAAAAGCCTCAACTTCAGGCAAAAAGGAAAGGTGGTACTAACCTACTTTCGGCTTTTATTGTTCCGGTACGTAATTAATTCGTATAGATTTAAATTTCAAATTAACATTACATATTAATAATTTCAGTAAGTGCAATAAACACTATAATATATATTTTTTTTTGCAGAGAATTGGAGACGGGACAAGTCTTCTACATAGTGTCACTTTTTTCTTGCTTCTCAGGTGGCAAGAACACGACTGTTATCCGCATTTCTTGAGTTGAAGTTCTAATATGAAAGAATATAATGTAGAGAAGATGTACACAAAATTTAGAAAGCGAGCTGCACGCTCACAAACGTACATGTGGAGCCCTCTACCTCCTACGCTGCTGGTTGTTTTTGAGGAGATAGGGGTAGATGGGGAGGGGAGGTATTGTGAGTTTGCTTCTCTAAAAAAGAAGCAAAGGATTATGGAAGGTACAACCACAGTACAAAGATAGGAGAGTAGACCAGTTGTATGTTATTATTTTTCGAGAACGTAGGGTGACGTCAGCAATATTGAACCAATCACAGCACAGGCTCAGAGTGTCACATGATATGATTCAAAATGTAAACAAACAAAGATGGCGACCCAACGTGAAAAGACGCGACTTAAAAAATGTTCATTTAAATCTTGTAGAAATACTACACATAACAGTTCAAAACTCTTCTTTAACTTTAGGAAACACGATTTTAAAGAATGGGTTAAAATTTGTGATATAACTGATATCGAGGAAGAGGCCAAACTTAGTAAATTGTCAGAATCAACTATACTAAGTAATTGTTTCATATGTGAGGCCCATTTCTCTAGATGGCAGTTCACTAAAATTTTGACTCCATATAAGACCAAACTGAGGAAGGATGCAGTCCCATCTCCATCAGCAGGTAGGTACTAATGTTTTCGAACTATAGCTATTACTTATTAACCCAGGTATCATAGTAATTAATTTATATGTTGGTTAGTAACTAGGTACATAGTTAGTGTTATGTATGTACAATTGAGGTTTGGAATGAAACAGCAGGGAACAGCACACGTGTATAGAGTACATAGCTTAGTACAGAACTGACTTCCTAGTTTATCTACCGATACAGCATGACAGTAAAAGGAGTCTATCGTGAACGCGATATAATGAACTCAACACAATGACAAACTACTAAACAAAATACATTAAAACTAATACATAACATACCCTTCCCTCTAGATAAATTTATCCCCAATCATCATTAACTCCTAACCGCTCTATAGGTCTCTTCTCTCTAGTACTCCTTCTAGGCACAGTCGTTGACTCCTCTCGAGAAACATCTGCACCGTCCACTGGTGCATATGGTACATCAGGAATTAGTAGTAACTGATTCCAATGACGTTTCCACAGTACATCTAGCTCAGGTACAGACACCTCATACACATTAACACCTAATTTTCTAACAACTCTTGCTTTGTACCATTTAGGCCCTGGTCTTAGATTTAGTGCGAGTACATCTTCCCCTATCTCAAACTGCCTCATCTGTTTTACATCAGTCGTTGATTTAGATTTGTTAGAATAAACTGGATTTATTCTATCCTTCAAAGTGACTAAACGTCTGTTATTTAAGGCAATTGATGGGGCAATCTGAGTTACATTATGAGGTACGCATCTATAATAAAACAACACCCTAGCTAGTTTATTAATCAAAGGCTCATGTTGTGGTTGTTTCTTAAGTAGGTCTTTTATAACTCTCACCCCCCTCTCTGCCTGACCGTTAGAGGCTGGGGAATAAGGAGGTGACGTTACATGTTCAATGCCTTGACTCTCCAAAAATGTTGAAAACTGAGCAGCAGAGAAAGAGGTGGCATTATCTGAGCAAATCAAATCTGGTAAACCGTGTCTACTAAAAATAATTCTAAGACTATCAATAGTTTCTTGAGCCGACACATTCTTTACAATTTCAACCTCTATATATTTGCTAAGAGCATCAACTACAATCAAGCATACCTTATCATTGTAAAAAAATGGTCAATATGAAGTCGCTGCCAAGGTCTCGATGGTGTTGGCCAAGATACATGCGCATTTTGTGTCGGTTTACTTCGTACAGATTGGCAAATATTACATGATTTAACCATATATTCTACATCCTTATCAAGACCAGGGAACCATATGAGCGATCTTGTCAACGACTTCATCGCAACAACTCCCGGGTGATTTTGATGAAATAAATCTAATACTTTTTCACGTAAAGCCAAAGGAATCAATACACGATTATTAAATAGAATACATCACTTCATAATGGTCATATACTGTATGTGAGACTTATATTGGGACAGCTCTTTATTAGTAATTTTACCTGGACAGCCATATTTAATGAAAAATTTCAACTGAGAAAGATTGTTATCACGTTCAGTGTATACTCTTACAAGCTCATGGCTTATAACAGTCTCATCTAGTGAATTAAGAGCAAATATCAGTTCGTAGGGTTCAACTTCGCTCACAGTTTCTGGTAGAGGAAGTCTGCTTAGAAAATCACTGAACGTTTTCAGAGCCTTTAGAGTACACAAAATTATAATCGAATTGCGATAACTTTAGACACCATCTCTGAATACGTGATGAGCATGAAACTGGAACAGACTTATCTTTAGCAAACAATGTAAACAATGGCTTATGATCATTAAATATAGTGAAATGAGATCCCAAAAGAAATTGCCTGAACCTATCTACAGCAAATATAACACTCAAACCTTCCCTTTCAATCTGACTGTAAGACCTCTCAGCAACGTTGAGTGTCCGTGAAGCGAACTGAACAGGGGACCAGGGAGAATCTTTATTAGTCCTTTGTAACAATACAGCACCCAGTCCATATGAAGACGCGTCTGTCTCAATGCTGGTCTCACAATCAGTGTTGAAATGAGATAGAATATTCTTACCAACAAAAAGCTTTTTAATTATTTCGAAAGATTGTTGATGCGAATCACTCCAAATAAACTCTGACTTCTTCCTCAATAATGAATACAAAGGTGACATATAGTGAGCAAATTTAGGAATGAATCTAGAGTAAAAGTTACACAAGCCAACAAAAGATTGAACTTGTTTCACGTTAACAGGAACAGGTGCGTTTAGAATGGCAGTAAGTTTATTAGGATTCGCATGAACACCCTCTGAATTGAAAATATAACCTAAATAATCAATTTGATTAGTGAAAAATGAGCATTTATCATAGTGAAGTTTCAATCCTGCCATCTTTAACTTATTCAGTACAACACGCAAAAGCTCTCTGTGTGATTTATGATCAGATGTCATTAAAAGTATATCATCCTGATATATTATTACCCCTGAAATGTTATCTAATACTTTACACATAAATGCTTGAAAAATTCCAGAACTAGCAGTACATCCAAAAGGTAAAAAGTTATATCTGAATAAACCTTCAGGAGTATTTACAACTAAATACTTCTTTGAATCAGGATGGATAGGTAATTGTAAAAATGCTTGCGAAAGATCTATTTTTGAAAATACCATTGCTTGTCCAATAGAGCTAATAACTTGATCAATTGTTGGCAATACACAGTTAACAGGCTTTACATATTTATTTAATGTCGTACTGAAATCTGCACACACACGCAGCTCGCCTGATTTTTTAATTACAGTTACTATCGGAGATGCCCAATTAGAACTGTGCAATTTACTAATTATACCTGAAGCACTTAGTCTATCCAATTCCTCTTTAAGAGAGTATTTTAATCGCACAGGAACTGTACGGGCCTTACAATAAATAGGTACCGCATCGCAATGAACATCTAAAGTAACTAATTCTTTAACCTTTGACTCAAAATTATCACTAAAGTAATCTGAAAATTCTTCATAAATATCTGGCGTTATTTTATTAACAAACACGTTATCTGGTTTGTGCACAATTTGAAATTTGAATTTATTAAACAGGTCTCTACCTAGAAGATTAACAAAGGTATTTGCTATGACATAAAATGTGTGAACTACTTTAATATTGTCGTAAGAAATTGCAATATTAACTTCGCCCAATAAATTAACTGAATTGTTACCGTAGGCTTTAATAACTTTGTTTGAGTGCTTAACATCTAAATTTAATGAATGCACATATTTATCTCGAATAGTAGAAACTGCAGCACCAGTGTCCAGCTCGAAAGGAATCATCTGATTATTAATTGTGCACTTAATATGAACTGGATCACGATATATCGGCACTACAGTTGCATTTAAAATAAAAAATGCTCTGGGTCATTTTCTTCGGCTTGATTTTCAGTCAATGTGTTGCCATTCATTGTATATGGTTCATATACATTAACATAGGGAGACTTTTTTCTTGGATGCATCTGAAACTCGTTAGCAACTACATTTGTTTTTGCATAATGATTCCCTTGCATGTTGCGAGATGTGGTTGAGAGTGTATTCAGTTGGTGTGCGGAAGCACCGCTCATGCTTTGACCTCTTGAATCGTGATAACTCCTGGTTGTTTCACTCCGCCCATCATTGAAATCTCTGCATTCCACATTCGATGTGTCGTTGATATACGATGTACGTTGACGAGTAGAACTTCTACACACGGACTGTATGTGTCCAATTTTGTGGCATAACCGACATTCCAAAGTTTTCGCGTAGCACTTGTCTACATAGTGCCTGCCTTTTGCACCACACCGCATACAGACATACCCAGGGGGTAGTTTGTATGACTGAATTCTGTGAGCCGAATCAATATCTAACTCCTGTGTAGAATGTACGGGAGCATATTGCGGTTGATGTAGAGTGGCGGCATCATCTCTCACTTGTTGAATTATTTTTGCTTTCTCCACAGCTTCCGGAAAAGTCATTTTATCTGCTGATTGGAGTACTGCAGACAATACATGTGATGAATTTATTCCAGCGATGAAGACGTCGCGCAGTAGCCTATCCACTGTAAGATTTTGCTCAAAGTTGCACTTAGAGGCTAGAAATCTAAGTTCTTTACTGTATTCCTCGATGTCTTGACTAGATTTCTGCTTGTACGTAAAGAATTTTACAGAGGTTCCGACAACACTCTTCCGAACTGAATGAGCTTGTAGTAGGTTATCCGTTAATTCATCAAAATCAGTTTCAGTGAGTTTTTTAGGAGACAATCTCCTTTGAAGATCAGTAACCATCTGCACAGGCAGCGCACGTATCAAAAACGCACCAAGAGACTTGTTTGCTTTCAGTTTCTTGCTATCTCCCTCCAATAACATAGCAAATCTTTCAAGAAACTCTTCTATGGTTTCAGTGTCTGGATCATACAGAGGACATGACGCTATTAATAGATTTTGCGCCATCTTGCAGCAATCAAAACAAAGTAGTTAACGGTAGAAGAGAGCACAGGTAAGCAAGCTAATTGAGAGTACTGCGCTCGTAATTGTATCACTGTGCTACTAGGTTTTTCACAAAATAACGGCACTGCTAAAATTAACTTTGTAAATCAGACAGAGCAGAAAAAGATCGTGCTGTTAGGTTTTTTCTTCCTTGTCGCCAATTGTTATGTATGTACAATTGAGGTTTGGAATGAAACAGCAGGGAACAGCACACGTGTATAGAGTACATAGCTTAGTACAGAACTGACTTCCTAGTTTATCTACCGATACAGCATGACAGTAAAAGGAGTCTATCGTGAACGCGATATAATGAACTCAACACAATGACAAACTACTAAACAAAATACATTAAAACTAATACATAACAGTTAGGTTCCTATGTAGCCAGTCTGCAGAATATGGAACTTGTTTCTAAGATTCTAATTTCTCGGAGACAAAACTGACCCTAATTTTAGAATTTCTGAGGAAGTCTTTGAATTAATTCCTATGTTACCATTAATTTTGTTGAGCAGCTGAGGCAGTTTTTGAATTAATTCCAATGTTACCATAAATTTTGCTCCAGTCTGCAAAATATGGGACATTCTCAACATTTTCTGCGCGAACAATCCTTAATATCCTCCTATATTTACATGAACCTATTTTATTGAGAACAAAAGGCAAATTAAATGATTTCTTGGAGAAAACTTTCACAGTTTCTACAGTCTGGATATACCTAACTGGGGTGTGGGTCATAAGCCCCTCCAATCACGAGCCCCCATGTTTTTAAATCCTTATTTACCTATATTATTTAATCCTTATTGACACTTTTGTAGTTCATTACTGATTAGACATAAATGAACGCTTGCAATAAAGCGTATTTTATATAACAGACCGTGCGACTGAGTTTGCATGTGTGTCAGGCAAGGATAAAGTTTATCTGCAGACCATTAAAAAAAATATATATAATAATATAATATCAAGTAATAATAATAAAGTACAAACATAACGTGTAAGGCTGCAGCCTCAGCCATAGGGGCCAGAAGGCTGATCAAAACCGGCTGAAGCAACGCCAGCTGTCCAATCAGAGAACTCCAACAACAAGTCGGCCAGCCACATCATGCGCGCGCACAGCCATATGGCTGGATGCCCCTCCCCATATATATGAGAGGTATCAGTTAGTGCGAACAATGTGTCAAAAAAAAAAAATACTATAATAGAATAGTCATATAGCGGGGGAGGAGGTGGAAACTTAACTCAGTCGTACGGTCTGTTATATAAAATACGCTTTATTGCAAGCGTTCATTTATATAACTTAGACCTAAGCGACTGAGTTTGCATTCGTATACCACGAGGTAGCGGAAATTGAAGTAATAGAGCACAGTAGGAAGGAGGCGCTATAGGTGAGAACTGATCACCACTTTATACTTGCCCCAAAACACGAAGGTGCAGAAAAATAAACTAAGAACATAAACAAGTTTAATTATAAATATAACATAACGAGAAACAATAATAATGCATAAGCGTATCACTTCACGCTCGAGAACAGTTACACAAAAGCATAAATACTTTAAACAAAATTAAAGCGAATTATGTAAAAACAAAATACATTAATTCAACTGAGAAGACATTTGTTATCAGCAGAAAAGAGCAAGACTCATTAAGGTGCACAAGGACCACTGCCGAGAGCAATACAAGCTACGTCCCTAATCAGAGGGCACAAATAACGGCTAATAAACATTGAGCTTGAGGACCAAAAGGCTCTCTTAACTATATTTTCAGTGGATATTCCTCTTGTCCAAGCTAACGACACAGAAATTTTTCTTAAATCGTGCCCCTTAGGGAATTTCTTGGGGTCCGCAGAGTTTATAGTTTTGCATAAATAGAAAGAAATTCTGCCTGAATTGAGAGGCTTCATAGACTGGGGATTAATAAATAAATTAATGCCAGTATATCTTCGAGTTGCGTCTAAGTATTTCTCCAGGGTTTTCACTGGACAAAGAGGGTGAGAACTTCCGTCTGTTAGTAACAGTGTAGGAATAACAACATTAGGAGGAGATCGCTTCTGGGTTTGATTTTTGAAGATGAATCCTGGTCGCACAGGAATTGTGACTTGGGTTCTAGTTGGGTTAAGCATTATTGCTTTGCGGTCAAGAGCGGATAGTTCAGATGCTCTATTGGCAGACGCTAGGGCTATTAAAAATAAGGCTTTGAGAAAGATATCACTGGTAGAACATTCTCTCTTAGTGAAGCGATTAGAAGATAGAAGGCTAAGAACCCTAGGTAAAGACCATTGGGGGATTAAATTTGGGGTCGGTGGATTCAGAAGAAATTGGGCTTGGGATAAGTGCGCAAATTCGATGTCTTTAGTATTTAAATTGAAGCCTTGGAGGAGCGGGAGATGTAGTGCATTTCGATGTACTAAAATGGTTTTTGGAGAAAATCTTTTTTCATTTGCTAGGTACACCAAGTACTCTATCTAGTATGCTCGCTTTGGTTAGGTGAGATATAGCACGAGAAGTAAGCCATCCCTGAAACATCTTCCAGCAACTTTCGTATTGATTGGATGTCGAAGTGCGATGGACTGCTAGCAGGATTGACACCACGTCCGCATTATATAACTCTGATAATACTTTTCTTAGAAACTGAAGGCGGTCAGAAGAGGAAGCGATGTCAAGCTTAGAAATACTCTTCCTTTCAGAGTAGTCTGGTATGCCTCTAGGTATATTGGCAGTTCCGTGTACAGATTTGTTAAGAGGGGCCACCAAGGCATTGACAGGCACCGAGAGACCACCAGTATTCAGTGATTCTGAATCTCGGAAATCCTCAACACCACTTCTTGAACAAGAGCTGGAGGTGGAAACAGATACAGGAGGCCTAATTTTGTCCAATCTTGCTCCAGAGCGTCGACGGCCATTGCTAGCGGGTGGTTGAACCTGCACATGAACTTAGGAAGTTGATTGTTGCCTGGATGGGCAAACAGATCCACCGCTAAAAGGGGTTTGACAAGGACAGGGCATTGAAGGATTTTTCTGTCAGTGTCCACTCCCCTGGGGTTGGGTGCGCCCGGGAGAGGGAGTCTGCCCAGGTGTTCATGTGTCCAGGTAGATGTTTCGCCTTGAGTTGACACTGGTAGTCCTGCGATAGCTGAGCTAGTTGGATCGCTATTGCGTTCAGATCGTTGTTCAGTGAATGACCCAGTTTGTTTACCACTGAACAGGTTGTTACGCTGTCTGACCTTACTCGTACGGTGGAATCCGGTGGAGGGCGAAAGTGACCGAGCGCGAGTAGGACGGCCATAGTTTCTTTCCAAGTAATGTGGTGCAGTGACTCCTGGGGACTCCAGAGCTCCCCATCCCTCTTGTGACGCGTCCGTCCAAATTATTAGTTTCACTGAAGGTGCACGGAAAGGGACGGGAGATGTTAATGGGGCTTGCGACCACCAACGAATTTGATCTGATATCCCTGGTGAGAGGGGTATGCAAGGTTGTTGTGGACGAGGTAGATGAAGGAGAAACTGATAAAAATGGTGAGTACCTGAGGGAATTAGAGGGACTAGAAAGTATATTTTCCCTTGAAACTTTTGGATGTCTTCGAGCGTTAGAGAAGACTGGTCGAGTAGTTTGACAGCAGTTTCTTGGCACGAAAGAAGCTTTTCTGTCGTTGGGGAGAGTGTGGAGTGAGTTCCGTTCCAATTTACCCCGAGATGGGTTATATATTGCGTTGGGATAAACACAGACTTTTTTGAATTTATCAAAAATCGCAATTTGCTTAGGAGTGATAGGACTTCTATGGTATTGCGAGACGCTATCTCCTTTGTTGGGCCTCAAATTAACCAGTCGTCGATATATTGAGACATCGTGACGCCTGTTTTGTGAAGGACATGGAGGGGATACCTGGAGAATTTTGTGAACACCCGGGGAGCCAGATTTAAGCCGAACGGCATTCCCGCGAAGAAGTACAGCTGACCTTTGTGAGAAAAGGCTAGGTACTTCTGAAAGCGAGGGTGGATAGGGATGTGGAGGAATGCGTCTGAGATATCTAGAGATGTGAACCAACTGTTTAGGGGCAAGCTGTGTCGGAGTATTGACACTGTTGTCATTTTGAATGGAGGACATGGTATGTATTGATTGAGACGTGATAGGTCTAAGACGAGCCTGTGTCCCCCATTTCGTTTGGGAACCAGGAAGACTTGAGAGAGAAAGCATTTTTGATGGGCCACAGGAATAATTACTCCCTTTTTGAGAAAGTCTAGAATGAGACACGCCATTTCCCCTCGAGCTGAGTGGGAAGTAGGATAGAGAAGCGGGGGAGGTTTTGGATCCCATCGCCAAGTTAAACCACGAGAAATAATTTTCTGTTGGGATTTGGGTGCCTTGGTCCAAATTTCTTGGCATAAATTGAACCTTCTTGGCAGCATTGTGTCAATGGGGGGACCTTCCTGATGGCCTTGTATATCTGTAAAAGGAAAGGAGAAAAACATTGATAGAAAAAGGGAGATTATATTTAGAATACTAAATTGAACCACATATGCGATCTTGTAGACTTAATTGATAATAAGGTAATTTATTTATCTAGTCCCTAATCAGTAGAGAATATTTCTAACGACTTCACACGTCAAGACTAACTAACTAACTTGTTCAGATATTAGGTTTGGAGAATGAGAGGCCAGCGGAGCTATGGTGATCGGAGATTGGTTAATATCCGCAACAATTGTGGGATTCATCACCTTCAGTTTCGAAATCACGCTATCTGTATCCATCGGAAATAGTTTCCTAATTTGAGACGAAAGTTCTACAATGACTTTTAAGCAGTCATTTCTGAATCTCTTCTCAAGATCATTATTAATGAAGGGTTCTTTTTTCAACTGTGAAATTGCTCTTGCTCCTAGATAAATATCTTCTATTTCTTTATGAATGCTACTGTCATTAAGATTGATTGCAGACAACTTCGATGTATTCAAGATGTCTTCTCTGATGAAAAAGCTGAGAATATTTTTGTATTCAGAAGCTACTGATTTATAAAGCCTGTGTAGCTTGAACTGCTCGGACTGAAATTCTAAATTCAAAGTATTCACTTTCTTAAGAATATATTTGAGAAATAGAAGCATATGCTTAGTTACACAATTAACCAACGCGCTATATATTTTACTAGCAGTATCCGCTGGATTCTGTCTCTCTGTTTGAAAAAAGAGTACTAAGGTATCATATTGTTCCAGGGTTGCAGTTATTACTTTTTCCCTCGAAAGCCACCTGTTTTGAGCTAATTTTGGAATCTTATTAAGAGAGCTATTTGTTACTTCTTGGATTAACGAAAAGTCTCTTTGCCTTTTACTACTTCGAGAAAAATAAGAAGAGACATTAATGAGGAATTCCTCAAGGAAACTAGGCAACACACCTAAGTAACGAACAACTACTGCCAAGATCTGACTGACTGATATATCTGTGCTCTCATCAATGATAATTGAAAACTTCTGTTGTCTGCATATGTCAGTAAGTAATTTGCTTTCGTGATACGCAATGCCATCTTGGATTACATAGGATATTTTCGTTTTCTTCATAGCAATCTTCTTTGCTATTTGGCTATCAGGGAAAACACTATTACACAATGCTCCAAAATGGACTGCATTGGAGAAAGGAATATTATGTTCAGAGAAGAAACTGCTAATTAGCAGTTCACTTTTTGCAATTTGTTCAGATTCGGGTGATTCCTTTTTTTGAAAGAACTGAGAAATCTTCACAGAAGTTACAGAGATTTGTGCTTCATTAAGGATGATAGGTTAGGATTTTTCATAGAAAATTTACAGCATTTGCAGTAACTTGCATTTATATTCTCTTCATCTTGAGAAAGCCAATCCTTAAATTCAGGCTCAAGCAGCCAAGCACTGTTAAGTTTGATTATACCATTTACTTTTCTTTTTTGGGGGTTTTTCCATTGTAAATTATGAGCCAACTGTAGCACAAAAATAAATTAAGATTATCAGATAATAAGATTCGCACAGAATAAAGATCACTAAACAATCAGTAACACACTGACTGTTTCTGTTTCACGACTGATCATGCCTGTTATCAATATTGCATCATAATTCAGTACGCGGTGTGACAAGTTAACAAAACATGTTCAGTTCAATAGAACATGTTTAGATCATTCAATTCACTAAGTAAGAACTTGTTCCTAATGGTTCCTTGATAATATATTGAAGACTAGTAATTTAGATAGACAAAATTAAAACGTTTATCCATAATATCTACAATTCCCAAGATCGGGTTCAATATCCCAAGATCTTGGGAAAAATCCCAAGGAGTGGCAGCCCTGCAGTACAGGCATCCTCCCCTTTAGTTACCAAATCACGACACGGTTTAGATACCAAACGGTAACTAAAGCGAATAAAAGTAACAGGAGATTTATAATTGTCACTCCTCGATTATATATCTCATTTTCTATGAGTTATAGAAAGAAAATTTGTCGAGTTATTAGAGTACTACGTATACAAACATATTAACAATAATAATATACAGCCTTTCATTGTTTGTGGCTGTGATGAAAAAGTTTAAAGTCGTGCATTTATTAAATGTTTTAAAATTCATCCGTAGCTCAACTCTCACTCAATATAGGTGAGTAATTAATAGATACTTAGACTTTTATAATTATTGTGCTACATTTAACAAACCGCAATTTTATGCTCTATGAAATGTTTTTGATATTAGGGTACTAAGATCCAAGTTATTGGTTGGTTCCACAATTTCGGACATGTCAGAAAATAAAATATTATAATTATTATTTAACTTCTTTTCTAATTGGTATCATGATAACCAATTGAAATAAAAGTTAAATAATGATTATTATATTAAGATTTTCACGTGTTCGAAAATATGGAACCGTGCAATAACACGGAACTAACCCTAAAATAGGACATGTTGAATTTCTGAATCAATTGCTTCTAATAACCTTATCAGAATTATAATTTTGATGTTTTTTTAGTTACTGTGAAATAATCACTAAAAATTGTCTCAGTTTTCTATGTCTACAAACGGTTCTTATTTCGAAACATGACTCGAAATAAAAACCACTTTTACTAAAGTGAGATGTACTGAGGCCGGCCATTCACTATGATGTCCACCTGACAGGTACGCATGTACAGTAGCGACTGATAGGTACACCTGCTAGTGAGTGGCGGGATAAACTAGCCTTTCAGGTGGCTTGCCAACTGATGATAATTCGATTAGTTCTACCTGACAGGTGAGTAAAACTGTTGTGTGAGTGGCGGTTATCTGAACAGTCTCAGTTATTAACAACCAGTGTACTTTCCCGTTAAAAATAACGAAGTTCCAATAATAAAGAACAAATACTATACACAAAAAAAAGTAATAAAAAATATAGCTATATAAAAATGTATTAAGAATATATTAAATAAATACATTACCTATAAAAATATATTGGGGGAATATATATAAATAAAAAGAAAAGGAAAAAAATTACAATAAAATATATGTAATGCTATATTAAAAATATGTATACATATACGTATATAAAGTAGGGAGGATCCATGGAGAACTGACAAACTTGACAGGTAGGCATGTAGAATGAGTTTGCTCATGTAACAGGTGCCAGTCATGCATACCTGTTAGGTGGACATGATAGTGTATGGCCGGCCTTAAAGCGAGGCTAACCCAAAGACAATATAAGATAGACGCTCAACTTGATGGGGCACATGCAAAAATAATAACAACCAATCAGAAGCGATCAGTAGCATACGTCACACCAAACAATAATAAACGTACGACACCCCCCCCCCCCCCCGCCCCCCCCCCTTGAAGTTCACAGAAGGATAATCTTTAGTTTTAACGTGTAAAGTCGTCATTCGAAATATAAATATTCTCTACTGATTAGGGATCAGAGAACTAATCACTTAATTATTAATTAAGTTTACAAGATCGCATATGTGGTTCAATTTACCATTTGAATATAATCTACCTTCTATTCGGAGAATAGTCATAACTAGGTATACCAATCGAGTATAAACCTATATAGGTAGGATATTGTCTTGGACGACACTAAGTTGAAGGTATATCTTAACCCTTAAATGATATTTGTAACGCATATGATACACACCAAATAATTCACTATAATAAAATCATTCTAATAATTTTAGTCCTAAATCTGGTTTGTAACTGTACTGATACAAGCACTGAACACGTTCAAAAGTGTTTGAGCTTTGTTTTTCTGTACACATTTGCGGTAGAGCGCAGTTGCTTCTTGGATTTTATTGGGGGATGTTGCAGGTGCTTTGGCCTCTTTCTTTCTTATTTTCCCAGCTTCTAGATGAATAAGGTATGTCTAAAAAAATGTTGCTAAGTGTAAAATACATTCATAAGTGATGCAGGCTTTCTCTAATATAAATTTGATAAATTGTCGTATTATAACATGCTATTTTTCATGCGTAACACATATGTTACAAACATGATTTAGTTGATATTTCATGAATCTGGAATTTTGTTGCATATATGTTACAAACAAATTTTATTCATTATTTTGTCTAATGATTGGATGCTTTTTATCGTATCAACTGCAATATCTTATTATGGCCATATTTTAATTATTTCAGATGAACAACATAACTCTCACGGACGAGCAAATTATTCGTCATCTCTATGAATTTGATTCCGATTTTAGTGACTACAGTGATGGCGACAGTGTTGCAGATCCAGACTTTGTTTGTGACAACTCTGACACTGAAGAAAATGCTATTGGTATATCAATTGAAGAAGATATCAGCGAGGTTCAATCGGCAGAAGTAGAGGAAATTATTGTATCAGATGGAACATGCAACGAGCCAGTTGTAAATAAACAAATTTATACTCATGTTGCACGTAGACTGCTTCTTTGGAAAAGAAAGAATCTTCTTTTATCTTCTTCTTTTTTATCTTTTTCTTTTTTATCTTCTTCTTCCTCTTTTATCTTCTTTAAGAATCTTCTTTTAATGATGACAACTCATGCTGGGGTTGATGTATCTTGTGTCGCGTGGCTTGATAATAAGACTGTTCTTCTTTTATCTTCCTTAGCTGGGGTGAATCCTGTAGGTACAATTAGAAGGTTCGATCGTTCCTCAAGAGAATATATTGATGTTGATTGTCCTAGTATTGTCGCTCAGTACAATAAACATATGAGGGGAGTTGACTTGCTGGACAGTCTAGTAGGACGCCACAGGAACAAAATGAGATCTCGAAAATGGTACATTCGTCTATTTTATCACCTGCTTGATGTCAAGCCACGAGTTGTCAACTCGTGGCTTCTTTATAGAAGAGTGCATGGGCACAACTGTCGACTTGTAGATCACCGGGCTCACGTTGCAGAGGCTCTCTGCAAAATTGGAAAAGACACCTCTGCCAGACGAGGAAGACCCTCTGGTGAAATAGAAAGACAATTGGATTTGAAAAGAAAAAGAGGCCCGGCCCAACTGGTCACGTTCCAGTAAAGGATGTTCGGCTTGATAGCGTGGATCACTTTCCAATTCATAAGGAAACAAGGCAGCGATGTAAAATGCCAACATGCTCAGCAATTACAGATTTTCATTGCAGTAAACGTGGAATTGCTTAATGTTTTGCTAGAGCAAGGGATTGCTTTTTCAACTTTCATACTAAATAATTTATATTTTTCAATATAATATGTTTCATGTGATATTACAACTGACGCTTTTGTTTTTATTGTCATGCTTAGTTTCGTTTATTTTTGTTATGATAAGAAAACCTTATAATAAATGAAGTTTTCGTGATATAGTTTTCTACAGATTTAGTCAATTTTCATAGTCAAAGTCCCAAATAATTGTCTCTATTACCTTTTTTTTCTTTAGTAATGTTAACATGATGTTATAGTGGATAAATATGATTTAATTTATCACTTTCTCTAGTGATAGATTTGTTTTTGTGTTTGCAATTTTTTGGATATTTTTTTACCACTAATCTGGTTTTGTTACATATATGTTACATTCCCATATATCTTTTATTATCAAATTTTTCGGAAAAATTGAAGATGCATCTCCTTTTGGTATCCCTTGTGAGCAATAACTGACACAGAAAAAATTTTTTAGTCTAAAAAAGAAAAATATATCATTTAAGGGTTAACGCTGATTGGCTAGAAGTTGGGTCAGATTTCTGACGTCAGTGCAAACAAACATACTCTGTATTTTATAACATCGAGTTGAGCGTCTATCTTATATTGTCTTTGGCTTACCTGTATAACTCATTTTAACAATTTAAGGACTGAGTATAAAGATTAGGGGAGTAGCCCAATTTTGTGTTATTATTATTCAAGTGTATGGTGCGTGACGTCAGCAATCTTGACCCAATCAGCGGCTCCCAGAGTCACATGATTAAGAAAAGTGTAGACAAACCTAGGGGAGGCAAATGCGCGTGGCGGCGTGATAGGAAGGTAAATAAATGATTAAAGGTAAGAATACAGTAGAAAATAGTTTTAATTTTTTTTAAACAATTTTAGGAGACAGGATTACAAAGATTGGATAGAAATTTGTTGTAATCAGCAACTCTAATATGGCTGAGTCAACATTAGCAATAATTGCTATGTCTGTGGAGACTATTTCTCAAGGATGAAGATGGCAATTCACCAAGATTTTGAATCCATTCAATATTAAGTTAAGGTCTCTTCCTCAACTTAGTTTATTAGGTTTGTGGCAATATGCGTTTGAAATCATAGATACTGATAATATTTTAGACTGATTGAATTTTCGCATGATATTCTCAAGATATATTAAACGCATAGTCACAGCCCTAGTAATTATCTTATCAAATTAATCAATTTGAATCATACTTCCTGTTGTGGAGGTTTAATTTAAATACATCAAACTTAATATTTACATTTATGTTCCTAAGATTTTATTTGTGCATACTGTTTATCACTTAAGTTATTCGCAAATTATCATCCGAACTCATTATAACGTAGCCTAAGCCACTATACATTTCCCTTAGCATTTTTCTCAATAGACTCGTGACATTACCTACAAGAGGTTGTGCCGGTGTCTTTGAAAACTGAAATTAGGAGCTCCATAGTTGGTACGTTAATTGCATTAGGTATCAAATATTCATAATATTATAACTAGATAATACTGGACTTAATATTTCAAATTACATCAGCCAGTATATACTTTTGTTATTAGGTATTCTTTGTTACGTAGCACATATTTGATTACGTTTCATATTGTTTCAACTTTTGTAACCAGTAGTTGTTAAAAGGAATTTATATATCTTCAATAAGAAAACTTCCTTAATTCATTTATTATTTATAACAATGCATTCATTACTATATTATATTACTTCTAAATGAATTAAACTACCTACCTATATATTTATTTAGCTGTGTTTAAGTAATTTGAACTAAACTTTAGAACTTTCTTGGTAACAACGTTCACGTTCAACTCAGCTTTGTTTTAGTTTTCTATTTTTGATTTTATTTTTTCTTTTATTGATTGAATGAATTATTACAGATTTACGTTTGTAGAACACGAGGAACGAAAGTACAAGATAGCATCTCACTGGTTGTATGTTTCCCCCTCCATAACGGATAGCCGTTACACTTCCATAAAGTTGTAAATAAATGTTATCTATTTATTTAGTTAAAATATCAATACTACACAGTAAACAGCCTTAAATTTTGGAACGAAGTATCTCCCTTACCTTTGTGAATTGGTATCATAAATATACATTGATTATTTTCGATCTTATGACATTGGGTACAGTGGAATTAAGACAAGTTTTTGATACATAAGGTGTTCTATCTTTACAATTGTATTGGTTTTTCACCTAGGAGACCCAACCTTCCCGCGGTGATACTGTTAACTACCAATATTATTTTTTTCTTTTGTACAATTGCACCAATAATATCATTTTTCTAATAGCGTGCTATTGTTTGGTAGGACCAACGGGGCTCCCCCCATAACCTTGGGGTAAATTGTTTTTGTTTATTACTATTCTGTATATAATATTTAATTCTTCATTAGGTTTTTCTTTTTTGTATAAGTCCCCCTGGTATTGTCAGGGAGGACTCTAAATTAGGGAAGATGGGAAAGGGACATAAGAGAAAAGGGGAACATTCCCCAGTGAATGAAATAAATAAGAAAGAGAGAACCCGTGACAATGGAAGGGAAATTAACTTACCTTTTACTGAGAATCACCCTTCAACTTCAGAGATCATTGAAGAGATGGAAAGTTCTCCAGTGATTGAAGACACTCCAAACGATAGCAACTATGATTTATCCCCAGCGAATGACCCCGAATCAAAAATAGAAAACATTCTAACCCAAATAGTCGAACTGACTTCAACTTTGGAAAAGAATAAAATAGAGGGACAATTGGGAAGAAAGATAACACAGGCACTGAACCACCTGTCAGACCTAACCAACCCAAAAAACAAACTTGATGAAAACAATAAGAGCATGACTATAAAGAACAAACCACTGAAGAGAATCGACATCACAGAGACCATGATAATGCCAGGTGAAACTGATAATAGATTCTACATTAAAATAGAATTCAATGGCGAACTCAAGAGAACAATAAATGCATTCCAAGTCTATAATGAAATAAAAAAAATAGCTAGAATCAATCTTTCATCAATCTTCACTCTGAATCAACCATCCTTTATTGCACAAATAAGCTCACAGAATAAAATGGAAAAACTGGCAAAAATTACCTCAATAACTAACAAAACTTGCAGAATATCCCCATATGAACCCTTCAACTACAAGAAAGGAGTCATATATGTGAGTGGAATTGAGTTCGATGAGGAAACGATCGATGAGTTCAAGAACTGGCTCCTGTCCAAATATTCCTATATTGTGAATATTGAATTGGCCACCTTCATAAGATCCAAGTACCAAGATACCCGCGCCTTCTTAGTAACCTTCAATGTCAGGAATCTGCCAAGTAGTATCTACATCCCTGGTTTAGCAGGAAATACCAAGGTATACCCCTTCGTGAACAGACCCATGTGGTGTAAAAAGTGTTTGAGGTATGGCCACACGGAGAAAAAGTGTAGATATGAAGGTGAAACCATATGTGGTTATTGCTCTGAACTTGGACATACTAGGTCCAATTGTACTTCTGAACTACCTAAATGCTACCACTGTGCTGAAGAACATGCTGTGGGTTCACGCACATGTTCTAGACACATCAGAGAATGTGAGCTGGTTCGCATACAAGATGAGCGTAAAGTTAGCTTTAAGAGGGCTATACAAATTGAAAACGGAACTGAAGTGATTAACCTCAACGACGAAAAGCTACCAGACGTATTTACCATCCACCTGACTGAAGAAAACAAACGATCCCTAAAACCCTGGGCAATCGAAAAATTCCTAGACAACTACCTGGGTGAACCACTGGATGACCTGAGATCTATCAATAGTACCACATACATTGCAAAAACCAAATCAAACAGACAAAGTGAAAAACTTATCATTCTGAAAAATATCAATAAAATACCAGTAGAAATAAGAAAAGGAAACCATAATACCCGTCCAAAGGGCATCATCTATATAAATGATTATGACATGAACTCCTTTGATGAATACAAGAACGAAATTCTGAAAATTCTACCTGTGTCCGATGTGATCAGAGCCTCATGGATAAAATCAAAGAACAATAGAGCAACGCCACTTTTACTAGTTTTCAACAAGCAAGACATACCTACATATTTATCAATTCCAGGTGAATCAGCCCTTACTAAAGTATACCAGTACAAGAACAAGCCACTCCTCTGCAATAGATGCCAGAATTACGGTCACTCCTCCAAAAGATGTTATTCCCAAGTGGTTTGTGGGAAGTGTGACACGAGAGGACACTCAGCAGATGCATGTGAAAGTGGCATACTGAAGTGTCACCACTGCTCTGAGCAACATCCCTCTGGATCCAAAGATTGTATTGAATACAAGAAAGAACTTGAAATAGTTGCACTACAGCAAAAACAAGGCTGTTCTAGAACTCAAGCTAAACTCACAATCAACCGAAATAATCCTACCCTAAACCAAAGTAGCTTCAGTGAAGTGCTTAAGAAAGCACACATTTTTGACGACCCAAATCAAATAAAAAAGCAGCACCCATCTAATGCAATAATCCAACGTAACAACAATAATATCCATCAACCACAACCCAGCACTTCTTCAAACAACAGGTCTGAAACACAGAAGACAAATGCTCTTCTGCAGAGCCCAGATAGTGGAAGGATCTATAAAGAAGAAATATACATTGAAACTCCCACCGCACCTACAACTACAAATGCAGACAACAACGACTCATTGTATGAAGATGACCAAATAGCCACCTACAAGATATTTACTGAATCCAAACCATCCAATAGCCAACAAGATGCTAATTATGATAGAGAGCAATATGAAACTCAATTCAAACAATCAAAAAACAAAAAAGCAACCCCCAAAAAGACTGAAGACCGTACAGAATCGAAAGAGCGCCATAGAAACCACCACCGTAGATCTTCAAATGACCGTCAATAATCACATCATTCAATGGAACACCCGCGGTGTAATATCTGCTAAACCCGATCTAATATCTCTTATTGAACAATTCCAACCATCAGTAATTTCAATACAAGAAACTTTCCTTGGAAACGACTTCATGATCAAAGTCCCCGGTTACCATGGACTATGCAAACAAGGACATTATAACCGGAGATTTCATGGAGGAGTGGCCATCTACGCCCATACTTCATGTCCCTTTGAACTTGTCCCAATAAACAGCAATATCCAAGTAATAGCTATCAGAATACAACTCCATCTCTCTGCCTTCATAACCGTAGCTTCAATATACATCCCTGGAAGAGAACAAGTCTCATATGAAGATATCAATAACGTAATTAACCAACTCCCTCCCCCCTTTTTGCTATTAGGTGACCTAAATAGCCATAGTCCCCTCTGGGGTAATACACCAGCAGACAACAAAGGAAAAATCATAGAAAGAATCCTACAAAATCCACAAATCGCATGTCTTAATAATGGTACAGCAACTCATGAGTCAGGCACGGCAATCGATCTATCCTTGGCAAGTTCTTCTCTGGTTCCAGATGTTGAATGGACAGTCTTGCCATCGGTGTTGTGCAGTGATCACTTTCCAATTCTCATGAAAGTCGCAACAAACAGAGCTGAGATTCCTCCTGCCGCAAGATTCTGTTACGCCAAGGCTAACTGGGATGAGTACACTCAGGACTGTAGTTGGAGTGAGTTGGTTGACGAATCTACTTTCCCCGCGGTAATGGAGCTTTTAGAATATTTCTACAAACAGCTAAACACAACGAAAGATAAATACATCCCCAAATACATTCCCAAACGGTTTTACCCCCGAAACTTTTGGAATGAAGACTGTAAACGAATGATGCATGAACGAGAAAGACTTTACCGAAAATACAAACAAACTAAAGCAATAGAAGACAAAATCCACTGGAAACACCAAAGAGCCCTCACAAAACGATATATCAAAGAATGCAAAAAAGATGAACTTCACAACTACCTAGAAAAGATGAACCACTCTGTACCAATATCTCAAATCTATGAAAAATTAAGACAAATGAGAGGCAAACCACCCCGCACCATTTCAGTTCTCAACGTCAATAATACCAAAACTACAACCCTATCTGAAATAGCCAATGCACTCGCTGACTCATTCGCATCAAATTCAAGTTACAGGAACTGCACTCGCCAATTTCTTTCAAAAAAGAGAATAGAAGAATCACGCAAGATAGAATTCCCCCCTACAAACACCCAAGACTACAATCTACCCTTTAAGATTAACGAACTGAAATCAGCTTTGTCAACCACCAAAAACACATCACCTGGAAACGACCAAGTCCATTATCTGATGATCAAACATCTCCCTGATAATGCACTCATATATCTACTCTGCATTTACAATAGACTTTGGACAGAACTATATTACCCTCCCCAATGGAACCTAGCAACAGTAATCCCAATCCCCAAACCAGGAAAGAACCACTCAGATCCAACAAACTACCGCCATATAGCATTAACCAGCTGTCTGGGAAAATTATTTGAAAAAATGATAAATAGACGTTTAACCGAATACCTTGAAAACCACAAGCTTCTAACACCACTACAATGTGGTTTCAGAAAATACAGGTCAACAATAGATCACCTAATTAGACTCGACACATATATAAAGAAATCTTTCTCAGAAAGCAAAGTTACCGTGGGAGTTTTTTTCGACTTGGCAAAGGCCTATGACACCACGTGGAGGTATGGAATTCTCAAAGACATGTTCACACTCGGTCTTGGTGGCACTCTTCCGAGATATATTGAGAGGTTTTTGGAAGGGAGACGCTTCAGAGTGTGTGTCGGTGGCGAATTGTCCAGTGAAAGAATACAAGAAGCAGGCGTATCACAAGGCAGCATTCTTTCTGTGACCCTCTTTGCGATAAAAATTAATTCACTGGCATCAATTATCCCAAGCAGAATCCACTCATCTTTATTGGTTGACGACGTCCAAATAGCATTATCTGGCTACAATATGCATGAAGTCATCACAAACCTTCAACCTACCATAAACAAAATGTCCAAATGGGCAGATGAAAATGGTTTTCAATTTTCCCCCAGTAAAACAAGCTGCATGATCTTCCACAAGAAACCTGACTTCCCAAATATTCCAACACTAAGACTCAAAGGAAACGCATTGAAAGTGGAAAAATCTGTCAGATTCCTTGGACTAAATTGGGACCCTCAACTCCAATGGAAAAACCACATATCTAAACTCATCACATCCTGTAACTCCGCAATGAATATACTCCGCACCTTATCATCCACAAAATGGGGAGCTGATCACCATATCCTCTTACAGACATATAGGTTGATAATCAGACCAAAGATAGACTACGGTTGTTTGGTGTATGGTTCAGCTGCTGAGGCAACACTGAGAAAAGTAGATGCCATCCACAATGAAGCCTTGAGAATTTGTGCCGGTGCCTTCAAGAGCTCACCAGTGGAAAGTCTCTACATCCTGGCAAATGAACCTTCACTATCAGATAGGAGAAGTGACCTAGAATGCAGGAAATACTTCAAGAATAAGTGTTTTCTCTTGAATCCAGTGTACAATTCTATTATTAATACCACCCTATCTAGACAATTCGAGAACACTCGACCCCATCTGAATCCATTCATACAGCGTGCAAACAAATCAGTAAACGACCTGGAAATTCCCTTGCAACCTGTTCTGCCTTACAAAACCCCTTCGCTCTATTCATGGTGCCTCCTAAGACCTACAATAGACACTGATCTGGCTACACCACTTGTCAAAGACATCGCAAACTTCTTCCCATTCTTCAGAGACCATATATCTACCTACCCCACCCATATTCACCTCTACACAGACGGTTCCAAAGATAACGAAGGAGTAGGAGCAGCTGCAATCTACCAAGACAAATCCCTATCTGCCTCATTACCCAAAATAGCCTCTGTGTACACTGCTGAGCTGAAAGCACTAATGTTCGCCTGCACACTCATTAAAGAAGACACCAAAGACGTAACAACCAGCCAATATTTGATTTGTTCAGACTCCCTGAGCGCAGTACAAGGTCTGCAAACCATGAATCCTGAAAACCATCTAATGCACAGACTTCAACTTCTCTTCCACGAACTCCTCACTACCAGATATGACATCACAGTCCTCTGGATTCCAGGACACAAGGAAATAGCCGGAAATGAATTGGCAGACAAAGCCGCCAGAAGAGATCCTCAATTTATCACCTGTCCCTATACTGATTGGTTCCCAGAAATTAAATGCAAATTGAGAGAAAGATGGAAATTCAGATGGCAACGAAGCAATAACAAACTCAAATCTATAACAGACAAACCATATAGATGGAAAAAGATGAGTATGACTAGGAGAGATGGCGTAATACTTAACAGACTAAGAATAGGACACACCAAAATCACCCATGATTACCTGATGGACGATGCTACGAGACAACTCGTACCACAATGCTCATTCTGCAACAACTATATTATGACCATAGAACACATAATGCTTCACTGCGAAGCAATTGCTGTCCAAAGGCAAGTTATGATATCAGAGCTTGATATTGAAGATGTTACCCTATCTAAAATACTGGGAGATCATGACCAAATGGAGACTGTCTTCAGATACCTAAGAAATATAAATATATATACAAGAATATGAACAACATATTCCTCTGAAATTGCCACGGGTTCTCTTCCCAATTTAAATTTTTGTTTGTTTGGTACCAAGTCATATTGGTAATTGTAGCAAATTATAAATTATATTAAGTTGTAAACCTCTTCGCCGCTAAATTGGGAATATCCTGAAGCGGCTGTATTTTCTCTTTATGTTATTATTATTATTAAATTTTCCCGCTCATGACGTCACACACCATCTGTCTCTTCTGCAACGCTATTGGTCAGTTTAAAAAAGCTGTCTCCCATATGAGATTGGTCTACTCCTCTAATCTTTATACTGTGAAGGAAGTCCAGTAGGACGCTTGCAGTCGCGACGACAGGATGAAGGCGGACGGCGCTCGGCTTGAAACATAACAATGTACTTTAATTTCTGAATATTATGGGGTTCTATTATTGTCATTTTAATATTTTGTTTATATTATTAACTCAGATGAAAGTCTATCTTTATTAGTGATGTTGTTCAGACGTTAAATCTTACTTTTATAAAAATTGAGACTGGTTTTAATTTCATCAGTAGTAAATTAGTATGCTATTTTGCCTACACGGACAAAAAACATTTACGTCATCATGAATAAAAGCAAATGTGAAATATAAACAGTTGAACAAACAATTATAACATTTTTCTGATAAAAGAGAAGTCATATTTTCACATTGAGCATGCAATTGTTTAATTGATTATAATATATAAGAAATTTGATAAAACAATTTCATAATTGTTATCAGATAATTAAATTTATCCTGGAAATCAAACAAATGAGTCTAAATTACCTTAATATAATAAGTCATCTCGTATGTTTTTGGAAAGAACAGCAGCTGTGATGTTTTTCATTCTGTCCACCAGATTGATTCTATCTCCATATTTGTCGAGGTTCATTTTTCCTAATCTAGCTTTTTTGCAATTGCTTATTTGGACATTTAGGAAATCAATAAAAGAGTCCTTTTAGTAAATCTGCAAATCAAAGATATAAAAATTTTTGAAATCATTTAAATAAACCTCTGCTGTGTCTGCAGCATTTTCACTGTTGTTGAGTTTTTCAATGCAGTCCATAATATTTAGTTCTAATTCTTCCTCATTTTCCGGATCCTGAGGCATTGTCAGGAAATCTGCAAAATCATATCCCAACTCAGAAAATATGATTCCTAGCCTTCTTAAATTACTATATCTGGAACTTGTGTACTTAGATATTTTTTTGAATCCGTGGCTTCGGTCGTGGTACCGCTGGAACCTGTTTAATTCTTCTATGAATTTTGTAGACAGTTCAGGTTCTGATTCAATCTGTTTATTTTCTTGGTTGTGTATAAGGTTAAAAAAACTTCATCTTTTTATTATGAAAATTCTGCAGATGCTTAGACAAGCACTACACTGCCTTACAACAGTAATTGCAGGAAAGGCCTGCTGCTGGTGTGGTCTTGCACGCGCTTCTAATACTGTTCGCTGTTTTTATACATATTTTATGATAGTAGTAAGGTGGCACACAATTTGCATTTGAATTTATTGTTGCCATGTAGCTCTACATTGTTCTTCATTAGTAGCGGGTCGAAGGCTTCTTTGAAAGAAAGTAGATTAGTAGAGGGTCTGAAACAGAGAAACGAAAGTATGGTAAATATTATAATATAGCTACATAGCATTGAACAATAAATGATTTTTTAATTTCTAGATCACTGAATCATAGTTGAAAAAATTTACAGGAAGTCAACATAGTTTTAAAATGAAGAAGGCTAAAACACTTGTAAATTTTTTCATTATTTATAAAACTGAAGTTTCTATTCAAACATGATTCTTTTTCAGAGCAATCTGTAATGCAAGTTTGTACGTTACATAAAATTTATTGATAAAAGAAATTAAAAATTGAAAGATAAAAGGAAGTGGTTAAAAACGATGTAAAAAATAAAACTAGTCATCTACAATTAAAAGAGGTTATGAACTATTTTAGCGGTGTATAGAATCACCGAAACGGACCGATTGAGGACCAATGGTGGTTCAAAACGTACAGGTTGGGGTCCAAAACGGACCAATTGTGGTTCAAAACGGACAGATTGGGGGGGGGGACTTGCTTGATGCTAAAAAGGAGGGAGCGGATCAAGTAGGGGGTACGGTCAAGAGCCCCCCCGGTCATGAGCTCCCCTAGGTCATAAGCCAAAAAAAAACTATAATCACCAGGTACCAAGACTGCGCTATTTTGGAGTCCTTAAAATCGTTAAGGAGATGAATGCCCTTTTGACCTCCATGGACGAACTAAACGATCCTTACGGTTATCTTCATTATATGAGACCCTTGCTGCTTTCCAAAAAGTATCCATACTCCACATCTGTCAATCCCAATCTTCATTTCTTTTGTAAGATGGTAGCAGTATTGCAGGGAAAGGACCTAGGGTAACAATGCAATCGCTGTAGAGGGGGCAGTGGAGAGTGAAGCCACCAACATGGCAATATTATTCGCATATCCTTATGGAACAATAGCAAATGTCACAGTGGATTTCTTTGAGAACAAAGAGGCGGAGGAAGAGTTTGATGATAAACTCAAGGATATAAAGGCTGCAAAGGATACCCCACTCGAGATTAATCAACTTGAGCAAGTTAATGATCTTCCTCCCTCTGAAAGTAGGGATGCATCAGAGTGGTGTCTTTGGCTGATCAACAACGACTGTAAGTTTCCTCATGATTTGTTAACTCTTGTAAAGATGAAATTAGAGCTGGCAAAAAAACGCGGGAACAAAATACGCTCTAGGACAATGGGGGAGAAATTTGTGAACATGGTGTTCCACTGAGGCCCAGTTCATCTCTCTCAGCGGCAGGGACAGCAAACTCTAATGCAGAGGGATGCACATCTTTTATATCATGTGGACCTGATAGAATTTTACGTATTAAAGAAATGAAGAAGCTAGAAAAGTGTTAAGTATGAAATACTTCTAACAAGAAGAAGAAAAATGTAGGATTCATAGGTTTTTATCCTTTTCGTATTTATATGAACCTAGTGTTCGGAGTTTACTGGAACGAAATCTCGTACCTTTGATACTCTTTAATTTGATACTGCAAATCTGATTAAACTTTGGAGCCTAATGTCAGGAGAGGAGATAAAATATGCTAAAGCACTAACCCTGACGGCCGTGAAAATGGACTCTTACATAAAAGTAAGTATAACGTACCCTCAACCCCTTAACGAAGGGCTGACGCCGTTTTTTTAATTACAATGTTCTTTAAATGTGTTTATAACTAAATAATAAAAGTAAAAAAAATACATAAATTCCCATTAAGTGACTGGCAGTTTTCCGGACACCTATGACAAGTATACATTATTTGAAATCAGTCGCTCAAATTATATACATATTTGAAATTTTTTAAACTCCTTTTTCATTATGAATTTTCAAACTTTTCTTTCCGTTCTAGCAACCGATTATATTCTATGACACCTGTTATTAGTTTTTTTCTGTAACAATATGTTTAATTAACGTTATCAATATATTAAACATTTTTGATTCATGATCAATGGTGGATAAATGTCATTATTATCTCACCCAGTAAAGTTCTATATACAGTAGCGGACAAAATATAAGGGTAGACTTAAACAAGTTATCTAAATCTTTAATTTAATAAATAGTACAAAACACACATTATTGAAATTTTGCACGTATATTCATATTGAATTCATATGTATTCGTATGAAATTTCAAAGCGTTTGGACAAATATTCTAGGAATAGTTCCATATTTTACTTCAAACACTAAATTTTGCTCTGGTCAAAAGTTAAGGGTAGCCATCATAAAAAACTTTGAAATATTCGCGGATGTTGGCAATTAACTTAATAATTTGTGAATAATTCTTTGCTATATCACTAATACATCTTCTACCACAAAATTCTAATTATTTTGCACAATATGAAGGAGTTATCCATCTTCCATTCATCCTCAAGAAATGTCCACAAGTTTCCCCTCTGACACAGTCTCTAATTGTCGTTGCAAGTGATTTCTCTTGCCACATGAAAGTCCAAACCGAAGAATGGTAGACTTTCCAAACCATTGCTGAGAGAAGATCATTCAAGTCTTCAAAGTAGCTTGCAAGGTAGTTTCAACACTTCTGGTCAAATTTTTCGTGAGATAGATGTCATGTCTGGTGGTACGGTCTCCCAGTCTACTTTTTCGCTTAGACTTCAACAAGTTGGTTTGCAATTATTTGTCCCTCAATCGAAGGTTTCAATCTCAAAAAAGAAACGGAAAGTGATACTTGTGTTTTGTCATGAGTATGTCGTTTGGTCTATTGATCAGTGGTCGAAAGTACATTCTAGTGATGATGGAAGAAGAATAGAAGTCTTTGGTTTTTATAAGAAAGTACAAATTAAACGTAAAGTAGGGGAAATGTGAACTCTGAACTGCGTCAAGAAAACGGTTAATTTTGGAGGAGGTAGTGTTATGGTCTTGGTGGTCATTTTTTCTGCTGGACCTGGTCTCATTGTTCGTCTACGAGGAAGAGTTATTGCAGAGGTATAAAACAGCTTTTTCTTCATCAATCATCATACTCTCCCCTATCAACAAACAGCTGATCCTCAACCACAGAGTTTCAAGCATGACAACGTACCCTACTACTCAGATAAAAAGTCACAACTCTATTAGAAGATGAAGAAATTGTTCTAATATGTCAAGCAGACTAAGAAATAGCTAAATGGTGATTAAACCAAGACCAAAACCTATTTGTTGATTTCCAAATTCCATGGAACTTCCATGGGTTCAGCTAATATATTTATCAGATAGTTTATCATTTATACCCCCACCCCCCCAAAAAAAAATTGCAATTTCATAAAAAATACAAGCCTGATATGGGAATAGCTATAACAAATTGTGATGTTGTGTTCGATAATATCAATTAGAAAATTACTAATACAAAAGCTTTACCTGTATTGAATGATCCCAGTGGATTCACCTATGGGAGGGTGGTCGCTCAGATTTTGTTTGTTTGAAAACCTTTAGAAGGAAATATCAATTAGCGACACTAAGAAGTTTTGAAACAAACGATCAAGTAATGAATTTGAGATTGATTGAAAACACATTATCTAAATATAATTTATTGACAGATATAATAGAAAAATTAAAGAGCTTAATTAAATGCCATTAATCCTCCTATCACTACTCAAAATGCCCCAAATGCTAAAAATGACTGCCCAAATTCCTAAAATAACTGCCCAAATTCCTAAAATAACTGACCAAATTCCTCAAGTAACTGCCCAAATTCCTTAAATAACTGCCCACATTCCTTAAATTACTGCCCAAAAATTGAAATGCTGAAATTACTGACCCCCGCGTATGCTCATTTGCAATCAAATCCGCTATTGCGTTACATTTTTTTTGATGTATTAGCCAGTGCGCAGCTTGGCAGTGTTAAGAAAGGAGATGAGTGTGTTGTCATATATTATTACAGTAATTTGAAACAAAAAAACTCGTGGTACAAGTATGGTACAATACGCAAATAGAAGGAACTTGTTAAAGTATATTGCGTTTTGTACCATATGTGTACCATGTGTTTTATAGGCTTATCTCGCGAAGACTAGTGTGTTTTTATATTTTTTATTGACTTTCATGTTATAAACTAGTATGTGAGCCATTAATTATTTGTCCATTGGTTTCAACATCATGGAAGCTGGGTCGTTTTACGGAAATCAACGAAACACAAGTAAAATGGTTCATTTTCCCTCGCAAGATCATCACTGATCTTTTTCCTGAGAAAGATGATAACAATGAATTTGAAAGTGATTATTCGGGTGCAATTTATTCGCAAGAACCTTTAGTACTAGAATCTAGTGATTATGTTGATGATTTTGGTGAGGATACATCAAATATGATCTCTGCCAATCCTATTCCATCCCAAGATGATGCGCCACAAAATCTGGATCAAGAAAATCAATGCCAATCAGTGACTGCAAGAGATCGTCTAGGAAATGAACAATTGTTCATTTTGTAAAATATTGTTTATTTTGTAAAAATTTGTGTTTATATCGTATGCATTATTCTGTTCTGTTATCTGAGTATTGTTCATATTTTACTAATTTTGAGGAAAATATATTTTTATACTTTAGTAATCGTTCAAATGTTTCGTTTTTTGATTGATTTTATTCCTAGTATAGAGGAAGAATATATTTGTACTATTAGAAATGACTAAATTAAATATATAGTTTCGTTATTTATGAATTTTAGGCTATTTTTGTAATTTTATGAAAAAATAAATTTCTAATTTAGAAAATGTTCTAAGAGGACAATGTATTTGTTTTGATAAATAAACCTTACATTTTTTGAATAATCTGAAATCTATTTATGTATTCCTAACCCTGGAATAATCAAATGAACTTAAGTTTTCATGTTTTTTCCATTTGTTCAGATGTATGTAAATTTGCTGACTTGGGCCACATGTGTACCAATACCCGATTGTGGATAGTACCTCATGGTACACATATGGTACAATACTGACCAAAATACTAGAAAAACAACCCAAATGCAATATTTAATACTATTAGTGCACATTTTTAGCGCTAAAATGTTCATTTTAATTGCTACTACGGCTCTTTTTCGAGTGATCTAATGTCCGAATTGAAATTTAATAAAAGTTAAATACATAGAAATAGAAAAATATATATCATTGATATTAGCAAGTATTTACCTTTGTTGACAAAGGAACAGTTTTCTTCGTGAAGATTTGACCATATAATTTGATCCAACTCCATAATTTAAATGTGGTTTATTCGATTGAGATTTGTGTGCCCATCAATAATATGATTTTTGAGAACTTTCAAATTTTCAGAATGAACTGCATGCGATGTTGATATTTGTCCAAGGAAGTCGAATTCTAAGAATGAACTGCATGCGATGTTGAGTATTTATCTAAGGAAGTCAAATTTTAAGAATGAACCGCAAGCGATGTTGAGTATTTGTCCAAGGAAGTCAAATTCTCAGAATGAACTGCATGCGATGTTGAGCAGTTGTCCAAGGTAGTTACATTCTCAGAGTGAGTTATGTTACACATGGGATAGGAGTAGGAAGGTGGGGATTCATCTGTGGCGACTCCATTCAGAGAACTGCATTCAAGTTGTGGAGATTCATCAGTGGCACTCCATTCAGAGAGCTGCATTCAAGTAGTGGAGATTCATTAGTGGTGACTCCATTCAGAGAGCTGCCTTCAAGTTGTGAAGATTCATCAGTGGCGACTCCGTTCAAAGAGCTGCCTCCAAGTTGTGGAGATTCATCAGTGGCAACTCCGTTTAAAGAGCTGCCTTCAAGCTGTGGAGATGAATTACTCGAGGTGAAATTGCTACTGGTTGTTGAAATCAGCAGTTCATTTCATGTTCGAACTAATTCGATTTTTGCTTTTCGAATAAAAAGTCTAGCACTTCAGCATAGACTTTGGTGTGCTGGATTTAGTATCTGAATCAATTAAAAATATTACTTCAAGTTAGATGAAAATAATATTTATTTAACTTCATTTCATATTTAATTTATCAAGTTAAAGTTTTAGCTTCACTTTCTTTAATATCTCTATAGCACTAGAGTGTGCACGTAATATTAATTCAACTCGATAAATCAGAGTAACGTTATAACACGTTGATGTTCCACCAATACAGTGGGTAGCAAAATTATATGGCACATTCGGTTTTCTTTCATTTCTCAAAAAATACAATGTCAAATACGTTTACACTTTACAGTGCGTTTCAACATTTTTGAGATGTTTCAGTAGCTTTTATCCATAGTTATACTGACGAAAAAAATAATAATAACAAGAAATACATATTATAGAAGGTGCTGCCTGCTGGAAGTGGCCTCCATTTTGCTGCACACAGAGATTCGCCTGCTTCAAAACATTAAGTGCTACACTCTGAAGGACATTCTCGCTATGTTCTTCTGAAAATCTTTTCACAAATTGAGAAGTTCGTCCACTGTAGTTCGTTTTGCAGAATACACTTCTTTTTGAGCTAAGTCTGAATAATAAAAATCCAAAGGATTCAAATCTGGAGAATGCGCTGACCACGCAATCTGTGTACCACGGCTGATGACTCTGCCTCCAAAACTGCATGGATGAAAATGGAAGACTCAAGATAGTGAATGGAGACTGCTACCATAAGTTGCCGCAAGAAAATATTTGGCCCACTTTTCATCCATGTGCTACAAGACAAGTTTTATGGTGGATGATCCAGGACCAGGACGGTGCTCCTGCCCATTGCACCACTGCCACCAAAGAATTCCTGTTGAGAAAGTTTGGAGGCAGAATCATCAGCCGCGGGACACAGATTACGTGGCCAGCGCATTCTCCAGATTTGAATCCTTGGGATAGATATTATTGGGCCTCAGCTCAAAAAGAAATGTACCTATTCTGCAAAACCAACTACAGTGGACGAACTTATCAATGTTTTGAAGCAGGCGAATCTCTGTGTGCAGCAAAATGGAGGCCACTTCCAGCACCTTCTATAATATGTATTTCTTGTTATTAATCATTAAAAATTCACTCTTCTTGAACACTTTGGTGTACCTTTTTTCATCAGTATAACTATGAATAAAACCCACTGAAACATCTCAAAAATGTTGAAACACACTGTATATGTGAACTTTATATTATTATAAATTATATTATGAAGAAATAATTAGTTGATGATTAATTATTTAAAAAATATCAAATTTGCCTTATCATCATATGCAAAAGTATACCATTCATAAGCACTGCCTAAGCAGTCATATCATCTTGATATCTTGCCATATTGACATTCTGTAATACTTCAACCAATCAGAAGATAGTAAGTGGCTTATGGCTGTATGCATGTCAGATGATAACAGCTGTGATACACTGCTGAGGTTACTTATCTCAATATTGTTTATAAAATGGCTAAAAAAGAATTGTTAAGAGATTTTCGCTAAGAAATCATGGCAGGGTAAAAAGATGGAAGAGGGTACAGAAGAATAGCTTCAGAGTTAAATTTAGGGATGAGTATACAGTTAGGGGCTGTCGTGAGAAAGTGGAAACAAGGTGATACTACTCAAAATCTTCAAACAAGTGTTTTGCGACGTAATTTAAATTATTCTAATGTTCGATTGATTGTTCGAAAGGTGGAAAAAAATACTTTTGACTTTATCAGAAATTCAGAATACTCTACAGAAAGCAGGTATATTTGTTAATGAATAATAATGTGAATTGGATGACTTCTGGAATAAGCTAATTTCGTCAGATGAAACAAAACTTGTGCTATTCGGAAGAAACATGCTTACTCGTACATGGAGAGAAAAAAGAAACAGACGTTGAATCTTCTAATATCATTCCCACTTTAAAATTTGGTGGTGGAAATGTGATGGTTTGAGGTGGCTTTTCTGCAAATGGTGTTGGGAGAATTTGAAATCATGGACGGGAATATACACAAAGATTTTGTTCTTACTTTAGTTCAAAAGTGCTGCAGATTTAGGATACGGCCGTGATTTCGTCTTCCAGTCCAGTATCTTTTACCATATTATTATTTGTTTTTCATTTTTATAACTTGCCATGATTTTTTAGCGCAGTTAAATTGACAATTCTTTTTAATGAACAATATTGAGATAAGCAACCTCAGCAGTGTATTACAGCTGTTATCATCTGACATGCATATAACCATAAGCCACTTACTATCTTTTGATTGGTTGAAATATTACAGTATGTCAATATGGTAAGATATCAAGATGATATGACTGCTTAGGCAGTGCTTATGCATGGTATTTGACAGAGTATCAGATACTTTTGCAAATGTATAATTTAAATTTTTTGATAATATACAGGGTGGAGCGTAAGTTTGGAAGCAAATGAAAGTGCATATTATAATCCAACGAAAAATATATTTAATAATTTACAGTTATGTATTATTACATGAGGGTTTTAAGAATTCAAAAATCATAAATTTATTCAAAATGTCCCCCCTTGTTTTTAATAACAGCCTCAAATCTCCTCCGAACTCCTCCTACTGCGGCACGCAACTGTTCTTGTGAAATTTCCTTCCAAGATCTCTGGAGCGAACGCTTCAAATCATCCACACTGCGATGGAATTTACCAAAGGACTTTGATTCAAGAATGGACCATACCGAAAAGTCCACAGGATTAACATCTGGGGAGCAGGGAGGCCACATTTCTTTAGACCAAAACCGTGGAAGATGGTCATGGCACCAGTTTTGGGTGACATTTGCAGTATGTGAAGTCGCGCCGCGCCGTCTTGCTGAAATGTCCATAGAGTATCATTACCGAAGTGATCCTTAGCTGACTCCAACATTGGCGTCAAAATATTCTCAATATAACATTTAGCATTGATTTTGGCGCCTTGTTCCACAAAAATTAAAGGAGATCTCCAAGTTTCTGAAATGGCGGCCCAGACCATTACTGAAGCAGGTTTCATGGTTCTGTGGACAGTTTTTTGGTTGTATGGGATGTCTTTTGCACTTTTACCAATTATTCTGTCATTCCTCCGGTTGTGAGCCATTTCCACTGTGAAATTTTTTTCGTCAGACCAAACAATTTCACCAGCCGTACCAGACTTCAATTTTCACAGAAGTGCTTTGTTTCTCTCCAATCTCTTTTTCTTTACAGCTTCTGACAGAGTCTGTCTCTTTTGGAGGGTGAAAGAGGACATCTTTAGGTCTTCTTTGACAACTCTTCTCATTGTTCTGGGACTCACATTAGCTGTTTTGGCTAACAATCGTATTGATCTTTTCGGGTTCCTCCTGATCTTCTCTCGGGCACATTTTATCAGTTGTTTGGTGCGTTGTGAGCGTGGTCTACCACTTCTTGGACGATCAGTCAAGTCTCCTCTCTCATTAAAACGCTTCACACACTTCCAAACAGTCGATCTCGCTATTGAGAGAGTCTTTGAAATGACGGAATCTGACTTCCCGGCACGGTGTAGAGCAATAATGGCTTCTCTTTTGTCTGACATTTTTGAATTGACTAAATTTTTGTAAAAAAATAACACTGCCACGTCATAATGTAGTGTCTCTACTATAGTTCAAACCCTATCACCTACTTAGGAACTTATTTTTAAGAATTATATTAATGTTTGTAAAATTGCTTCCAAACTTACGCCCCACCCTGTATATAATATATTTGTCCATTTTAGTTATATTTTTGGATAGATAATGTTTGTTCACATAATTAAGTGCGAATTTCATTAAATTTGACTATATTTTTTGAAAAATAAAAGGAAAACAGTTGTGCCAAATAATTTTGCTACAGACTGTATATTTACAGCATTACGAAAAAATACTATATTATTTACAATGATTTATTTTCTTCGTGCAAATGGATGAACGCTAATAAGAGATCTCATCATAGGTATTCTTATACGTTATGCATAATCAAACCGAATAGAAACTTTTAGGCACAGTATATTTTTTCATATAGATTCACTTACCTCCGTATTTTTTACACACCACCACCATAGTCATATTCAAGCTCTGTGAATGGTAGTATATCTTCAATGTCGTAGAAGGCAGGAAAACTTTCACCATTCACACGTTCCATGTTCACCCTAACACCTAACATTTGGACTACATTCCGAATCGTTCATATACCTGCAGACATTATCTGATCTTTGGGCGTCAATCCTGTAAACTTGTAAAGGAATAAAATAATGAAAAGGCCCTTTTATACGGGAAACATTTTCACATTGTTGCGCAACAATTTGTTTCAGAACTGTTGCCAGGGTGTATCAGCCACATTTTTCCTGCGACATTTCTCGATTCGCCCTGTGCCAATCGGTGTCGCAGCAACATTGCTGAAACATTTGTATACAAACATCTCGGTGTGTTGCTGACTGTAAAAGGAGAGTGTGCGTCGCTGCTGAAAAACATCATGGCTGATATCTGGACCCGCGAGCCAATGCTCAATCTAATTCAAAATTATGAAGAAAACAAATGATTTTGGTCAATAAAATGCACTGAATATAGGGACCAGGCGGCTAACATAGCCGTGACAATTGTGTTATCTTCTCAGTGTTGTTATAGACACGAGGGTGAGTGCACGCGATACGTCGATCTCAGACATGACTGAGTAAGTTGAGTAACGGTTCTCGTTAGCACAACAGCTGATGTTAACTTACACATTATTCTTCAAAATACTTTAGGTATCTGATCATTTTGCTCATCTTTGGACATTTAACTGATGTAGAAAGATTAATTGATGAATATTTAGGCAACAGTTGCAATCTTGATGACTTAAATAAGCGTTTGGTGGAGCACGTACTAGATGCCTGCACTCTCCCTCGTTTCTCAAACGTCACTGAGCCGTGTGCAAATGCTCCCTGAACCACAGTACATAGAATAGGAAGTAGGTTAACTCAACGGTGTACAGCAACCTCGTTTTATGGATTTCTGGGTCGTGACGTCACGTGAAAGTGTTGCCATATTTTTTTAATTAAACCCGCTAAATATATTGAGACTCGCTAAATATATTTAAATAAACTAAAATAATATCCTGAAGCTAATCATTACTCAATATCCTACCATATGATTCATATAATTATCCACATTAAAAAATGAACTTAATGATTGTTTATATTAAGATTTAGTTACCCCAACTGATTGATAATTTCTGCATTTATGCCCAGCAACTTCTTACTCAATAGATATATTAGATCAGGGTAAATATTTCTTACTACTTCTTATAAATAGCTCTCTCTACACTTTATTTTAAAACATCCAATATAGATTAAAAAAGCTTTCTCTAATTAACTTTTTGTGATAAATCCTGTAATGGATTTTTCCTCTACCAAACATTAAATCTTATCATTAGCGTCTCGACACTCCGATTTCTATAAAAATTACAATTGTCTAGATTTCGAACTGTTATTTTGGGTAATGAAACGCATTATTGATATGAATATAAACGATTATTTCAAATTAGCAGCACTGAAGATAACAATGATATAGAAAAATCACAGCCATAATTCGAATAATTGGATATTGTTGCATTACCTACCTACCTAGTAGTTTCATGAGAAAACAATGGAAAGGGCAATGAGTAAATTTAAGAATATCTTAATATGGCTTCATATATACATTTCAGAAGAATAAATTTACATTAATAACCAACTAATAAATATTTCAATAAACGAATTTAATTAACAGTTCAAATTATGTACAGCTAGGTAGGTATGATGCTTAAATTAGTTAACATATAATAATCTAGGAAAATCAGTTTGAATATCAGTTTACAAACTGGAAGGCAGTAATCCAAATTTATTATTATGAAAAGTTATATACTGATAATCAGCTCTTCAAATAACTACCTAAATTATAACCACCACCCTATCAATCCCAATTTTTATAGAATATTTAGGCAGGCATTTATCAATGTATTAATGGAATTGTTTAATAATTGATAATCGATCGGCAGCGATAATACTATTTAGTGCATATAACGCTATTGTTTGCACTTGAACTAAAATGGTATTGAGGAGCGTTCACATTCAACACGTAACACACTTGAAACAAGATTTGAACTGTAAAGTGTCAACCGATTAATTGGCTTTAAGAAAAACATAAGTTGCCACATACTCATTCAATTTAAATCACACCTAAACTTAAAAAATTAGCGCCAACTCTCATAGTAAGTTAATTTAAACACCAGATACATAGGATTAACAGTCTTTGTGGGTTACTTTATAACACTATGTCATAGTTGTTTTAACTCACACCTAAACTTCTAAAAATGTAGCGCCAACTTTCACAGTAAGTTAATTCATACACTGCAGAATCCATTGGATTAACAGTCTTTGTGGGTTACTATAACACACTATGTCATAGTTGATTTAACTTGCACCTTAACTTCAAAAAAGTTGCTCCAACTCTCATAGTAAGTTAATTCTTACACCAGATACATTGATTTAACAATCTTTGTGAGTTACTTCAACACACTATGTCCTAGTTGTTTTAACATATGTTCAAACTCCCAAAATGTAACTCTAACTCTCATAGTAAGTTGATTCAATCTATAAAATGATTTGAATTAACTATGTTTGGCGACACACCACGTCATAGTTGTTTTGACACACGTGAAAACATGAATAAAGTCCAACTAACCCACGTAATAAATTGATTCAAAGCATAAATTGTTGACCCATTAAATATGAGTAAACTTTTTTCTCTGTGTACACTTAAAATAAAATAAAATGAAAGAAAAGACCTTATCCGTAAATCAAGAATTTGAGAGTGAAAGTCAATAAAAATTAAAAAGCTAATACAGAACATGAAAGAAAAGTAGTTTATCAAATATACGTCAATCGGGAACAAACTATATAGTCAAAAAAAATTAAAAAGCTAAGACAGAACATGAAAGTAAAGTAGTTTATCTAATATAATTCAATCTGGAACAAACTATATAGTCAATAAAAAGTAAATAAGCCAATCCTATATAATAACAAATGAATCTCTTTAATTAACATATTTTGAAACTAATAAAGTAAAAAAAGTTTTATTAATCATGCGTTAAGGATTTATAGAAAACGTGATGGACTGGTGGCACGTAGGCCATTAATGACATTAGGTCATCATATTTCACCTTTGATATTTTTATGTCTGCATAATTGGATTCTGGCTCAATGTCATCGTGAATTTGTGCATATTCTAGTACGTGAATAACGTTGTCACCTCTCAATGTGAATAGCACCTCGTCTGAATTTGATTTCACCTTAAACCAGTTCAACATCAAAAACTTGAATTGAGGACCACTGGTCTTTTTGTTGTCAAATTTACGACCTGATTCCATCTTTTTGAATGTTTTGAATTTTAGGTCTATTGGCCTAAATTTGTTTTTGTTTCGACTTTCTTTTATTATATCCATCCATTCATTGAAATTGTAAATGAATGGTTTAGATTTTGCTTCTTTTTCAATCAATCCAAAATCTCTATCGTTGAGAAGGTAAGAGTGTCCACTCTCCATGTAAGAGTGTTCCCATGACTCTAGGTTGAACTTATTGCATATGCAAATGCAAATTAATTAGAAGTTTGTTCCTGTTCTGGCCAGAACAGGTGTCACTAAATGTAACAATTTTCTTGAATTTCTCAGCTTCTACAATATTGAGAAATTCCAGAATTGATGAACATACCTCGTGTGACCCTTTCTTTGCGGTTCCCTCTGGCCACACCATCATTTAACCAAGATTTTCTGAGAGAACATGTATTCCCAGGTTGTAAATCCATAATTTTGGGAATAATCCATAATTCCCATTTTGGGAAGAGGGGCAGTTTTCTGCATATCAAAACTAAATGACAGCGTGGTCCTTTCGTCCCTGGCCATTGCAGTCACGTCTCTCTAATACTGTTGAGCAGTTTCTGCTCTTTCATGATGGTTTTTCAATTCAGATTGCAGCAGAAACTTCTCTTCACACTCCACCATGCTACTTATTTTCACATTACTGACATCACATGTTTTACATGTGTCAGTTTTTGGCACATAGAAACCCAAATTGTACTTTTGAAAGACTGATTTGAATGTGGGTTTGCTAACTTTATATTGTTTTTCAGTTTTTTCTGATTAGAGAGAATACAATTTAGTGAAATTTAGATGAGGACTAAAATAGTGTTTTTCAGATTGAGAATAATGACTTTTATATTTTGGGATTGATTCTAGGAATGAATTTATTTTTCCTATTTTTTCTCTGCCAGCTCTGTTTTTTGTGTTTGTTCCTCTTTTATCGGGGGAAACCATGCCATTGTTCACCTTTCGTCTTAAAAGGTAATCCATCCTCCTGTGAGATATATTCAAAGTCTTAAAAAACACCATCTTTCACACTCTCTTGTCATTCAATTTGAAGAGTCGGACATTATTTCTTCTTGAATTATTAACTGTGTCTGTTAGCCGGCAAAACCTCTATACAGTTTTAAATTCCAGAATGATGTGAAAATTTCTTTTCTCTCATTGTCATTCAAATCTTTGCAGTTAAATTTGCAGGTGCAGAAAAAATTCAGGTAACGTTTGGGTTGAACGTATTGTCCCTTCCTGGTGAAATAAGCTTTTCCTGCCTGCCTTAATTCTTTTGTTTTGAAGTGTCTTCTTCTTGCCCGAAGAGTTAATGGTGCGCCATTTGCTTCTACCATTTGACCCAACATACATACCATCATCTACACTCATGTCAAGAGAAGTTGTCTCGTTGATAGGGGATTTGGCTGGCGTTATGTTGAAGTGAAACGACTCCATACTGTCTTCAACAATATTTCCAAATCGGCCAACAAAATCTGTCAATGGATATGGAAAATGAATATAACAAATAAAAATTTGAAAAAGAATTAAAAACTACAAGTGTATCATGTATTTATGTCGGTAGCTACAATAGTCGGTAACTAAAATTGATTTTTTAATTATGTTAGTAAGCAATATTGTCATGTAGCTTCATGAGAGTCACTTTATGTCAACAACATAGTATGCAAAAAAAATTGAAACGATTCATTTGAGGAGATATAAAGAGCACATTTGTCGACATATATGTACATCACTAAGATTTGAATAAGCTGCACAGTTCAACAAAGTTGATGACTGAAAACTAATCAGAAAATAATCAATAAATGAATAAATTGAATAGTATAAGTTACATGCCGTGCGAAACAATGCAACTAGCTGCAGCAGTGGAAGATTGAGGAACGTGGATCGTACTTTCTCCCTTGTTGGTGAAACTTTTCTGTGATTTGCCACTTGAATCTGTAAGAGGAATGGAGTATGTTAATACATTCAAATATATCAAGAGTGAATGTTACTCTAATCTTTAACTGTTTATTTCTATCTAAATAACTATATTGTCAAAATTGTAGTTGTAGATACGGTACTTGAGAAAGATTGGTCAGTACAAGAAACGAATCAGTTATTGATTAGGTATGGTATTGATATAAAAGTAATGTCATCAAAACAACTTTGAGCTAAGCTTGGTCGCGAGTTGTTATACATATTTTTAATAATTAATACAAGAAACAGATTATATTCACTAATAAATACGATGTGAACTGTTCAAGTAATTAATTGTTATGATTCACCTATTGAACAGTATGCAGTCAATTTACGTGACTGATTAAGATCAATATTTAAAATATAATAATAAATTTTAATAACTATGCGGTATCTTGAAAATCGCAGTATGTTTTTATAGTTGTTTATTATTGAACTAAAACATTTCAGATATTTTAGTATCTCGGTTTTGGCAATGTATTAAGAATTGGTAAGTAATATTAATAGATCAATTTTCATTGATATATATTTTCTCATATTACGGTAAAATAAGTTTTAAATATAGATTTATAATTCATCTACATTTATTGGTTTATCATTGCATTTAGTTGAACAAAATAGGATGGTTGTTTACAATTGCGAAGTTGCAAGAACTGACCTAACTTGTCAGAAGCATAAAGTCCCGGCAAAAAATCTGGGAGATTCTCCTCATTCAATGTGCCTGTGAAAAAATTACAGCTATGTGAGTAAAATGGAATTATACATCCATTAATAAGGTATTTTACAATTTATACATACTGTTCAATGAGCTTTTAAAAACTACAACTATAATTCAGAAAAATTGAAACGATATATTTCAATGCCGAGGGATCAATACACAGGGAATGGACAGAAAAGTGGAATTACTTAACATTTTGGCATCAAAAAATTTGACTCTGTTATAGAAGAGTAACACTAGACATTATTATATATTATTTGTTTATTAAGAATGTCTAATTTTTCTTTTTCTTAATTGAAATGGATGTTTCCAACTGATATTTTATTAATAGTTGTAACTTTATCAGTTTGGCAATATTTCGGACCTTCATAATTAATGAAATCATTTGAAGGTGAAGAAAAACGTCTAACGCAATGCAAAGGTCTGAGAAAAATCGTCAAACTCTAAATGGAATTTTTAGAGCAAATTGCAAAAGCACAGCTCTTGAAAAATAGCAAAGCTTAATGAACATCTACCAAATTTAGGTTCCACAAAGATTGCTCGTCGGGAGCTATACAAATCTATGTTTCCATTTTTCTCCAACCTCTGTACTTTCATTTGGAATTGATTTTGAGAGAACTTCTTATTAATTGTCTTTCAAAAAAGCAGAAACGTATTCCTGTATCATACGCAACTTTAGAAACTAGTTGTTTTATATTAAAAGAAACAAGACTATAAAGGATTTAAAAAGGAAATTTAATACTTACCAATTCCCAAAAAGCTTTTCCCATCATTACTGCAATTGGAGAACACTGACACATGCCGAGGAAATTTTGGAAAAGGACCAGTATCTGTAAATATTATTACAGGCAATTTAAAAAACAAACGTATAGAAAATAAACTTGAATTGGCTTTAGAAGCTGGATTATAACATGCAATCAGATAGATGAGTTGCTATTGTACCTTATTGCCCATGCAAGTGTCCTAATAAGGTCATTTATATAAATACGAATTTCAGGCACAAAATCAAAACCTGAAATCATATGGAATAGTTTAAATAGTTATATTCAAAAAAAATATTTCTTCATTTTGAGCTCTTGTTATTTACTATATATCTATATTTTTTAGTAATATTGAAACTTGATATATGAGTAAATTGAATAGTAAGTTACATACCATGAGAAACAATGCAACTAGCTGCAGCACTGGAAGATTGAGGAACGTGGATCGTACTTTCTCCCTGGTTGGTGAAACTTCTCTGTGATTTGCCCTTGAATCTGTAAGGAGAATGGAGCATGTTAATACATTCAAATATATCAAGAGTGAATGTTCCTTTAAGTTAACAATCTAGTGACTTCTAAAATGAATATTTTCAAGAGTGTCATTCATGCAGATATGCTATTTGATATACGAGTAAATTGGATAGTAAGTTACATACCATGAGAAACAATGCAACTAGCTGCAGCAGTGGAAGATTGAGGAACGTGGGTCGTACTTTCTCCCTGGTTGGTGAAACTTCTCTGTGATTTGCCACTTGAATCTGTAAGAGGAATGGAGCATGTTAATACATTCAAATATATCAAGAGTGAATGTTACTCTAATGTTTAACTGTTTATTTCTATCTTAATAACTATATTGTCAAAATTGTAGTTGTAGATACGGTACTTGAGAAAGATTGGTCAGTACAAGAAACGGATCAGTTATTGATTAGGTATGGTATTGATATAAAAGTAATGTCATCAAAGCAACTTTGAGCTAAGCTTGGTCGCGAGTTGTTATACATATTTTTAATGATTAATACAAGAAACAGATTATATTCACTAATAAATACGATGTGAACTGTTCAAGTAATTAATTGTTATGATTCACCTATTGAACAGTATGCAGTCAATTTACGTGACTGATTAAGATCAATATTTAAAATATAATAATAAATTTTAATAACTATGCGGTATCTTGAAAATCGCTGTATGTTTTTATAGTTGTTTAACTAAAACATTTCAGATATTTTAGTATCTCGGTTTTGGCAATGTATTAAGAATTGGTAAGTAATATTAATAGATCAATTTTCATTGATATATATTTTATCATAATACGGTAAAATAAGTTTTAAATATAGATTTATAATTCATCTACATTTATTGGCTTATCATTGCATTTAGTTAAACAAAATAGGATGGTTGTTTACAATTGCGAAGTTGCAAGAACTGACCTAACTTGTCAGAAGCATAAAGTCCCGGCAAAAATTCTGGGAGATTCTCCTCATTCAATGTGCCTGTGAAAAAATTACAGCTATGTGAGTAAAATGGAATTATACATCCATTAATAAGGCATTTTACAATTTATACATACTGTTCATTGAGCTTTTAAAAACTACAACTATAATTCAGAAAAATTGAAACAATATATTTCAATGACGAGGGATCAATACACAGGGAATGGACAGAAAAGTGGAATTACTCAACATTTTGGCATCAAAATATTTGACTCTGTTATAGAAGAGTAACACTAGATATTATTATTTATTATTTGTTTATTAAGAATGTCTAATTTCTCTTTTTCTTAATTGAAATGGATGTTTCCAACTGATATTTTAATAATAGTTCTAACCTTATCAGTTTGGCAATATTTCGGACCTTCATAATTAATGAAATCATTTGAAGGTGAAGAAAAACGTCTAACGCAATGCAAAGGTCTGAGAAAAATGGTCAAACTCTAAATGGAATATTTAAAGCAAGTTGCAAAAGCACAGCTCTTGAAAAAATAGCAAAGCTTAATGAATATCTACAAAACTTAGGTTCTACAAAGATTGCTCGTCGGGAGCAATACAAATCTATGTTTCCATTTTTCTCCAACCTCTGTACTTTCATTTGGAATTTGTTTTTAGAGAACTTCTTATTAATTGTCTTTCAAAAGAGCAGAAGCGTATTCCTGTATCATACGCAACTTTAGAAACTAGTTGTTTTATATTAAAGGAAACAAGACTATAAAGGATTTAAAAAGGAAATTTAATACTTACCAATTTCCAAAAAGCTTTTCCCATCAGTACTGCAATTGGAGAACACTGACACATGCCGAGGAAATTTTGGAAAAGGACCAGTATATTTTTTAGTAATATTGAAACTTGATATATAAGTAATATAAGTAAATTGAATAGTAAGTTACACACCATGAGAAACAATGCAACTAGCTGCAGCAGTGGAAGATTGAGGAACGTGGGTCGTACTTTCTCCCTTGTTGGTGAAACTTCTCTGTGATTTGCCACTTGAATCTGTAAGGGGAATGGAGCATGTTAATACATTCAAATTATACATAATTTAATAATTATTACAACAAACAGAGTATATTCACTAATAAAGACAATGTGGTAGTCTTTAGTAGTAATAGATAAATAGTAATAGTATTTAATAGTAATGAATTTAATAAATGCCACCTAAAACATTACATTACGCAGTCTGCAAAGGTAATCAGGCAATTTTAGTATGATACAATACATTAGCGCTTGCTGATGAAGCGCAAAAGAGACCCAAAGAAGTCTTCGCTCCATGGGTTATCCATTAATGCTCTGATATATATGGTTATTATTCATTACTCCGACGCCCCATTAGTCCGACACTCTTGCAGTTCATTTCTGATTTAACTTGGAACATATGTATATCGCCCCCCCCCCCCCTCCCCTCCAAACCAGGTCATTAAAAAATCATGAAGTGTGCAGTACAACAAACTAGCAGATACAGCAAAATATATTAAATATGAGATCGAATGAGGGAATGCATCATACTATTAGAAATAAAATTGAATAAGAAATTAATATAAAATTTAGTATTCCATTATTTTGATTGATTATTAATTGAGCAAATCCATTTAATAATAATTTTATATTAATCAAAAAATAAAACGAGAAATAACACAGAGTGATGTAACTGTCCCAATAATCTTAAGTTCTAGGTTTTTTAAATGCAAAGAATCTGTTTTTATTTTTTATTTTATCTGTTAAATGTTGGATATTGTTAACTTATTCAACAAAAGATTATGGAATATACATATATTACTGAAATTATCCAGTCTTGTCCGTTGCATTATATCATTTTTGACACTGGCGAGAAATCATTGAGTGTTAAATCATGCTTGATACTCGTACAGAACTTTTCCAATCTAGCACAGACCGATATTTCCAACCGTTCTTACTTAGTACTATAGTACAAAATATTGCACTTTTAATTTGTCAATTTAAATTGTGTTTTGTTCTACAATTTATTTTACTATTTTATAGCTATTGCAAGGTTTATCAATTTTTGTGATCATTGTATAAATGCAATACTCTGTATGAAGTGATACACTTTAATTGTTATTTTATTTGGTACGTTTTCCATGTTCTAAATACGTATTCTATATATTGTCTGTCCAGCAATACAACCTCTTTACTGTTTCAGCTACTAGTCATTTATTTTCTCACCATATTTGCATAATATCTTAGGAAAAAAAATTATATATTCGCTTTAAAATTAATATTTATATAAGCTTGGGTTTTAATAGAATCTATGTTTTTTATGATACGCTTTAGGTTTTGTTGTAAGTTCGTTGGCTCCGTTTCTATCGATTTTTTTTTCTATCGATTAAGTCATTAGTTCACAGATCATTGAATATAGAAGATGTCCCACTACAGGCATCCCCAGCTTTAGTTACAAAATCACGACTCAGTTTAATTATTTACCAAACGGTAACTAAAGCGAGGTAAAGTAACAAGAAATATCCTTGATTATATATCTCATTTTACTTAAGAGAGGGAAAATTTGTTTTTAGGGTTAGAGTATAAAAAAGCCTATTAATAATAATACAGTCTTTCAGTGTGTGTGACTGTGATGAAACTTTAAAGTCGTGTATTTATTAAATGTTTTAAAATATATACATAGCTTATCCTTTCACTCAGTATAGGTGAATAATTAATAGATACTTAGAGTTCTATAATTATTGTGCTACAAACAGTCATTACCTGTTCTATGAAAACTTTTTGGTAGTAGGGTATTAAGTTCCAAGTTATTGGTTGGTTCTACAATATCGGACACGTCAGAGAAGAAAATATTAAAATCATTATTTAACTTCTATTTTAATTGGTATCATGGATACCAATTGAAATAATGTGGATTACATGTGGATTAAAATTTTGATGTTTTTTCAGTTACCGTGAAATAATCACAAAAAATTGCCTTTGTTTTCTATGTTTACGAATGGTTCTTATTTCGAAACATGACTCGAATAAGTACAACTTTTATTAAAGTGAGTTGTACTTAAAGCGAGGTCTGCCTGTACAGCATTTTCAATTTTCCTGAGACTCGTGATGTATCCTTGGAGTTGGCTACGATTGATATATTATTTATTGCTAATTATTCAAAAACGACATAAAGAAAATAATATTGAATTTAAATATGCTATTTAAAAATAAAAATATTTATTTATGATATTAAACTAATAATACAATTATACATTTATAAATAATATAATTATTTCTGTTCTGTACATGTTTTGAACGTGTGTGTGAGTTCAGTACGAATTTGAAGCGTTGGTTTATTTCTGATTCAATATCGTCTGCATTTAGTGACTAAAATTAGTCATTTTCTTATCTCTCATTTAATTAAGCTTGTGAGAAATGGTCGAGGTGCAAAAATGTTCATTTTTCAATTGTACCAATACATCTAAAGATGGATACAAGTTGTTTTTACTCAGAAATATGATTACAATCTGTGGGTAAAGACTTGCATAATGACGTTAAGACTGAACAGTTAATAAGCCACTCTTCAGTTTGTTCGAAACCTTTTTTTTCGACTTCGTTCTTGTTTTATATTATAAATGAATATACATTCAAATATACAGCTTTAATTAACCTTTTTCCTCCGAAAATTAAAATTTCCATATCTGCTTTAGTCCCCCTTATTGGTAGAGAAAGAAAATGTGCTCTGACCGTTTATATATACATATAACGTTTGTAATAAGTGACGTCACGCTACGCTTCTCTCTGATTGGCTGATACGCTCCCACTTAAATTTTTATTTGGCCACTAACATCTTCTATATTCAATTTGAACGGGTCTGTGCATCTGTCTCTGTGATTAGTTGTTTAACCTCCGTAGAATGTGGTTGTGTCAAAGACAATTTAAGATAGACGCTCAACTTGATAGGGCACATGCAAAAATAATAACAACCAATCAGAAACAACCAAACAATAATAAACGTACGACCCCCCCCCCCCCCCCCCCTTGAAATTGACAGAAGGATAATTTTTAGTCTTAACGTGTGTAGCCATTAGAAATATAAATATTATCTACTGATTAAGGATCAGAGATCTAATTACTTCATTATTAATCTAATAAGTTTACAAGATCGCATATGTGGTTCAATTTAATATTTTGAATATAATCTACCTTCAATTCGGAGAATAGTCATAACTAGGTATACCAAGTGAGTATAAACCTATATAGGTAGCATATTGTCTTAGACGACACTAAGTTGTAGTATACCTTAACGCTGATTGGCTAGAAGTTGGGTCAGAGTGCTGACGTCAGTGCAAACAAACTCTGTATTTTATAACATGGAGTTGAGCGTCTATCTTTTATTGTCTTTGGTTGTGTCAGTGCAGTAATTTAACAAGTGCCTAGGAGTTAGTTATGTTTAGTCTTCATTCTATAAGAGCTTATATTTAACTTAGAACAAAATTCATAGTTGACATTTACGAGTGTAAAGATGAAGCTTAATCCATTACTACCTATTTTAATGATTACCTAATCCAAATTTAGCTCGTTCAAAGTTCAAACAGGGTCGTCTTCCTAGGTATCCTAAGTTCCATATAATACATTCAAATACAAAATTATATGTAATTGTTAATTAATAAAATGATATGGAATATAGGTATCCGCTGAAAAAAACGTTCTAGGTATCTGAGAAAATATAATTTTTATAGAACTTAAAAATGATTATTTGAGTCACGAGTGATTGTCAATATCGACTGATAATGTTGCGCGATCTACTGATCAATCGTTAGTATAGCCATAAATGGATAGCGCATTCATCAATCGATTGATGCTCGTTTGAAACTTTGAATGATGTGAAATCTTTAAAGGTCTCTTCCACTCCCAATTTTTTTCATTACTCGGTTCATTGGAGTTAAAGTTAGGCCTAGCTATTGGTTATAAAACTGCATACCCATTCAAATTTTGTTCTAATAAGTAATTTAAGTTATTCTTGTTGATTTTTCTGCTTATCTTGGAATTTCAAGCAAAGAAACAGTCCAGTAATTCGAAAGGCAAGGTTTACCTAACTTACAGAGTTTATAGAATAGATATACCTAGTCATAGTAAATGGATATAGAATAATTTACTATGGATATAGAAGTGTTTAGTGTAAGTGACGATCTCCCAGAAACACTCTAAAATCAAATATAAGGCAATCGAAAATTGTAAAATTAAAAAAAAATTATTTATTGCCAATATATGAAAAGAGTAATGGATACGTTTTTAGTTATTCAATCTACTTAATACTAATTTAAGATTATAATGTCGGTGTGCCACTGTACATATGTTTGTACGCATATACTTAAGTGTCACGCGCGTTTGAGTGATCTGCAATATGCCAATATCGACCGACTTCGCTGCGCAATCTGTTGATCAATAGTTTGCGCAGCCATCGATCGATAGCGCAACCATAGATCGATTCCTGCGCGTTCGAATTATATGATTTTTTTAGTTTGTACATCAAAATTGGCACATTTTATAACGTATATCAATCGATAGCGCAACCATCGATTGATTCCTGCGCGTTCGAATGATACAGGTTTCCTTTGTTTATGCATTTAATTAATTGTTTTGTTTTCATTGTAAATATACTTTCAAATACTTTTTTTATATTTAACAAGTGAACCATCAGTCGATTGTTGCGCGTTTTAATGATATGGATTTTGTTAGTGTATGCATTTAATTTTTACATTCAATAGAGCAACCATCATTCGATTTTTTGAAGTAAAATTGTAGGGGAAAGTTTCTGGTTGATTTTATAATATTGGATTTTGTTTAATTGAATTTTCCCAGTGGAGCTTCGACTAATGGTTGCTCTATTAAATGTAAAAATTGATGCATAAACTAACAAAATCCATATCATTCAAACGCTCAGCAATCGACTGTTGGTTGAATTATTAAATATAAAAAAGTATTTAAAAGTATTTTTACAGTAAAAACAAAACCATTAATTAAATGCATAGACGAAGAAAACTATTGTACTTGGTACAACTACAGTAGCGATTTGATATAACTACAGTATTTGATACAACTACAGTAGCTATTTGATACAGCTAGAGTAGTTATTTGATACAGCTACAGTAGCTATTTGATACAACTACAGTAGCTATTGATACAACTAGAGTAGTTATTTGATACAACTAGAGTAGTTATTTGATACAACTAGAGCAGTTATTTGATACAACTAGAGTAGTTATTTGATACAACTAGAGTAGTTATTTGATACAACTAGAGTAGCTATTTGATACAACTAGAGTAGTTATTTGATACAACTAGAGTAGTTATTTGATACAACTAGAGTAGCTATTCGATACAACTAGAGTAGTTATTTGATACAACTAGAGTAGCTATTTGATACAACTAGAGTAGTTATTTGATACAACTAGAGTAGCTATTTGATACAACTAGAGTAGTTATTTGATACAACTAGAGTAGTTATTTGATACAACAACAGTGGCTATTTGATACAACTAGAGTAGTTATTTGATACAACTAGAGTAGCTATTTGATACAACTAGAGTAGTTATTTGATATCCACCTGTTGTAGCTATTTGATACAACTAGAGTAGTTATTTGATACAACTAGAGTAGTTATTTGATACAACAACAGTGGCTATTTGATACAACTAGAGTAGTTATTTGATACAACCAGAGTAGTTATTTGATACAACAACAGTGGCTATTTGATACAACTAGAGTAGTTATTTGATACAACAACAGTGGCTATTTGATACAACTACAGTATTTGATTCTTAGCCAAATTTTGGTTTATGAGCTCTTGAAAGATATTTGTCTCAGAGTAACTCTTTAAATTACATCTTAGTTATGAAGTTATTTCTCTTACCTCATCATTTACTTGGGATATTGATTTCTATTATTCAAATTATTTAATTTTTATTTTTGCTATTAGTGTTTATCGGAGAAAAAGGTAGAAAATCACGTTTTCTATGAATCTAAATTATTCTTGACCATCTTTTTCGATCTCAGCTAAATAGAAAAAGGAGAAAAGGCTGACGCTCTCTTTGAAACTTATAAAACTTTATTTAAATGAAATCAATTTCACTAACTGTTTAAACGTGGATGAAAATGAAATTTAGCCAACTCTTTTATGAAATATGACTAATTAACTTATCTATTAAATTGTGAGGTCTATTATAATATCCTAAATGAAATATTGTAACTTTTGCGTGTGTTCATTGTCATTACTTATGTATAATCTTCTCGTCTTATTCTAATTTGTTTAATTTCTTTCCAGATTTTCTATCGACAACATCGTATGTGATCGGATGAGTTTTGTGAATGTGATCTAGAACCGCTGCCCTGCGCCTGACGATGAATAGACATCTTTCTACTCGAAATCTTGAAACCAAAAACAAAACTTTCAACGGGGTGCTTTTTATTAACCAATAACCATATGATAATAACTTGGAAGTAAATATTTATTCGCTATCGGATCCCCATCCCCCAAACTTCCTCAACTGGACCGCTAACCTTACCTTTTATGACATCATTACACTAATTTTAATTCTAAGATATGCGGGTAACTTTGCTTATTTCAAAATAGAACTTTCCACGGTAGTGTTTTCCCTGGGGGATTTACCGGCCATGATGAACACATAAATTAATATTAAATTGTATGTTCAATAAGTATATGAGTGGCAATTCCATGGGGAAATATATATTATACATATTGTCTCCGATTAGTGAACTAATTTCATCGAATTTGAAGCGTATCAAATTAAACTTGAAATTATCACTAATCTGAGGAGTGATTTGGAATGTGGTGAGGGTATTTGACCTCAACTGTGTTTTATTATACCCTCTATTGTTAAATGTTATGTTGTTCTATACTAGTTGATACTTCGGGTAACCTTTCTAGTTTTTCATATTTAATGATGCCATATTGCGACTCTATGATTTGATTTTAAATGAATAGTCGTAATTTTCTTTTTTTCCAAACTTAGGTAAGCTTTTTCGTTCCAAACTTAGCTAAAGTACATCTAAATTTTGATGATATTGTAATAAGTAGGGTTGTGACAATATTCTTTTGGCTTAAAGAATTATTCTTTATGCTTTTTAGCAATAAAGCATATTTTTTGAAATAAAGAATATTCTCAAAATATGCTTTTAGCTAATCAAATAGTCCAAGTGACTGCAAATGAAGCACAAACTAATTTTTATGGTTAGAATGAATGATACAAGAAATTTAAGTTTAAAAGACTATGTGTGGAAATTACCTTATTGAATCATTGGAACCTGTAGGGCGATAAATAATAGTACAATTTTTAATAATGAGTACACAATAGGAGCTGCCATTTTGTGTTACGCTTTACCTATTGTAAACGGTTACTATTCATTGGTGCGACCCTCCATTAGTCCTACACTTTTGCAGTTTATTTCTCAAACATCAAAAAAATCCTGAAGTGTGCAGTACAACAACCTAGCGAAAACAACAAACTACATTAAATCGAATGAGGGATGCATCATACAAATTAGCTAATATTAGAAATAAAGTAAAATAAGAGAGGAATTTATAATTAAAAAAAAAATAAAGGTAAATATTGTATTATTTAAATTGGTATAACTATAATGTATATTATTTTTTTTTTTGTAATCAATAAATAAGACGAGAAATAACACAGAAAGATGTAACTGTCGGACTAATGACACGTCCCCATTGTAAACGGAGCTAGGACGTTTCGTTACTATAGGACGATTCGGTATCAGATTTTTTATTCCCAGACGAACCTTATTTTTTAAATTCGAAATGAGTTGAGTCTACAAATTATAGCAGATAACAACGTAGAATTATTTTCGAGAATTTAAAACAAGATATGATCATCAAATGTAATAAATGCTTTCTTTATTGTGCAAGTTATTGTTTAAAACTGTTCACCATTTATTATTTTGGTTACCTCATACAGAATAAACTGTCTCAATTTGACATTGTTTCCTACCCTGCCTTCTATATAAATATACCATCAATGAAAACTCTCAATTACAATTAGCCTTATTTCAAAGAAATTAGAACATATAAAGCTAACCTGAACGCATATCATTGAGCATATAAAGCTAACCTGAACGCATAATAAGCATATTTTGAGCATAAAAGGCATATTCTAAGCATAAAAAGAATATTTTAAGGCATGAAAAGCATATATATAAAGCATAAAGGCATATTTAACAAGCTTAAAGCATAAGGCATAGGATCATATTTCAAAAAGAATATTGTCACAACCCTAGTTATTATTACTCGTAATTTTACTACAACTGTTATACCATAAAATAATATTTACACTCTTAAGTATATACCTATAGTTGTTTTGACCTAACCATGCTCAACAATAATTTAATTATCTCAGTTAATTTAAACAGATGTACTCACTTTAAACTTTTATTGTTTATCTATTTATATTTTATCAAATATGTAATCGAAATCTACTCCTATCTTTAACATTTGAATGTGCTCTCTAGGGTAAAATCAGATTTCATTATTTGGCGCTCATTTGGCAAAATGGAACAATAACAAATAAACAATTGAAAATTTGTCTCTGCATGGTAAGTAGCAACATAATACTGTGTTACTGATATTTTATATTTGCATATAGTTTAAATTAGTTAGGTGGTTTATTCTTTTGAATAATATATTTATTTTTTAAGTAGGTAGAGTAGTCTAATATTCGTTTTTACTATATTATTGAAGCAAAGAAAATTGAATTGGCTATTTTTTACTAGCTCCTTTAGGTATACATCATCTGTCATTAATAAATTATGAACCAATTGCTGTTAAGAATTATGTAATCATTGATTAAATTTTATTGCAAAGATGAGATGGATATAGGTAACTGTATTTTGTTTTATCTAGTAGTTTCAATATCATGATGGAACTAATATATACTTTTTACAGCACACAGAATAGAAATCGCAAAAATAACAGGATCTAGAGAGGACACGTTCCTGTACCATAGAGTACCTTACGATGGGTACTTATATCGGAAAAATCTTGATTCAAAAAAAGGACCGAAAACATACGTAACCTGCAATAGAAAAGAATGCAGTGTCAGAGGGCAGTTCAGCAATACTGAAACTGATGCGAGAGGAATAAATTTTTCCACTATGGGAAATCACAATCATTTGACCTCTCACGGGGAAAAAGATAAAATATTGTTATATAATGCTTGTAAGAAGAGAGCAGCCTCTTCGTCAAACACTCTAAAAAAAAAGTTAATTAAGAGGCTGAAAGGTAAATAAATTGCATTTCAATTTATTGATCTACATATTTCCCTATCTCTTAATCCACCAAGTTGAATTTTTCATTTATATACTTTTTATTGATGTACTTTTAAGGTTCCCCCTCGGCACCGGGAATTACTCTGAAATTGAGAATTCGATGCGGAAGAAGAGAAGGAAGCTTATGCCAGCAGCTCCTTCCAACACCGAAGAGCTTCAAATGATTCTAAATTCTGAAGACAGGTAGGTGGTATTCATTATATATTATATGATTTAAATGTAAAATGAATCCAAGGGTGTGGTGTAGAAGTAATGGCCTTTGAACAGATAATAGATTATAAATATTTAAAAAATGATGTTAGTTTCATTATTAAACTAACCTTAAGTTGCATAAACATCCTTTATTTGATCAATAAATAGATAATTCAATGAACATTATTTTGTTTTATGATAGTCCTGTGTTGAAGTAAGTTGTTCATTGCTTATATTATTTAATCGCCAATAAAAAAATTGATTCAAAAATATCATACTATGATACTAATATTATTTAAATATGATTATAATTATTTACGATTTTCTTTACAGATTTTCAACTAGTATCCGGGTAATACCTTTTATCATGTCAGGCAAAACCTGAACGAAGCTGGAGAAAATTTTATTTTCATTTCACCCACACTGGCAAGTGTGACTTCCAGTGAGCTGCACATGGATGGCACTTTCAAGACGGTGCCATCCATGTTCAGTCAACTGCTGACTGTACATGCCATTGTTCATGACATGGTAAGAATAAAATAACTATTAATATTATAGGTAGATTGCTACTAGAAATGAACTTTGGGAAAATTTGAAAGTAATATTATTTTATCATAAATTAGCTAGGCTGAATAAGTAAATTAATTGATTTCAGTATCGTTTGAATAAATAATGTAATTCATTTAATGAAATCTATTGAAAAGTAATTGTCGTATAATATTAATATTAGTAAACGAAAACTAGTTCATGTAGCTATAGGGATAAATATTTCTTAAATTGATATATATACTTAACTTCGTCATTCATCGAATAGTTCTCATGTACATATATTTAGTATGTATTTTTCTAAATAAATATAAGATATTTTGATGATTAATTTATTCCATTAATATGGCTTCTATTCACAGTCATTTCCCATCGCGTATGTGCTCATGAAGAGGAGGACTGCTGCAGCGTATAGAGGCCCTGCTCTATATCAAGAGTAACACCGTATGTCGCCCTACTGTGATAATAACTGATTATGAGAGAGCAATAAAGCGGGCGGCTTAGGATGTCTATGACGAGGCAACCATGAGTGGCTGTCTCTTCCACTATAACCAGGTAATTATGTTTTATATTATCAAGAATGTAGAGAGTAAAATATCAACGTCGAAGATTACTTCATGCTTCGAGCTTTCGTATACCTAGACTCCTAGAGTTTATACAGGGTGTCCGACAAATGCTTAGTTAAAGAGTTACAAGGTTAGGAAAGTAGTATCTGTACCATTTATTATTATTAGTTAACATTATTTTTTTTAATGTTGCGATAAGAAACAAAACATTTTTAACAGTAATATTTAGGAGAACAAGAAACATAATCTTAAATTAGGTTACATGTTTACAGGATGTGTTAAATTTGCCACCCATTTGTTGCGATGCAAGCGTTCAAACGTTCGTCCTTCAAGAATTCGTGAAACTCCTGGTGTCTTTGCTCGCGTCCGCCAATCATCGGACAAACGTTTGAACGGCTGCATCGCAGCAAGTGGGAGGCAGTTTGAACACATTTAGTAAACATGTAACCTAATTTAAGATTAAGTTTCTTGTGCTCCTAATAATTACTGTTAAAAATGTTTTGTTTCTTATCGCAACATTAAAAAAAATAATGTTAACTAATAATAATAAATGGTACAGATACTACTTTCCTAACCTTGTAACTCTTTAACTAAGCATTTTAGACCATACCTTTATAGAATAAAAAGTGTTCATTTTGATGAATGCAACCTTATGTTACAGTATGGGCCACAAAAATGTTTCCGATTTTTCAAATACTTGTAAATCGTTAGCTAATGGACGAAAAAACTGTATCTTGGTCTGGTTTTCTCCGCCTCTTATTGTACTATTAACAGGTAAAAACAATTTTGAACTGATGGATATAGTTTAAGAACAACTAAGCAAAGAGTGAGGCTGATTATTTTTGTCATTGCGCGAAGGTTATTCTTAGAGCTAACTCTGTGATTTTACTTACTAGAAGGTAGTGAATAAAAGGAAAAAAATATAATGGTAGACATTATAATACAGGGTGTTTACACTTCTTCCTTGGAAACTATTTGGAAATAGAACAACTTTTGTGACATTTTGATCTCATTGAAGTTTTCAATATGAATATTCGTTCTTCGCTTGCTCATTGCATGGTTAAGGCCCGCTTCACACTGGCATTTTTAACAACGCGGAAAAAAATCTTCTTAAAATGTGTTCACACTTGCGTTTTTTTTATCGCTGAAGCAAAAATTTAATGTGATTTTTCCTTCAGCGATTAAAAAAAAAACGCAAGTGTAAACACATTTTAAGAAGAGCTTATTTCCGCGGTGGTAATAATGCATGTGTTTAACGGGCCTTAACCATGCAATGAACAAGCGAAGAATGACTATTCCTAGTGAAATCTTCAATGAGATCAAAATGTCACTGAAGTTGTTCTATTTCCAAATAATTTCCTCCAAGGAAGAAGTGTAAGTACCCTGTATTATAGTCTACCAATTATAATTTTTTCCTTTTATTCACTGCCTTTTAGTAAGCGCATTGACAAAAATAGTCACCTTAACTCTTTGCTTACCTGTTCTTAAATTATGTCCATCAGTTCAAAAATATTTTTACCTGTTAATAGTATAATAAGAGGCGGAGAAAAAGAGACCAAGGTACTGTTTTTTCGTTCATTGGCTAAAGATTTACAAGTATTTGAAAAAGCGGAAACATTTTTGTGGCCGATACTGAACATATATCATAAAAATCAAGGAGAAAATTTGGACTATTCAATATCTAATTTTCTTTCTGTATATTGTGTTGTATAGAATTGTATGATTTATATTATAAATATAATTCAAATGGAAATGATTTAAAAAATGATGTTAAATGAAATTATACTATGAAAACTATAACAGAGAGTTCATATAATAAGAATATGTATCCAGTGTACATAATTAGTAATTGTTATTAATTTGTTTGGTCCAGATTTTGACACTCACATCTTCTTATTTTGACACTCACATACTCCTATTTGGACACTGACATCTACCTATTTTGACACCCACATCTACCTATTTTGACACTCGCACTTCTACCCATTTTGACACCCATTTCTACTACCTATTTTGACACTTACATCTACCCAATTTGACACTCTTACATCTACTCATTTTGAAACTCGCATCTATCTATTTTGACACTCTTACATCTACCCATTTTGACACTCCCACTTACACCTATTTATACCTCTCTGTTTGACATATAAAAGCATAGATTTATTAATTAGTATATGACAAGATTATTGATAAATCTGACGTACTACATAGGTTTGCTTTTCTCACGTTTTAAAGGTTCCAAAAATTTATCATATTATAATTAAGTGCAAAACAAACGGAAAATCAATTATTTACCTCTCAGGCAATATGGAGGAAAGTAGTTCAACTAAATTTGAAACAACAGTACTGCGCGGCGGAAGTCACCCCAGTAAAAAAAGTAATCAAGCGCATCATGGCATTTCCGCTACTCCCAGTTGGCCATATGCCAGAGGCGCTAAATTTGATAAAGATTGATTTGGAGAGTGCTGGCCATCCCCCTGATGCTGAGGCACTAGTCCAGTATTTCGAAAGGTTTTGGTGTAATCGGGTGGACTTTCCTGTACTTTCTGTATTTAAACAGAGCAGGAGAACCAATAACTGCCTTGAAAATTTCAACAGGCAAATAGCGTACAAAGTACAGGAGCCCACCCGATGGTCTTGATTTTTTTGGGTAATTATTTTCTTTAAATATTTTATAATCATATATTTGTACTTTTCTTTTCAAATCGATATTTATAATAGCTATATGTCATTCTCACTGACAATCTCCGAAAAATAGAAGATGCTTCGGCAAATAAATATGCCAGCGCATCAGATGGAGCAAACCTACAAAGGTCACGATCGAACCTCTCCAAGGACAAGTTTATATTGACTTCGCAAGGAAAGCTGCTACTTGGGCGGTAAATAGGATTGATGGGTAGTGTATATTAACTAACTAATAATATATAGTTAAAAGTAATTATTGTTAGAAGAAACATAAAATAGTTATTGCGTTAACCGTTATGAGTTAGATGGTAACGCTTGATGTGTGCCAAAAATGTATTGTTATTGTCCTGAGGCTACCTCTAGGTAGTCCTTTTTTTGATCTATTGATATTTTTTGGTTATTTGTGCCCTCCTTCTTGTACTTAAACACATTTCTGGGGATTGACAATATTTTGCAGAAGGAATATTTATATGAATGTTTTTGAAACATGGAGTCTAATGAATATAGTTTTGTGCTTGAAGTTACTTCAAGTCCGTTTTACAACTAATCGCGCAAAGTCGTTTTTACCACCCATTAATTAAATCATTATATTATTTACAAAAATGAATACAACTTCGTGAAAATTTAGCTGAGGATGGAGAAGGGTTCAACAAACATAATAATACTTAAAAGAAAACTGTATCTTCAGTAGTTGTTGAAACATACTAATTTAAAGTTGGGTACACTTTTTTTCTAGGATACAATGTAGTATGTAGGCATTCCATTAGTAGTGGAGTACCGGGTGAGTTCGTACATTTTTCCTTTCAAGGCTTATAGAATCTTAACTATTCGGGATACAAGTTCGTTCTAACTCACAATCGAATATATAGATATTCAATTGCTTTTAACTACAAACTAAATTATCTGAAACCTTATGGTTCTCTCTTAATATCGATTTTAATGAGATGTATTTGTGTGTGGGTGAAGTGCGGGTGAGTTCCTACAGTACTAAAAAAGAGGGGAAAAGTATAAAAAAAAGGCTTCATCACCGATGTCTTCCGAACTAGATTATAGAGCCTGAAAAGGGAAACCTTCGTATAGGCTTGAATTAATTTTTTCCTTTAAAATGTATATTGAATTAGGTAATCACTGATAAATTGTTCTGAATTTTATTTCAATAAAGAATACGAATACGAAGAGCGTCAATTTCCATTGTAAGCTTACGCTTTGTCACTGGTGAATTTGAGTTTTTCTTTCTTGAAATTTGTTTCTCTTTCAGTAACTCTTTTGCTATGGTATTAGTTGTTATCATTGACCTTCTTGGTTACCTGCTGTTGCTTTTTCTAGGAGGAGGCTTTAGGAATGGCCGAATGTTTTCAAAAGATGTCCCTAAAAATGAAATATTCAATCTAGAGGGTCCTGGTTGGGGCTCGATGATTGATGAAGTAGGAGAGGCTCGGTGGCAAGTGAAGTAAGAGAAGACTCCATAGATGGTGGAAAAGGAGAAGCCCCGGTGCTGGTAGAAATAGGAGAAGACTCGACGGATGGTGAAGCAGGAACAGGCTCGGTGGATGGTGAAGCAGGAGCGAGCTAGGCGGATGGTGAGTAGGAGCAGGCTCGGTGAATGGTGAAGTAGGAGCAGGCTCGGTGGATGGTGAAGTAGGAGCAGGCTCGGTGGATGGTGAAGTAGGAGCAGGCTAGCTGGATGGCGCATTTTCTACTTGGTTGCGATGATAATGATTTGAACTATTCTCAGCATATTCTGGAAAAACGCCGTCCTTTACTACGTCGCTGGTTAAAACTTTCTTTTCTAATTTAAATGCTCATCAAATTAGGCACCATTTCTGGATCTCTTCTGACGGTTTAATCAATAAAGCGAAAAATAATTCAAATATTATGCAATTGTTTCCAAAAAAGTTTTTTACCTACATACTTAGTTTGATGGAAAAATAGTGAATACAGATCATGAGCTGAAAAATATAGTATTAATGGAAAGGAGGTTATTAATAACGTACCTCAAAAATGCTATACAGTTTGAATATATATCACATTAAGTATATATATAACGAATATTTTCTTAATCTGATGTCTATAAAACCCTCATTTAATATAAAACCTATATAGAATAATTCTCAAAGAGCTAGATTATTAGGCACATTGAGATGCACATTAATATTTTTTTCTATTTTATGCCTAAATATGTAATTCCATCACACAATTTCAAAACAAATAACAATAAATTCCTAGTTCACGTCCCTTTTACATTCAGGGGCGTGAACTAGAAAGTGAGTAAACGTCCTATTTTAATTATATTTTTCTATTTGATTTATATTTTAACGAGTAATAAAATCTTTAGTAATTTTCTGAACTTCAATACAATTTCAAATATAAATTTTTAGTATTATTTGTGATGTAGTCAAGATACTATATTTTCTGTTATATGTTATGTTATAATCAAATAAAAGATAATTATTAAATTTAAGAAAATTAATTTAAAAATACCTCCTTCCTAGTTCACATCCCTCTTTCATTTAGAGACGTGAACTAGAAAAGGAGTATTTGTATCGATTCCTATTTCACGTCCACAAATGAAATAGGGATGTGAACTAGGGATTCACCCATATAACTACTATTATTCACTCTTAAATCTTTATTTTCTTGATTGCGTTAACATCTGATATAAATCTGAGAAATAAATCTCTTAGAACAATTTCTAAATGTACCAGAGTACATTTTTGACTACAGACCAAACCGTTCGAAAGAACATTCTGCAGTGTATTTACGATGCAGTTTTATTTTTAACAGAGAATCAATTCTTGATGGTTATTGAGCTGATGTTATGGAAACAGAAAAACAGATGCATCGCCTCTTCACATTTGATGCAATATCTTTTTCACAATGTCACTCATATTACATGTCCGTCCTGTCGATAGGTGAAGGAATGTCTGAAAAATATATTAAATTGAACAATATTGCTTAGTTTTTTTCATACCGCCCCATCGCTAATATTATCAGAGAGGCAATACAAAACATCCCAGTAGCATCAATTGTTGCGTCAATATTGAGGCAATAAAAAAAAATGCTGCGCCAATATTGAAAATTAATATTGAGGCAATGTTGGTTTTTGGAAAGTTGCGGCGATATTGAAAAATATATTGACTCAATATAAATAATAATATTGACTCAACATTACCGCAATAATGCGTCAATATCATCGCAACATTGAGGCAATAGTTTGAGAATATTAACTCAATATTAAGGCAATTTTGGTTTTTGTATGTTGCGGCAATATTGGAGAGAATATTGACTCAATATATAATATAACAGTGACTATATATCTATGATAATATTGACTCAACATTGAATCAACTATAGAAAATTATTACATCGATATTGAGGAAATAATTTCAGTAGGGGTTTAACATCTGCTTTGGCCAAATAGCACAAATGACAATAAGAAGTAATCATATGATAAAGTGGATTCATGAGAAAAGTCACCTATTACCGTCAGTGAAATACTCATGGATACAGAAAAGCTACTCCGTGAATGCAGTCATATACCAATGAATGTGACACAAAAGGGACACAAGCATCGGTGGCTACACTCTTAAGAGGGAAGAGCAAAATGAAGAGGTGATGAAGTCTACGAGCCTAACTAGCACTAAAATAAAAGATCTCCTAGATAAGAGCAATAATGTGTAAATATAGTAGATGTATTAGTCTAGCCACATGTTAAAATTCAAAATAAGGAGAGAATACATAAATTAGTAAAATTACAACAAATCGGGGATGAAGTAACTTCAAACAAGTCTTCATTTTCACAACACGCACATTCCATATAGTTCTTTAAATTCAAAAATTAGTTAATGAAACAAGTATCTAATCAGTAGCTTTATTGTTTATAAAATGAATAAGTTGAGTGATTGAAATCTTCCAATTAAAATAGTTTTGTCATATAGTTTAATAAATATGAAAAAGAATGTTCATTCTATAGACAAAGAATAAATCTGATTTAGTTTACTAACATTAAGTAGTCTTATTAACAACAAGAGAATTAGTAACTTTGATACCTCTATTTCACTTTAATTATCCTTAAATTCTTCCTCTAATAGAATGACATGAATGATAAAAAGGGAAGAATTTTAGTCAGGTAACTTCTGATATTTAGTCAAAATATGTGCTTTTAAAATCATGAAATATAACAAAACATTATAAATAAATCATTTATTATTAGTAACAGATTGTAATTAAAGAGTGAAGTAACGAGGAGTACACTCCATGCTTGAAAAAAATTTGTAATGAAAGTTTATCAAAATTTTTGGCATGAACAAACCAGTATTAACACAATATTATAAACTATTGGGAACGTTCATGAGTGCAACAGATTTATGGGCATGCCATGAAAAAACTATTTTTTTTCCTATCCAAATACTTTAGTATTTAGACAGTGCATTCCTTATCATTCCACCCGTTACTTTCAATCTGTTTATGATGATGAATGAAGTACTAATAACCCTCTGTAATAAATTATGTTTTCCATGGAAAAGTGATACTTACTTAAAAATGTGTAGTGAAACTAACCAAATTAATCCAGAAAATGAAGTGTAATTATATAATACATTAAAGTTTCTTGCTTTAATTTATCTGAATGTAATAGTTTATGAACTTCAAATAGCAAGGAGTGGTGCACCCTTCCCAAGCAGATTGTGAAGTACAGCTCCTGAAAAAGATAATATAATTAAATAATAATATTACTGTCCTTGAATTGAGGTTTTACCATTTAAAAAAAATGAGGGATATCTTCAACTAATGATATCATTGCAAGGTAATGAAAGTGTTAACAATAAGTTATTTGAGTAGATACAGTAGCAAGCATAAGTTAAGGGACAGTAAAAAAAGTTCAACATTTTCGTTTATTGCAGAAGAACTAGACAACGAAAAATACGTGAAACTTAACAACAATAAAGGTACACATACTGTGGGTATGTGGTAGAAATATTAACAAAATCAAACAAATATTTACCAAATTATTTAACTATTGCCATCAGAGGACGAAAAAGACACCGAGCAAAAGTTAAGGGACAGTTATTAATGAACGGGTAAAAACTGAATAATCTTTGTTTGAAAGACGGTTTCAATATATTAAATTGTTACTAAAGGTCATCAAATTATTGGAACAAAACTATCGTCGCCATTACACCTGCTACTCGGAAAAAAGTATCTCTCTGTGAAAAACCCCTATTTTTTTACCATCACAAGGATGAAAAGTCACTTTCTGAAATTACAAGCATCATATAAAGATCTAAGAGTGTTGTGCATCACAATGTTAATCCTTTTTAAAGGGTGTGCTTCAATTATTACAAAACGAGAATCAGGAAGACCTTCAAAAACTACCCCCAGAAAGGATCGTGCAATTGCATAAAGGACTGTTTCAAGACTACTGCAGGTATTTTTCGCAAAATGAGTGAAACGCATGATCTCAACGTGTCCAGATTCAAAGTTTATAGAAGTTTGAACAGAGTAGCATTAAAAGCCTGGATGCTATATCGAAGCCTGTGATATCGAAAAAGAAACAAACTGTAAGGCTGGAGTTTGCCAAGGAGCATGTCGTTTTGTCGAAGGAGCAGTGGTCCATGTTTCATTTCAGCAACGAATCTGTGACCGAAAGTAACAGCAGAAAGCACGTTCGAGGTAATGTCGGTGAAGACCTGTACCTAGAGTTCGTTAAGCAAACTGTGAAACCTAAAGACGACAGCATGATGGTCTGGGGCATCCACTCTGCAGCGGGAACAGGCCCAATTGTTCGTGAGCATAGAGTGGTCAATGCAGCAGTGTATACGCAACTTCTCATCCACCATTGCATTCCATATTCGCAATCATTTGATACTCAACCACGGATTTTGATGCAAGAAAATTCTCCTTCTCACACGGCTAAATCTGTGAAAGCATACATAGAAAGTAAATGAGTTTCTCTTTTAAGCTGGCCTGCTCAGAGCCCCGAATTGAACCCAATTGAAAACATTTGGAAGGTAAATGGTGATGGTGCTCAAGAACGCAATCCCCAAAAATTAGGATTAACTGTGGTGATTCCTGAAAGAAGAGTGACAGAAGATAACTCCATAATTCTGCTAAAAATTTGTTGATTCCTGTAATAATCGATGCAACGAGGTCATCAAAAATAAAGGACTCTTTACAAAATATTAATTTTGTATATCTAATTAGCCAATGGTTATTGCAATCACAACTGTTCCTTAACTTTTGCTCGGTGTTCTTTTTGGTCTCTGATGGCAATAGTTGAATATTTAGGTAAATATTAGTTCCATTTTGCTAATATTTCTAGCAAACACTCACAGTATGTGTATCTTTTTTGTTGTTAAGTTTCGCGTATTTTCATTGACTAGTTTCTTTGCAATAAACAAAAATGTTCAATTTTTTTCACTGTCCCTTAACTTATGCTCGCTACTGTATATAAAAAATGAACTTTGATGTAGTAAAAAAAAGAAACAACCAAGATTAATTAAAGCTTATTGTATTAACAAAAAGTACATCTTGGACATTGAAAGAAAATATACAAGCGACTTTAAAGAAAATATTAAACAAAATACCACATTCAAAACTAAGAGAAACCACATGAACTGATCACTATACATAAAAAAGGGAGGAAAAGGTGCACAAAAACAAATGAAAGAAGAAAATTATGATATGATAGGAAATAGGTGTACTAACAGTTTGACTCTACACCTTTGTAGCTTTAATTTAAAACAGGTCAAGTTATATTTAAATAAATCATGTTATATTTAAAATTAGTCAAGTTATATTTAAAATTGTTCAACTTAAATTTAAAATATTTCAAGTTTAATTTAAAAAAGTTCTAGTTCAATTTATATAAAAAATGAAGTTTGATTTGAAAATCAAATTCTATAGGCCCTCAATATCTCACATAGGAAGCTCTGCACTAATATGATCAATATCATCATATAAGAAACAAGATTATATAATAAGAATATATAACTCAATCTCAACTTTCTACTATGCCATTAACAGTGTCAAGTCAAAATCAGCATCATCCATAGTATTTTATGTAAATCACCAGTGTCACTGCATCCTTATTGGTTGTTTCTCCCTCTAGGAGTAGCTACAGGTTTTTCATTGCTATGTAGCCATCATCACTTGAAACAGGATTATCTACAAGGGAAAATATTTATAGTTAGCTATATAACATGTAATGGAATTTTCAATGTAGATAATAACCATTTTAAATTTTTCCATAAGAAATCAATAGCTAGTTACTTTTTAAATATTTGGATTTTGAGAAATCAATAATAGCTATCAAATATTTTGATTTTGAGAAATAAATCATTTATCAGATTTCAAATTCATTTAAATTCAATTAAGTGTGTTTGTTATTTGATTGATTGATTACTCTGTCTACAGAAAATTAATGGTAACAAATAGCTAAACTTTGCTGGATGGGATGAATTACTCTCCAATATTCAAAAACAGATAAATTGCTCCCTATAATTACTATGTAAACATATAGAAGCCAATTTTTTAGCCAAATTTTCACAAAAATTCTGAGCCAAGCCAATCTTACATTTTTTTGAAGATTTCAAGCTAATTCAATATAGGAATTAATTCAAAATTTAAGCCAATGGCACCAATTACATATATCTTAGTTTTGACCATTTGAAATGTAAGCTGAAATGTAACTGACATACTTTATAAGACTATAACATTGTTTAGCTTTGATCTAAGAATTATGAATTCTTTCAAAGAGAGAATTGTAGCATAGGAATTTATTTATAAATTTCTCTCTACTCCATGCACAGTATGCATTTCCCTTTAAATGACTCAAAACATACCTACTAAACAAGCAAATTTGTTTAAGTTTGAACTGACCAAGATGCACCTCAACTGAAGGAATGTGAAAGAACAACCCAGTTGTGTTGGGTCCAGGGTATTTACTATTTAGGGTAGACCTTTGGCTATAGGTTGCTAAATTTACTAGAGCCTGGAAATGTGGGGACCAGATGAAACGATTCAGATCTTATTTAGTGTGAAACTCAGCCGACTGGTTGGCAACTTTTTATTTGTGGAATTTAAATTCTAGATTAATGTCTGCTGAGTTTCAATGAGGAAGCTGTTGTAGTTATAGGCACCTAGGTAAAATATATTTTGTGACTCTCTACTACCTAATTTCTTTAATCAAGTTTGAAACCTATCAATATAATATAAATTCATATAAAAGTCAGCGGATATTTGAAAAAAATTGAATGGCAGAAACTGTCTGACGGCAGACTTCCAGCACTGTGAGCTGTGGCAGAGAGGTCTTCACCTCCCTCTCACATGGTTTTGACTCATGTTAGCCGTTAGGTAAAGAGTACGTCATAATGTCAGTTAAACCCAATTGATTGGCTTACATTTCAACCGAGAAAAGTGGTATGGCTCATAAACTCGCCAATTTTTTTCAAGCTCTCTCCTAAAATAATCAAATTTCTCTCCAAAATGATCAAATTATCATAAATTCTCTCCAAAATAACATTGTAGCATAGGAGAAAAATAGATAATGCTCTCCATTTACCATTTGCAATTGAAGGGCTCAAAATAACTGTCAAAAACTCGCTATTAAAATAATGAGTTAGGACATGCTTATTACCTGGAATTTCAAATGTTCAAAACTAAGCTATAGCTATATAATTGGCTTGGAATTTTTAATTTATTCATATTTTCCCATGTTATTTTGGCTTGAAATCTTCAAAAATGTGCAAAATTGGTTTGGTTCAGAATTATTGTGAACTTTTGGTTCAAAAATTGGTTTGCAGTTTGCCAGCCTCTGAAACAAAGGTTCTGATATTAGGGTAAATTTCCAGTTCTCATATGGTTTCATATTTTTGATAAATTTGAAATTGAATGGGTTTATAAAATACCTACCTCACCTGCAGTCTGCAGCGAGATATTAGGATACCAATTACAATAATTTATATACCTATAATTTTTTGTTATGTGATCAACCAAGTAAATTTGATAAACTATCCATTAATCTCTCCAAGAATACAAGATATCAGCTATCAGCCTATCTCCCAAAAGAAGCTGTATCTCTCCCAGTCTGCACAGTGTGTCAAATTTGTCTCAAAACTTTTACTTTGAGGACAATTTGGCTCCAAAGATTTTCAAATCTGTCTTCAAAATGGAACATAGAAAATTGTCTCCAAGATCTTGCAAAAATATGTATTTTTTTCCCCAAAAAATATCTCCAAAGATCTTTGCAACATGGACGTGCACAGTTCCAGGTAATCAATCATGTCAAAACTCTCCATTTTAATGGCGAGTTTGTGAGTTTTTTTGAGTCCTTCATTTGCAAATGGTGAGAATTATTTTTTTCTCCCATGCTACAATGTCATTTAATCATTTTGGAAAGAGTCTATGATCATTTGATTATTCTGGGAGAGAAACTGAGAAATTTGGTAATGTTTGGTGATACCGTGAGACAAATTGGGAATTTATGAGCCATACTATTTTCTTGGGGATGTGCTTTGCAAACTGGTATTTCTCTAAAAAAAATGATCAAATTATCATAAGTTCTCTCCGAAATAAAATTGTACTATAGGAGAAAATTGTATATTTCTCACCTTTCAGGCAGTCACCATAGGTCCATTTGTATTTGAAGGCCTCACTCGTCAATAACATGGCAAGAAAAGACATGCTTTATTGAATATTAACTGGCCTGAGAGATCAAAAAATGGATTTGTTGAACCGTCCAATAACCATGAACTCACTATCTAACCCCAGACTGCAGAAACTGGTACACTGTTCTCCAACAAATCCTCTATTTTGGCTTCTGTTTTCAGTAAAACTGTAAAAGTACATTTAACTGTAAAAGAAATCAATAATTCACAAATGAAAATTTTAATGTCCTATATCAATGTAGTGTATGACACTGACACAATTGCCTATAATACTGAAATTTTATTGAATCTGGTAATTGTTACCAAGTCTGCAGAGTATGGGACATTTTTACCATTTTCTGTGTACAAAATCTTTAATTTCCTCTTATATTTACATGTATTTTACTGAGAACAGAAGCCAGAATCATAGAATGGAGGATTTCTTGAGAACACTTTACCAGTTCCTGCATTCTGGATAGGCATCTATCTTATTATTTACAGGACTGAAAAGCGCGTCCATGTCGCCAAAGATTTTTGACAATATTTTTAAAAGAAAATATAACTTTGCAAGATTTTGGAGAGTTGGAGGAAATTTATTTCCTAATTAATTTCAATGTTTACATGTAAATTGCCAGACTGCAGGAACTAGTTAAGTTTTCTCCAAGAAAATTAAAGAAATCCCCTATTTTGGCTTCTGTTCTCAGTAAAATACATGTAAATATAGGAAAAATTAAGGATTCTTCATACAGAAAATGTTAAAAATGTTCCATGTTCTGCAGACTGACCTTAACCTAACATTATTTAGTCTAAGTCTATCATTGACCAGATTATATAGCATGTCCAAACTCGCCATTTTAATGGCGAGTTTGTGAGTTATTTTTAGGCCTTCAATCGCAAATGGCGAGAAATATCTAATTTTCTCCTATGCTACAATTCTACAATGTTATTTTGGACAGAAATTATGATAATTTGATTAATTTGGAGTTGAAATTTGGTGATTTTTGGAGAAATTTGGTGAGACAAATGGAGAGTTTATGAGTCATACTTTTTAATTTTGGTCTAAGTCTAACTAGCTAGGTATAATTACTACTTACTAGTTATGTATAGGCAGTAGTCTGGTTAGAAACAGAGATAAATTTGTGCTTTAGGTCCCCACCAATTTTCGATATTTTGACACTTAATATAGCTAGGTAAAACGAGCCATTTCAAGATGTTTTTCAAGAGTACCATTTGTTGAATACCATATAGCGCAATTACGTTTCTGATAGGTTAGGTTAAATTTGTGGTAGTTTATTTCAGATATAGTATCACAAATACGTATAATAAGGGGCGTGCCAGCGCCCCCCGAACCCCCCTGCTAGGTCATTTAACAATCATAATGTGTGCACTGTGCACTACAACAAACTAGCAGATACAGTGAACTACATTAACGGTTTTATGGCACCAAGATTTCACGTCACAAAAATCTAAAAGGCGGAAAAGCCTTGTGTGCTCTACAAACTAATGGTATTCCCACCAGAAATTTAATTGCGCTATATCTCGAAAACTATGCGTTTGCACAACAAATGGTATTCGTGAAAAACGTCTTAAGATGGCTATTATACCCATTTTAAGTGTCAAAATAACGAAAATAGGTGGGGGACCTAAAGCACAAATTTACCGAAACAGGCGAAACTGAACTGTAGTATGGTCACACAGGTAAATTTCGGCAATTTAATTTTTAATTGCAGCCCTCTCAAGAGAGTCTAAAACGTAATTACTACATAATAACGTACATTCTTAATCAAAATTACATTAAAATGAGGCATACCTACCAAAATAAGCACAGCCACAATGCATGATATAGGGTGAAGCAGGTAAATTGCGGCCCTGTTGCTAACTCATAACTGCGGCCTTTAACCACAAAACACCAACAAAAATAGTAGCTACAAAGTTAATACACATCATACTAAAAATCCAGTCTGCAGAATGTGTCTCTACTCCCACAGAGACTTTTAATTTGAGAGACAGTTACTCTCTGACTCTCAGCAGCCCAGTCTGTATTTCATGGTAAATTCCACTGACATGTCGGTGGAATTTTCTCCCCTTTTTGAAAAGATATTCTGACAAAGTCAGTAGATTTTTGGCTATTTATTCCTATGTTAAAATTAATTTTCGGTGGATAAATTGGGAAAATGTTGGTGGATCAGCCAAATAATTGGAAATTTCTGGTGGATTTTTTCAGCTTTTTGAAAAAGTCGGTGGAATTTTTTGCACCAAATACAGACTGGTCAGCAGCAGATTCAGAATCTCCCGCAGCTAAATTAATGGTAACATAGGAATTAATTCAAAATCTCCCGCAGCTAAATTAATGGTAACATAGGAATTAATTCAAAATCTCCCGCAGAGATCTCCAATTTCTAAAATTTCATTCAAAAACTCCCGCAGAGAGTCTTGGAGAAATGTTCCATATTATGCAGACTGGCTAAAAATATATAGCAAGCATTGAGCTTCTTTTTCTATGCAACATTTCAATATGAATTAGGTTCAGCAGGCTTTAGAGAAATTCTTGCGATGGCCGCAATTGGAAATTAAAGGGCCGCAATTTACCTGTGTGACCCTAATTTATTACTTTATGTTTTAATGAGTTTTTTGAAGCCATGGTGTTTCTGTTATTAGAAGCCACAGTTTGAGTTAGTTATGCACTTAGTTATTGTGCCGCAATGTACCTGCTTCACCCTAGTTATAGCCTTCTAGGCAACTAGGCATATTTCGTAACTCGGACTCCCTACTACCTAGGTTCTCAAATCAAATTATAAAAACCTATTAATATAATAAGCAATATTCTGCAGTAGGTACCTACCTAGATTTCAAAGAAACTTGCTGAAAACTGATTGCTCTGTCCCCAAGGCCTATGTACATTTAAAAAATTACCTACTTAGCTAATTAATAATCCTGAAGTAAAAGCTAACTACCTAAATGCTTTAAAAATAACTTAGGTAGGTAGCCTGTAGGTAACATTACCCTTTTCTGAAGGTGAACACTTTCTACCTCCCTATTTCTGTTCCATTAGGTATCTTCGTTTGCTTCACACCATAGTTTATTGATTTTATTGGTAGTTATATTTCTTGAGATATTACACTGAAATATTGGTATGAATGTTTGCTCCAGCAACTCAGCAATTAGAATAGCTTCCCAGTGTTTCACCATATTCCTGTTGCAGGAGAAATAACTAGTAAACAGAATAAATATAGTAGTGACTGTGACAATCTATATGTTTCGTGTACGTGACGTCATTACGTCAACATACTAGAATCAAATGTTAATGTATTATGTATGAGATATTAAAGTAGGTAGGTATGTGAAATTATTAAAAAAGGTTATTATATTTGAAAAGTAGTTGATTCATTCAGTTATTTGAACTTTTCTACCTCTAATTAAATTTTTCAGTGTGATGTTATAATGACGTCACGTTTACAATTCACTCAAATGTCACTGCTATGTTTCATCTATTTTCTGTGCTTACGAACTTTTGCGGGTTGCAGAGATACAGGGCTGCCAACATAGCAGTTTATTTTAAAATATGAAACTCCATTTAAAAAAACACTAAGTACACAATAGATGAAATGATAGATTTAAAAAAAATCATAAATTGATTGTTCATATGATTTCAACAGTAATAATCTTATAATGGGTAGTACGGAAGTACATTAAATACATATTTTATTTTCAATGAAAGATACCATCCCTCTAGCTAAAGTGTTTAAAATGATTATTTAGTTGATAATGTATGTGGAAGCTTCCAAAAAACTTAAACAATATTAAATTATTATACTTAAAGGTATTTGCCGTGGAATGGAGTTAGGTTTTTTTCGTTCAGGAATTTCAGGTTGGTAGCAATGTTGAGAACCAACTTACTTGGCAAAAATATTAGTTGCAGATTTTGATATAAGAACGCATCACTGCATAACTAGGTGACTATATTGCAGTTTAATTATTGTATGTTGAAACATGTAGCTTATCATTAATTAATTTATTTGTGATTTAATCTTCGTTAATTGTGACTAATGATACGTATTTCAAAATATTTATTTCGTTATTGAGGCAATATTGCCGCATTAATTATGTTCAAAATTTTAAAATATGAATATATTTTGGAAGTAACTTAATTTATCTTATTTTAGCATAATAATGAACATATAAACACATTCAAAAAAACAAAATCCAATCTAATATTCAAGTTCATGAACAATATTACCTCAATATTGCGAGAATAACGTATCCAATATGGGACATTTGAAAATATTACCGCAACATTGAGACAACATTGGGATCAATATCCCAATAATTTTCCAACATGAAATTATTGTGTCGATATTGCGGCAATAATTCCTTGCTACCTGGGATATGTTGAGGAACGTGTGCGTACGGATTGACTGTACATGTGCTTCAATTGGAGTTAGAGAACAAATATTGGTAATGGTATATAAATAAATGGAAATTAAATTTTATCAAATAAATAATTGCTCTTTTTTCCAATATAGGCATTCAATAGTTTTTACATTATCATTTGAATTATCAGAAAGTTAATAATATTAACACTTTCATTATATAATTTTTTAACGTTCACTAGAAGCTATGCAGTTTAAAAAAATTGAATAGAAATACTTAAACGATTTTTTTAATCACCATCATGGACTTTTTCAACTAAATAATAAATTTTGCTTGCTTTTAATTATAATATAGTCATTCAATTGTTTTAACATTTTCATATGGAAAATTTTTGATCGATTAGGTAAAAAAAATATTAACCCTTTATTTAATAATTACTTGTCTTAAACACTTTTTTTAAATTTACCACAGAGCTTTTAAAATCTAATAAATTTCTCTTCACCAAAATATATAAAAAAATTGTAGGATTGATTAAATAAACTTCATTAATATAGTATCTCAATTATTTTCTATATATGTGATTATAGATCTTGTTATTTATTTAGAATAGCAACTCTATTAGTGTCATTAAATTAATTTATGCACAACTTACAGAAAGAAAATCTTTGACTTTTTAATTTAGTAAATTCACGCCATATTAATAATTATATCTCCATTTTACTGTTAAGGATTGCATCACTAATTGTTCCAGTAAAAATTCAGTGAAATGTATCATACATGTCATACAAATATGTGATTTTGCTCGAAAAATAAATTTAATATTAACTTCATAAATAAAACCAATAATCGTAAATTCACAATTAAAAAATAAAGATCTAATAAACTTCCTTTTATTTTAATTAATAGGCAAGTAACTATTCTATGTCGAAGACAAAAACTCAAACAGCTCCAAACATCAATTTCAAACTGCTCCATATTACAACAGAATGAGTTATTACCATTTCTTGAAATTTACAGAACTGTAGGTAAGTTTAATAATTTTTTTTTATTTGGTACAAGAAAACTCAAACAGCTCCAAACATCAATTTCAAACTGCTCCATATTACAACAGAATGAGTTATTACCATTTCTTGAAATTTACAGAACTGTAGGTAAGTTTAATAATTTTTTTTTATTTGGTACAAGAATTGGAAATTTAAAAAAAATTATAAAAAATAAACAAGCATCGTGGACATTGTTAATGAATTATTTTATTTTTTCATTTTTAGAGAAATTCAACTTTTCCGAACTGTTTGATTTCATAACATTTTATTTATTTAAATCAAAACTGTACAACTTTAAACTATTCAATTGCCATTTGAATATTTTTGTTTAAATTTTTGTTTACCATGTAGCATGAAATAAATATTAATGTAAAGCTACCATTTTTGGTCAGGAAACATTAACTAATCGTCAAAAGAAACTTTATAGTGACATGATTATTTAAACAGAAAGTAAAATAAATTTCAAATAACCATGATTAAACTGTTAAATTTTTCATATATTATAATCCTAATATAACAAGCGATAACTGTTTTTAATAAGATAAAATTTATGTAATGAAGATAAGCTAAGTATTTTTCATGTTCTACTATAATGAAATGAATTTATATGTACATTAGAAATAATTCTGCAGCTTTTAGTTTAAATCTTTCGCACCACGTAGAGGTAGCTGCTTTAGCGAAAGATTTTAGAGAGAACAAGTTCTCTCTGGGAATTTCAACCCATTCAGTTTCGTGCTTCACCGAATCATACGGAGAAGGTTTCTGTAACCAGATGCCATGATCCGTTCTTCTGAAACCGTCCTGCAACAAGGACAATTCAAGTTTCTGTTACGGGCGAACCATTCCTCGATACACTGTGTGCAGAACACGTGGGTACAACCTGAGAGTACTGACAGCTCTGAAGTTGACACATCTTCGCGAATGCAGACTGGACAGGAATGAACAATGGTGTGGTCAACAGATCCCAGATTTCTTCTGTTCCTCCAAATCCTGGCAGACGATGGACCGACAATCTTCAAGAATGACGAATGAAAGATAGAAGATTGGGCTTCACCTACTTTCCTGACTTCTTGAAGCTTGAAAGAGTCCTGCGCACTGTTCCAAATGAAATGAAGGTTGAACTCGTCTCTTAGAAATGCCTCTAAGCCGTGAGTTGATCCATCGAGCTCACTGAGAATATCCAGCCGGTCCTTCAACGTCTCATAGATCGCTACATGAAGGTTGTGCATGGCAACAATCAGTTCGTACGTCCTCAGATCGAATTTGCCAGATCCGATCTGTCCCACGTGGTCCTCAAACATTCCACAGAAGTTGCGGTGGTTCCTCTCGAGGTTTGTCTTCATCTCCTGTAGAATTGAAGTTATTCCTCGGCTTAATCTGCAGGAACTAGCAGAATCAAAGCATAAATCGTCTGTGAAGAGATTCCTGTGTGAGTCAGTGAAGCGTCTGAGGATAGCTTCACAAAGTCCTGTCGTCTTATCTACAGTGATAGTGCCTTCCCTTCGTCGGTAAGTAAACTCCTTCACCATGTTCTTTATGTGGATCAGCATGACTAAGATGGAAGTTTCCCTGCTGTCGAACGTTGTTTCCATCCCAAGTTCCTCCAGTCTGTCCATCAAGTCTTCCACAGTATACCCTGACATGTCAGTTCTCTGAAGCAGAGTCTTGACCTCTTCGTGCAGGATCCTATGTTCCATCGAACAACCAGGCATCGTAGATGAAGATATCGGTTAGTCAATAATTAACGAAAAAAGCGAGAGCGTTTGTAAAGCGTCTGTGCGGTGTGGAAGTTCAAAAGCGAATGAAGATGATAATGGATTCAACCAGTCGGGTATTCGTAAGCTCCTCCCATTTCCGTGGTACATGCAGTTAATCTGATCTGATAAGATCCGAGTACAATGGGAAATATAGTCCTAAACTTGCCTATCCTGTTACTGACTGGAAAACCGGTTACTATTTCCTCAGATGTATGTATGATGTATATGGAAACTCTCTCTTTGTTATATTCTTCTGATACTTGAATTATTTATAAGCTTTGTAGTAATTTTATATTTTGAGAATATCAAAATGATAAATTATTGGTAAAGGAAATAAATTCATTCATATATTTGACTTATAATAAGACATTTAATTCTTCACTTAATCTAAACATCAAATCCCTGTCTTATACTGTGGAAGTGGGTGGCTATCATTTTCAGTGAAATTTAGCTGTTTACCACAACAAATAAACTTTGAGTCCAGAAATTCTGTTATTTATTTATTATTGTACTTATTTTAGAGATTTACATATACAAATGTATTATTGTTATTTATTTTTACTGTTATACCTTAATTTACTTTTAATTAGAAATTATTCTAAAATATCAATATTTTTTACATATCTGCAATATTACTAATATTTTATTTGTATTTTCATATGTACATACTATCACATGGCAAAATTTTGAAACTTGATAGTTTTTCAAGGATAGTTCTTGGATGTTGCTCTTCAAATACAAGTTTCTAGATTTTATTTGGCAGGCTCATAGGCTTCATTTACTATCACCTCTTCATTTTCCTTTTCAATCTGTGAGTACAGCCACCGTTGATTGTATTCCTTTTCATCGCATTCCTAGGTATGTGACTGCATTCACGTAGATGCTTTTCTGCATCCACGAGCTTGTCACCGACAGTGATAGGTGACTCAATTCATCTTCATTCATGCAGTCACTTTTTTCTTATGTTTAACTATTTCATTTGACGTCAGCGATAAACCCCTACTAAAATTATATTAATTTAGTGTATGTAAGTATACATTAGGACTGAAATATGTAATTGCGAATTTTTGAATTCCTACAAAATGGCGAATTTGTATTTGTTCCCAATTTCAAGAATAGAATTTCCTGGCTATTTTTTGTCTTTTGTATGTTTGTAAGAATATCTTTTAACTTCATTTATATCTCAATTATCATTTCATATTAAATCATTATTTTACATTACTTCATGCATCGCAATGAAAAAATGTATAATCAAATATTATTTCCTAGGGTAAAGAATACCTGTATTTAGTACTGGAATTCATATAAAATTTGAAACCGATACCCCGGTGTAAATTTTGGTCAATTGGATTTAATTTTTTCAATTATTTTCGTTAAAATTTATATCATCCCTCTTGTAAGACCAGCTATTTACTTTCAACATTTGCAGTTAGGTTTAAAAATTCACAAATCAATACATTGCAGCATATCAAAACAATATATCGAATAAATAATATAAATTAGCCAAAATTGTAACCAGTTATTACGTTAGAGTTCCGTCTTCTAACGGCAGTGACTGACATTCTTTTTCACGAACTTCTTTCGAAAGTCACCATAAAATAGTTGGAACTTTGTCGATAGTTTGGAGGGTTTATTTGCTTTCATTTTATTGTTTTTCTCCCCTCAAGAGCTGTAATGAAACAAAGTTCTTAATGATTTCACTCTGAAGGAGAGTAAAGAAAACTTACCACATTGGTTTGTATCGACATGATGTCACTCACCGCTATATTATTGCAAGTATTTAACCTGTGTATTAAAGTCTAAAAGAATTTAGAATTATTCTACTAAATATAATAATTATAGTAGATTATTTCGTTACAGTTTTATTAAAAATTGTCTTTTTTAAATGGGAAAGATTATAAAAGAAGATTTGGTTTGTAATAAAGTTTATTTTTTTTGTAATTAATAATTCTCTAATGAAATAATATTGACGATAGTTTTTTATGTACCTTATCAAATATTATTTTCACCATTGTATTAATTATTTGTAGCTAATAAAAATAGGTAGAATATAAAATGTGTAATCTATTTAGAAGCACTCTCTGTTTAGAGAAAAACTACTTATATTAGATTGTATATTAGAATATAAATTATTTAAGATTGCAATTTTAATAATAATATTTGCATTTAATAAACATTGGAGGTAATTTAATTGCATGATCATTAATTGAATATGATTAAAATAATCAAAAGCATATAGTTCAGATGGCATTGAAGTTGAATTAAGCATGGGTAAAACTAATAAACATGAACCACTGGTTCCAAACGCTCTAAATAATGAAATAGAAGTTCGAACGCTATGGCATTTGACGGGGATTATTTCGGTGCACATATACATAATTTTACGAAATATGTTCACAACATAAGGAAAGTCTATGTTAGAGACTTGATAATGATATAGCTGAGACTTTGAATATATTCTATATATAATTTTTGAAATAATGCATATGCAAAAAAAGTCGCGTCAAATGCCGTAGCGTTTGAATTTCGATTTCATTCTTTAGAGATTTAGAACCAGTGGTTCATGTTTATAGTTTTATTAGCTTAATTCATTTTAATTGATATCCTTTGATTATTTTATATTACATACTGCTTTTTGAAACATCTATCGAAAAATTAATTTAGGTTCAAGAATTTTTACTACATGCAAATATTATAAAATTACTGTATTAAAGAATTTTATCAATGGCTGTATATTCTACAGCTGTTTTACCTTCACTGCAAAAACTAACAAACAACAGAAAATTAATAAATATTTAAAATTGTCTTCGCGACGAATCTGCCGTTCGATGAATTATGTCATATGAACTTACCACGCGGTGAACTGGTAGCGGTTGTTTCCAACACTCAGGTTGTTTTCTTTGTATATAATACATATGATCTCATTACTGTAGAACTCTTGCACTCATTTTTACGAGGTGATTCGTCTTCATTGAATGTTAGACAAACAACATACGGCCAACATCCCAAGATGTGAAACTGATGTTCAGATTCTATCTATAGCTTTGAACACATTTTATAAATGTTAATTCAGAAAGATGGATATAATAATTAAGAACAAGCTACAGTATATAATATGCTACTGAATGATATCTTGATGTAGAATCTTAGATAATAATTCACTGTTACTCTGTCTTCAAGAATGAATTGTTTCATATTATATTCAAATTTAGTTTTCTTTGCATAATATGTATACATATTTTACTAGCATTTTAAGTGATTTAAAACAAATAAAATATTATCACATATTATATAATGTACACAGAGGAAACTTAAAAATAAAGGGAAAGTCAATCTTTAAAACTGCAATTTTATCCTAATCAGACTGACACAAATATTCTAAAAGACTTAGTACGTAAGATTCGCTTCACAAATGATATTTAAGAAACAAAAGTGCTTGAATTGTATAAATTTCATTTTCAGTTCATTGCTTTTATCATATAAATTTACTGTGTAAAATTTCATATATACCCACGATTGATAGGAACAAAGCTATTACATTGATTGTATTCTGCATGAACTGTGTACGTTATACTTGCAGTGGGGATGAAATTGGGTTAAACATCTAGAGACATCTTGTCATGTCACTGTTATTCTGAGGACAATGAATTGCAAATAATAACTTTAAATTGATAATTATAAATAATTCTGGTAATTGTGATAAATGAAAAAACATTGAAATACTATAATCATCAACTGAGGCTTGGTGATTAGCGACGTATGTGCGTTTCTGTCTTGCGGAAGTACTTATGAGGTAGACATGCACACGCACATGTTCTCAGGGAATATTAGAAAACTATTCACATTCATGTTTAGCATAATGTTCTTGTTGGCATATGAGAAATAATAAGAGTATGTCCATTTACAAATACAGTAAAACTCCTGAGTCATGAAGTTTTTTTATGAAGCACCCGAGTAATGAAGAAGCTGAATTATGAAATGCTCCTTAGTTATGAGGTTTTTCCTTTGTTTAAATCACAAAAAACGATAGTTCTTTTGGTATAACTATACCTTTTCCAAGTCAACGTGGCAGAAGTGAATAATGAAATGGCAGAATTGAAAGTCATATTGTAGAAGTGAAAATGAAAAATGCAAGTATGACGAGCAATTATAATATAATCCTCAGTGTGTCTTGTTGATCCTAAGTGTGTCTTGTTGATCCTAAGTGTGTCCTGTTGATCCTAAGTGTGTCCTGTTGATCCTAAGTGTGTCGTGTTGATCCTAAGTGTGTCTTGTTGATCCTCAGTGTGTCCTGTTGATCCTCAGTGTGTCCTGTTGATCCTCAGTGTGTCTTGTTGATCCTCAGTGTGTCTTGTTGATCCTCAGTGTGTCTTGTTGATCCTCAGTGTGTCCTGTTGATCCTCAGTGTGTCCTTTTGATCCTCAGTGTGTCCTTTTGATCCTCAGTGTGTCCTTTTGATCCTCAGTGTGTCCTTTTGATCCTCAGTGTGTCCTTTTGATCCTCAGTGTGTCCTGTTGATCCTCAGTGTGTCCTGTTGATCCTCAGTGTGTCCTGTTGATCCTAAGTGTGTCCTGTTGATCCACAGTGGATCACAGTGTGTCCTGTTGATCCACAGTGTGTCCTGTTGATCCACAGTGTGTCTTGTTGATCCTCAGTGTTTCCTGTTAATCCTCAGTGTTTCCTGTTAATCCTCAGTGTGTCTTTTTGATCCTCAGTGTGTCTTTTTGATCCTCAGTGTGTCTTTTTGAACCTTAGTGTGTCTTTTTGATCCTCAGTGTGTCTTTTTGATCCTCAGTGTGTCTTTTTGATCCTCAGTGTGTCTTTTTGATCCTCAGTGTGTCTTTTTGAACCTTAGTGTGTCTTTTTGATCATCAGTGTGTCTTTTTGATTATAAGTGAGTCAATATCAATAGGACATACATATTAGGATCAACAAGACGACATACTTAGGATTAACAGGACACATTATATATCTGAAAAGTAGGTAAATTTAAATTAGTTTCATATAATTCCATTAGGATATTCAGCCAGATAATGTAAAAATAAGTGTTCGTCAAATTCATTGATCACACCTGTATATTAGGGTGGCAATATTTTTATTTTTAGATGGCCATTAGTCCAATACCGCGTACGTATGAAAAATGGCACAGGCATAATCCTGGGCAATTTGAACAATATTTAGAGGTGACTCAAGTCAATTTACATTTTACCCTTATAGAAACCTTACGAATATTCACAATATTCCAGTTTATTTTATAATTGCCATAGTGAGCAAAACAGAGAGGGACTAATATCGCATTCATAGTATATGTTTATCAGGTCCTGTTTTTGGATTCTAGGACAGAAATCCCCCTGTCCAAAAGGAATACAATTAAAAACACTCCGTGCAAACAAAAATCGATCCAATTCCGTCTTACACCACTTTTTACTCGAATTCAATTAATAAATTCAAAATGCAATAAAAATATTAAAAAGTACCTAGTTTTGCAATTAATATATTGAAATTTATCTATTGCTATTACTATATTCAACATTATTAATTGCTAATATAAAAATGTAAACGATAATTAGTTCTTTATGTTAAAATATTAAGCATATAGTAGAGTGTGTTAATATGCCCTTTAAGAAAATTCATAAAGTTAGTTAGTTAGGTTACTTTCCGTTTACCTAATCCACAGAATAAAAAGTTAATTTGTTATATGTAGTAAATAGATGATATATTGAAATTAAGAAAATAAAAGTAGTAATATATATTATGTAATAACTTAAGGAAAAGAAAAAAAGGGTGGGGGTGGGGGGGGGGGGGCTTATATCCTACACCCAACTGAGGAAGGTAGTTTATAACTACTATCCAAGCTAGGTAATTCGTGAAACTAGTCAAGCTAGGTAGTTAGTAACTAAATAACCAGATTAGTTAGTTACCTAGTTTAAAAAAGGGAATTCGTGTCTTGGGAGGGGGCGGGGCTTATGTCCGTACCACATTCAGAACAACGCATTCAAAAAAATGATTTTCAAAAGAAATATTTGTATTCATTGATGAGTGTGAGAGTCTCTGTGTTTCAGTTTATCATGTATGTGAGGTTGAGTTGATTGAGGAGGCAAAGATTTATTATGCAGTAGAACTCCTCTATAGTGGAATTCAACTAATTCACTATAGAGAGTTTACTCTACTATAGACATTTAAGAAATGAATGGAAAACTTTCCTTTTCATGACAGATTATAGAATATATTCTTTCTTTTTGGAGTATTACTGTGTAAAAATCTCAGCCTCCACAATCAACTCTGCCTCACATACATGATCAACAGGAACACAGAGCTACTCAGACTCTCTCAATATCGTGGCACATTTGATACTGAAGCAATAACGCAACACCCACAATGTACTCTACGATTCTAATATGCCAACATCTCAAGAAAGTACGGGTCTCACTTAAGCATAATACACCGGCAGTAGTGAAATGACCGGTAAATGGAATCCTGCCCTGTATAAATTAAGTAAATGATTTATTCTACTTTTGTCGTTTTCATCATGTTTAGTTTTATTTATTTAACAGTACTTCGGTTACATTGATACAAAAATAGTCTTGTTTTGTGCCTTTTTCAATTCGTTATTTGTCCAGGTGACTTATTTACAAGTTGGTATATAAAAGGTCAATGTATCAGTATTTAGATTTATAATAAACTATACAGTCTTCATCCTCTTATATGTCGTCATTGTGTGTAATATCTTGGCCGTCAGTGATAGCAATAACTGGGCACTTAGATTATGATTGTTAGAAAAAAATTCTAATGTACTTAAATGATCGGCTACTAGATTTAATTTACCATGATAATAATTTATTGTCAATTAATATACTATCTTTAATTCAATAAAATATCATTATTATTATAATTTATGTTACTTAGTTGTCTAATATCACAATTATTTTTACAGGGTGTTTCAGGACAAATCGAGAAACTTGGAACTTCATTTGGTGAGTGAGAGAGAAGTGAAATATTGTCCTGAAGTGATTAGAAAAATATTGATCTTATCTGATAATTACCAATATTTTTTTTATAATCGAACTCCTAACCAGTTCCAGTATAATTTGTGTTAATTTACACGGTACCATTGGAATAATTTACCATTATAGTATTCATATCTTTGTGTTGATACTAAATTTTATAAACCGGAGTCAAAAAAGATTGAGGTCAGATATCTAGAAATTCTCTCTAACTTTATTATAATTTTAAATGTTCAAAACTACTAATATTGAACACACCTATGCCGATCTGCTATTCCAAGGGTTCGAATTCCAATGAGCAATTTTAAATTATTTCTTATTTCTATAAGTTATATGTAGAGCGATCATGGATTGTGTCTGTGAAGTGTCTGAATGAAATACTTTCTTTCAGACACTTCGTTTGTAAGACAGAGAAATGACGTCAGAAGTGTGCTGAAATTTCTGCCTGGATATTTTTGTTCGCCAAGTAATGGGTACTTGGGGCAGATGATGAGGTGAGGAGAGTAACCCTCTCACCTGATACTGCCTAAAAAAGCGGTTTGAAATCGGTACCACATGTTAAACATTAATATTATACTAACTTAATTAGTGGATAACTATGGTGAACTGGAAACCCCAACTCTTCAGGTGTAATTGTCCTGTCACAATTCTTAATCGTGATTACTTTTGGCGGCAACAAATACCTCAATCGATAATATCCTAAAAATGTAGAATACTTTCTACATTTTTAGAAGTGTTTGACAACGCTTTATATAACCCTTTCGCTTCTGCTGAAACTCTTCCTTTTTGTTTTATTTAATTTTTTTTACTAACCATCTTCAATAGCACATTGTATGTACTAAATTTTGAAAAATACACGAGTATGCTACTTGCAGGCCCAGAGCGGAAATTTCCGTCACGTGACATACCTAGCCTGGGCAACATGACAGTCACTTCTGCTTCTGATGTCCATAAACAAGTATAGGTATCGGCAAATATTTCGGTATCGTCCCATCCGTAGTCTACAATTGTACATTCACATACTTCATATTTTTTGTATGTTTATAGTTGTAACCATCCACAAGAGAGATTGGAACACGGGTGGAGCTCGTATCCTGAGGATGGGTCCAAGGGCCATTCATTAACTCCCAATGAAAGGACGCACATTCCCCTGAACACAGAATTTTCTCAAAAGGTGAACTCATGGAAATAGTTAAGGTGTTCATTAGCTTGTCAGAATATGCATGAAGAAAATGTTATAGGTAGCTAGCTGTATAAACATTTACACTTAATGAGTACTATATATCTAGAAATAATGTTAACTTATCTTACTAACACCATCTAATTTTATTCTGAAAACCAGCTGAATATTCTGTATCCCTTTTTTACAATTTTTTTTTAAAGGCCCCCTGCCAGAAGAAGCAAACCTTCTTTAAACAATTAAAAAATTAACAAATTGTATTTTACAAATTGTACATCACATGCTAGAGGAAGCTGCCATGGCGTCGGGCAAATCTACAAGAGGCAGTGATGACCTTACTAGCAGAGGCTTCAAAGTGATGATGTAAGAAGGTAATAAGTTATACTTTAGTTTTTATGTGTTCTACAATAATGGTAGTTTGAATTTTTCACCTGTTTTAATTGGTCCATGACTCCATATACTTTATATTATACAATAAAATATTCAACTATTGAATGTCTCAAATATTGATACTATTAATCAACATATCAATAAGCCATTTCATTTTTCTTATAACTAATCTAATGAATGAATCTTCTATATGTTGGATTGAGTTTTTTATACATTTTTGTTATTATATTTGCATGTTACAGATCAGTATGGAACTGTTCCAGAGTTGTGATGGCAGCTAACAAATGCTGAATGCAATTTGTAGTGTGCAGAAGGTCTTTTTTTTATTAGGTGTTCGATCAAACACCACAATGATTGGATAGAGGGGTTTGTATATTGGATCTGTTTCCTTAGGAGTGTAATCTCTGAAGGTGACCATATTATACTAATAAGTTTTTTTTTATTTGTTCAAGAATGCTGATGGAGAAGAAATCCCACTTTGATAAACTCTCCTGAAAGGGCCTATTAGTGGGACATATCACTCATAAATTGATAGTCTTAAAAGATGTCCTTTTAGCAGTGGTCACTTGAAAAATCAGATTTTAATAGATTGGTTTCACTTTCAGATATAATTGTAATATAATATGAAATTACCAAGTCAAAATTAAACTAGTCGTCGTCCTGTTCCTCCTCCTGTAGAGGTAAGCTGATATTGAAATTTCCTAACGAGGAATCTCTTGATATCACATTCTTGGTTTTAACAAATAATCTTCATTTCAGTATCCAAGACTCTACTTGGATTTACAAGGAAGACCCTACCAACTTCTGGGTGACAGCATGCTGGTACGATTGCACAGGGCAGCCGGGGCGAGAGGTAAATAAATTAATTTATTTTACTGTTATTCATGAATGATTCTATATGAATATATAGTTATTGATAATATATATATATATATAGCTATATCACTATTTTCCCTTTATTCTTCTACTCTTCTTCAATGTTGCCTTTCTACGATTGAGTTGGCAGATTCCGTGTGGTACAATGGAATTTCTGCCAACTGCATCCTAATGATTGGCACTAATGAAGTCATTTGTAGTGTTGATTTACCAGATGAACTCTCTACTACAAATGATTCATGCTCATACCAGAACGCTTATGGTGTTCATTTTACCCCCTGTACCCAGAAAGGGGTATATTGGGCATCTGAGTCTCTGGAAGGACATAGTTTTCTGTGTTCGAGGATGAAGATGTGTACCGAGAGTGATAGTAATTGACACGACTGACATCTTTTTTCCTCTGAAAATATTTTGTCAGTCGTGTTATGAGCAACAGTTAGGTAAAGGTCGCCCAGACGGGATACACAGGAATCTAGTGGGTATGTTGCAGGTTCTGCAGCGTATCCACAACTGCTGCTGCTCTTACTATCACTCTCGGTAGATATCTGCGGGATGATGATTTCAAGATGTCAATAGTGGGAGATGTGTGAATTGATTTGGGGAGTGAGAGTGTACCTGTGTGTGTTTGTTCGTTAGATTATGTAGTAGTCATCGGCCGCCTTCAGAAATAGATGATGGGACAAGGATGCCTGCTTGGGTCTCAGCAAACAGCTCAACAATAAATATTTCATTCATGTTTTGTGTTTGATATAATAAACACCTGTTAAAGATAAATGCAACATAAAATGAATAGAAAATAGGCAATGTAGGACATAGCCACTGTAGCACAAAGGCAATGTGCTACAGTGTCTTGGCTATACTCATATATACAATACACTATTCACCAAAGGTTAGGTTAGCGGTCCTATTGAATGGTGTGTTACACGCAAAAAACTAATGACAACATAAAGTACAACAGCAACAAATATGGAGTGAGAAAGCGATCACAGAGTCTGAGTGAAAATGTCAGAGCAACAAGCTGCTAGAAATGGAATGAATGAAAATAGGATATATAAATTAGAAAAAGGCGTGCCGCGGTGTGTGTCGGCTGTACTCTGAGAGGTGAAAAATAAATGTATGAACGTCTTATCCTGCGCGTGTGTGTGAATATTTAATTTTGTTTATTTACTCTTTGTTTAATGGGAGTGGGTTTTGTTATGGTTCCTTATTTGAATAGTCTTCAGACCCTCAGTGGACAAACTAATAAAGCTACTCGCCTAATCTTTACAGTGCGGCAGATAGCAGTAGCGGGAGTGAAAGTTTAGAGGATGTGCTCGCGGTGATGGTTAGGATCTTAATGAAGTCTGAGGCAAGTTAGTGTTACAGCTAGAACCGGAGAGTTGCGAGGCAAATAAAATTACTAAAAATAGTGACGACACAGTCAGCCTAACCAATCACAGTGCAGCAAGTAGAGACTGAGTATGTAGAGAAATTAAAATAATCATTTTCTTCCATACGAATCTAGTAATTTACACTTTATTTTTTCTCTTGACCGTACCCCTTAAAGGACCTCTCCAGGCTCCGGGGAAAAAATGAGTTTATTACATAATATTAAAGCACTAAGGTCTACGATCATTATTCCGCATACAATTCAGTTCAGTATTTTTTTCATTATTTGCTTTTAGAATTTTTCAATACTCTGTGAGCAACAATTGAATGAATCTCTAACCTGACGCTGAGAAAGAAGATTGTACACTATTTGTTTTGATTTCAAATTTAGATTTTTTAACAAATAATGCGTTTTTGGCCTTCTTTTAAGATATAAATTGTTTCTAAAAGTATATAAACGTTTCTATAATAAGTTTATCCAAATTTAAACCTTTAAACGAATAATAAATAGATTTATTAAACTAAAAACCTAGTTGACAATCAAAACAAATGGTGTACATTCTTTTTCTTCAGACTGAAAATTAGAAACTCGGAAGTAGAGTAGGTTTTGTAGAGTTTGGATTAAAAAATCTTTGAAAGCATATAAAATTAAAAATATGCTATTAAATTTTATGGGGTTTGCAGTTAAATGATAATAAACATTAGCCTCGTTGATTTAAGCAATAACAAAATTTGCTTGGAGGGGACTTTAAATGATATGGGTGTAGGTCATAAGCCCCCCCCCCTGTTTTTTTTAATCCTTATTTACCATTATTATTAAATCCTTATTGACACTTTTTGTAGTTCATTACTGTTTAAACATAAATATATGTATATATTTATATACCCCCTGCCAGGTCATTAAACAATCATGAAGTGTGCAGTACAACTAACTAGCGGATACAACAAACTACATTAGCAACTCTCAGTTATTTCTAAGTAGTTCATCATTTGTTTAACTAGGTAAATAAGGATTAAAAACAATCATAGATCTTAAGAATATCTTAGATGATACGAAATGAAATAGTATCGAAGACTATATAGCTCTGATTTAGAACGATCCATTAGTGTTTAATTTAATCCTTCTATAGTATTTTCAAGATCTATGATTTTAAACGCATATTGTCGAAAGTCATAACCCTACTAGTTAAGTAATCACAAATCAGTATGCTGGGTATAACGTTGTCTTTTGAACCAAAGGCTATATTGCTAATATCAATAGAAAATTAAAAAGTGTCTATATACGTAACTAAACATGTTTTTTAAAATATACGTGACATATAAAATAAGTTGATATGGTAATTTTAACTTCCTTAGCTATGTGTACTGAAGTTTGAATAACTGTGTGTTTAATATTAATATTAATAATTAATATTATTATTTAAATATTATTTTCCTTTGAATATATTGAGTAATCCAATATTTATATAGTAATTACTGTAAAAATGAATTTCTCATACCCCTTAACGAAGGGCTAACCCCGTTTTTTTATAACTAATTAAAATGTGTTTATAACTAAATAACATATCTTAAAAGTCAAAAATTACATAAACTCCCATGAAGTGACTGGCAGTTTTTCGGAGACAGTTTCAAGTATTTCTTCACTTGTTTGTTATTCCTTCTGAGTTCTATTTTGTCAGTCAAAGTAGGTAATTGACTTTTTTACTGACAATTGATGTTGCGGTCTTTTCTGTTTGAAGTGGTTGCAGATTGCTGTATTCATATATTTTTTTTTTGGCTTGGGGCTGGAGCAATTGGTTGGGGTTTATTCAAGAAGGTCTGTTTCTGTCAGCGCTCAATCGTGACGCTACTATAATATCTTGTTTCTCTCCATTTATTACAGTGCATTTATAACTAGTTCTATATTGTAGAAATTGTATTTAAATGACGAAAATCGTTCACTCTGATAGTGTAGTAAACTTAATTAATAATAAAGTAATTAGTTCTCTGATCCCTAATCACTAGAGGACTAAAGGATATTTATATTTCTAACGACTTCACACGCTAAGACTAAAGATTGTCCTTCTGTGAATTTCAAGGGGGGGGGGGGGGGTCGTAAGTTTATTATTGTTTAGTGTGACGTATGCTACTGATTGGTCGTTATTACTGTTGCATGTGCCCTATCAAGTTGAGCGTCTTATCTTATATTGTCTTTGGTGTAGGTGTAGTAGCTACATTGTAGTCAGGGTTGCCAAGGATTCGGTTTTGATCAGTTTCTTACTAACTACTCAATTCTGTCAGTTTTATAAGCCCTTCCTTTCGGTATATTTATAGTTAGCTACTTAATCTTGTCATTATTCCATATGGTATATTACGAATTTTCGTCAGTTTCATAATTTTCGTCAGTTTCACAACACAGCACGAAGTTCTCTATCAGTTAAACACCAACCCCAAAACATTGAAAGGGACAAAAATCAAAAGGCAACAAGAAAGTGCTACAAGTGTAACGAAGTCAAACACTTTGCCCGCGAGTGCAGGCAAAAAATCTCTAGCAAATACTGCGATAAAATGAATCACTCTGCGCAACAATGCAGATTGAGTGGTATGTGACGTACTGTTCAATTTATTCATTTATTGATTATTTTCTGATTAGTTTTCAGCCCTCAACTTTTTTGAACTGTGCAGCTTATTCAAATTTTAATGATGTATATTTCGACAAAAGTGCTATCTCCTCAAATGAATCGTTTCAATTTTCTGGTGCCTACTATGTTGTTGACTTAAAGTGACACTCATGAAGCTACATGACAATATTGATAACTTTACTATTTACTAGTACAGGCGGGCCTCGCTTTAAGTACAACTCACTTTAGTGAAAGTGGGTGGTCCTTATTTCGAGTCATGATTCGAAATAAGAACCTTTCGTATACATAAAAAACTGAGACAATTTTCTGTGATTATTTCACGGTAACTAAAAAAATATCAAAATTATAATTCAGATGAGGTTATTAAAAGCAGTTGATTCAAAAATTCAACATGTACCACTTTAGGATAAGTTCAGTATTATCGCACGGTTCCATATTTTCAAACACGTAAAAATCTTTATATGATAATCATTATTTAACTTTTATTTCAATTGGTATCCATGATACCAATTAGAATAGAAGTTAAATAATAATTATAATATTTTCTTTTCTGACGTGTCCGCAATAATTGTAGAACCAATCAATAACTTGGAACCTAGTACCCTACTACCGAAAATATTTCATAGAGCATAAAATTGCTGTTTGTTAAATGTAGCACAATAATAATAGAAGTCTAGTATCTGTTAATTACTCACCTATACTGAGTGAGAGTTAAGCTATGGATTCTTGTGAAAGGTGAATTCAAAGAGGGTGGCTCTAACTGCAACTAACAGTACTTAACGATCAGAAGATTTCCATGATAAGACGCAACCTGAGCACCAAATGGATGAATTAGTTCCTCTGTTACATGAATTAGGAATTGGTATGATAAGATATATTTTGTTTTGATTACATGCATCTTTTGTGTTTGGGTGTGACCAAAAGATTGTTGTTGAGATTGAAAAATAGCAAGGAAAATAAAACTAAGTGTCATATCTCACATAACTTGCTAAATGGACCAAATTAAAGTATTGTGAATTGTTCCAAACACATACCAACAGAATTTGAAGATGATTGGCTGGATTGACTAGATTCTGTTAAGCAATTGGAAAGGCACTGAATTCAGTTTGTTCAGTATATTGGCTTAGTGGTTTTGAAACCTGTTCTCAAGCCTCGTTTATATGAACATTTTTTGCTTCTTCCTGTTGGTATGAGGTTTCTGCTTACTGATAATCAGAAAGAAAATATGCCTGTTGTGTCAAAAATGTAACTAGATTTGTTGAATCATGTAAGGTGATGTATGAAAAAAGTTTCATATCATACAATGTTCATTCATTAATCCATCTTGCCTCTAATTATTTGAAATTTGGAAATCACGATACTGTTTCATATATCGACTTTGAAAATTATTTTGGTGCTGTTGTTTAAGGCAGGTTAAAAATAAACCCTTAGACATGTCAGTTTACAAAATGATAAAGTGCCTCATAAAAAATAATTCCTGCTAAGAAGCTATGCATTAATTCATTCATTTTTAAAGAGGGCAATGCTAAAGTCAGGCTGTGTTGGCAACATAGTTTCTCATGGTAATGGATTTGTTACTGTTGCTTTGTATGAGAAAAAAATTCTCCATAAAACCAGTAGACTCGCAACATGTTGGAATTTTCATTTTAGGTAGAAAAATTAATGAAATCTAAATGAACATTTCTGATATTTATTCTATCATGATGCATTGATGTTACTGTTTTTTCCAAAATAAGATGATAGCTTTAAAGATGCTCCATTCTTCCAATTGAATGTATGTATCTAATATTATTTATTCAAATATAATAAAATCCTTTAAAAGGAATCTATACTTTTATTAATTTATCTTAAGGAGCTAGAAAAGATATTTGGTTGAGGAATTTACACTCCTTAGATCCCAGTACTATTAATCTCAAAGTGTAAATGTAAAATAAAACTCAAAGGGATCTTTCCTAAAGCCATCTGTGGTCAATTGAACAGAAGCTAGTGGCGTTCCTTCAATCCAAACATTTTTTCAGGGGTTTCATTTACTACCATATCTCAATTTTCCTTCTATATTTTTTATGTTAGGTAGACTAGTAGTATTCGTTTACTATCAACTTTATTTAACTAGAAATTCATTAATTATCATTTTATTTATAATTTGTTCATATAATTATGACTGTTGGTATCTAGGATATAGAATTATGTATATATGGCAAGTATTTCTCTAATAAATCATCTTTTAAGATTCAACAGAAATTTGACTATTTACACTATCCACCTATTTTTTTTTTTGTCATCGATATGGTCTTTCAAATGATGAATAATCGTCCCACCAAGTTTCATGCAATAAGGTTGAATACTTTTTGGGTTATTGAGTTACAAATGGCCTTGACCTTGATCTTTGACCCGATCGCTCCCAAAATCTAACAAAATGGTTCCTGCAGATTGACCAATCGTCCCACCAAGTTTCATGCAATATAGTTCAATGCTTTTTGAGTTTTAAAACTATGACCTTGACCTTTGAACGGGTCACTCATAAAAGTCTACCAGCAGGCCACTGGACATTGACCAATCGTTTCACCATATTTCAGGCAATTTTGTTGAATACTTTTTAGTTAAGCGAATAACAAGATGATAAATAAATATATAAATAAACGACGGCTAAAATTTGACCTTCCCGCATTCCGCGAAGGTAATTACCTATCTTTTTGTCTTCATTCCTATCTATCACTGGTCATTTTATAGTAGTAACTAGGTATAATAGATTAGTACAAATTAAATATAAAATTTCAAATGCATGATTTTAAATATTATACCGATAACTGAATAACTCTATTTCTTTTATATCCCAAGTTCCCAACAAATTCATCAAGAGATTAGCTACCCACAGCTCTAATTTTTCAGTTTTTTTTAAATTTTTAAATGATTAACACTTTTAATTTTCAGGATGTGGTGTGATAACTACACAAGATTTACAAGCAGGAACTTTTGTTTTGTACTACTCAGAAGAGTATATATCTTCACCATGCAATGATTCAGAAGATGAGTATACACGTACGGGATAAAAATGCACAATCGAAAATACTTCATTGACGCTTAGACATGAACTAGGTTACGTCTAATATATAAATGACGATTGTCATCATCAAAACTTGAGAGTGCAAATTGTAATGGTCGATTCAAAGCCAGTACAAAGTTTTATAACTCACTTCCATATCCCTGCTGGAACAGAGCTAACATACAAGCTAGTAATATTACAGATTAATACCTTTGCAATAATAGCTTTTTGTCTTCAGGTTTATAGCCAAAACCTTCATTGAATTCAAAATTCAGATGAGTTCCGCTATTTTTTCTCTACTGAGATAAGGTGGTCGCAGATATAATGCGCCACCTTAAAACAGTACATTTCCAAGAAACTAATTACCTGCTTACTTTTTTGAGGCCCTCTGCCAGAAGTTAAAAAATAAATCTTGAGTTCAATAAACTGAAGAACAAAGGTATTGAAAAATACAATAAATTGCGGAAAAGGGAAGACGGAAATTTTTCTATAATGGTGAAAAGAAAATGCTCTTCTGATGATATAATTCAATGTGCTAACTGCTATGACTTTGTCCGCTAATAAAACTCTCAAAACACAAATGTGTTCCAAAATGAGAGCTAATGAATTTAACAGACTAGATGACAAGGACAATCAGAATACTCAAATCTGATTAGTACCTTATGTACTGATAAATTAGGTAATTTAATTCGAGAATCATATTGGATGTTGCGAATAGGGAAACAATACTTCGCAAACGTCATGAATCCAAGAAAACCATTCGAGACAGCCAAGAGAGTTCAGAAGGTTTTGCGTGAATTTTTGGTCAATTCAAAGAACAGCTTAATTTTATTGATATGACGATAGTCAAAAACATTTAAAAATTAACTGGTATCATAGAAAATATTTGAATAACAGAAAAATCAGGTTCTATATTACTACATCACTTTTCATTACAATAGACAGAAAAAAAGGTTCAACAGAAAAACTGAACTAGTTCCATAAAAAAATCCAATATGTTCTGGAAGGCACTAGATTTTATCAGAAAGTCGGAAAATATATAGGTTAGATCACAAAATAAAACATTTGAAATGTCATTCCTTCCATCTCCATGCCAAAATGATGATCATCCCTTAAGATGAATCTGTTATTGTTATGAAATTGCTCCATAATGATGATAATTCATGAATTAGGAAGAATAAAAACTGCATTTATTCACCATAAAATTACTTCTTCATTTAGTATCATCTCTTCATACTGCTCTTAGATTTTTGAGTAGGGGTGTACCTTCCGATTCGGAAAAAATGAAAATAAAATGCCATGTTCTTCACCTTGCTTCTCGGTTAATTACGACCCTCCAAAATTGTTTTGCTTTATTTTCAAATCATATTTCTTTTTTATCACTAAATAGTAATTCTTCAATCACTCTCAATTCATCTTGCGCCATTTTGAGACATGTAGAATTGCATTTCTTTATCATTTTCTTCAGGACTTACAACTCCTTTCTGAACTCCATCATTGATCTGTGCATTTCAGTGATGAGTTTCAATGCCTTCTCATTTTTTCCACAATTCGATTGTTTGCCGAGTCATTCGCATCAACTGACTATGGCACAGAATTAGGTTTAGGAAGATTTGGTTTAAATGCAATTTTTTTTTTTTTTGAAGAGGCTGAGGGATACTATCTTTGTTTTCAGACTGTTTCTGCTACAACATCTGACTCCTCCTCATCAGTGTTTTAGGTAGATGTTGAAGATTATTCCTCTCATCTCGAAAAGAATCTGCTTCAGTTTTTGTTTGCATTTGTATCCTTAGGCCCATAATATACAGGCAGTTTTTCCCTGTTAACGTATCTTCAATTTATCACTGTTAAAGGAATGGAAAAGAAATGTATGTATGGGTCCAGATATGCTCGAAACGCGTATGAATGAACTGGGGTACGGACATGATAGCACCCTTTTTTAACTAGGTGAACCAATCTAGGTAGTAACTAAATATTTAAGAGGTGATATTGCATCACTTGTCTCAGCATCATCAGATCGAGTTGTGCCACAACTTGATTCAGCTTCAGCCAAGTCTTCTTTCTTAATTTCAAAACATTTTTGGTTCAATGAGATTTTTTCTTCCGTAAGAACTATTTCTGAATTTAAGGGGACCGCCCCCAAAATTTTGAAAAAATTTATTATTGAAGTTATGGTTCTGAAACTTTGTATGTATATATAAAATTGAATTATCTATCGTTTTTGTTCGTGACATTTTTTCGATTAGACCCATAGAAAACGAGTTATTCGAATTTCGAACGAAATTTCGAACCATTTTCAAAAACCTAGTCTTTTTTTTTTTTGGTTGAAGCTAGAGCATTGCTATTTTTTGCATTCGATTCTCCACTGATATCTACAACATGATCTTCTTCGATTTTTGATTTTCGAATGGGTTTTCTAAATTTCGACTTTTTCATAAAAAGTAAACCAAAATTTTGAAAAAACAATTTTGTAGGGAAAAAATTCTCTACCAACAATTTCGAAAATCAAAAATCGAAGACCATCATATTGTAAATATCATTATGGAGTATCGAATACATAAAAACCGCAATGCTCTAGCTTCAACCAGAAAATGAGGTTTGAATGCAAGATTTGTAGAAGTCAGAATTAGTAGGAATTTCCTTTCAAAGTTTGATGATCTGACACGCAGCGTCCATCCACTTCGAAGGTTTATGAACAACTGAGACCACAGATCATTGAATATAGGAAGATGTCGCACTACAGTATTTTCAATTTTCTAGCGACACTTGGCACCGAGATCGTCCGTACCGTGACGTATATATTGGAGTTGCCTACGATTGATACGTTACTTATTTTTAATTATTCAAAAATGACATGAAGAGAATAGTATTTAACTTAATATACTATTTAAAATGAAAATATTCATTTATGATATAAAACTGATAATAAAATTATATATTTTTAAGTAATATAATAATTTCTGTTCTTCTGTTCTATACATGTTTTGTACGTGTGTTCAGTATGAATTTGGAGCCGCGGAGCGTCGGTTTATTTCTGATGCAATATCGTTAGTATGCGGACGTGCGCTGTAGTCTGTGAGTAAATTTAATAATTATTGTATCTCTCATAAATATTAAACTAGTGAGAAATGGGCAATGTACGAAAATGTTCATTTATCAATTGTACCAATACATTTAAAGATCGGTTGTTTTTGTCCAGAAAACATGATTACAATCTGTAGTTAAAGACTTGCACAATGGCGTTGATACTAAACAGTTAATAAGTCACTATTCAGTTTGCTCGAAATATTTTAGTTCCGACTTCGATTCTTGTTTTCTATTTATAAGAAATATACGTTAAAGTATTAAACTTGAATTAACCTTTTTTTCTGAAAATTAAAATTTACATTACTACTTTGGTTTCCCCTTATTGGTAGTGAAAGAAAATGTAGCTCTGACCATTATATATATGTACATATACTCATTTGTTAGTACGTTTGTAGTACATATGTGACGTCACGGAACCCCTCTCTCAGATTGGCTGATACGCTCTCAGTTAAATAATTATTTGGCCACTAGCGTCCATGTAGCAGTGAAACATCTTCCTATATTCTATGATCTGTGACTGAGACATCTTCCTTTGCATTCATTGGTGTGGGCGTAAACTAGGGCCCTAGTAGGTTAGATACCAGATATAGCGAGATAATTAATTATTACTAATTATAATTGGCTGAGAGATGGTTTTTAGAGTACATATTGACTTACTGTGCTTGTCATTTGATGATCAATATCTCTAGTAATAGTGCTGGCAGATTTCCTACAGTCGTTGAAAGTCAGGTGCCCAATTCCATTGTATTGACCCAAAGAAGACTGCAAAGCTGTTCCATTAAAGACAGTGAAGAAAGCATCACGTTCTTTTATGACAACTTTGTTTCTTACATTCTCAAGGAACTGTTCCATTTGGGTATTTAATGTGGTGTTCATAGCAAATTTTGCTGGTCCAGCAGTTGCGAGTCTTATGATTGATGATAGTTATATTCTGTTACCCACTTTTCTCAGTCATTAAAATCATTTACTGTCAGTTCGGTCAGAACTCCAGCTCCATTTGCATTTCTTAGATCAAAGTTGAAAATAAGGTAATTTTTATTGTATCTAAGAATTATAAGTCAAATGTATAATTTTTATGAAGACTTAGGTCTTAGAAGCTTTAGCCAGGAAGACACTCGAGGATTCAAATGTGGATCGAACAGTACAAGAAGTCTGCTGATGATATTCATTTAAGAACTTACTTTGGAATACAAACATCTCTGTTTCCAATCTGTTGCTCCAACATTAAGTTTGACACTCTTGATCGTCTGCCAGCAGAGGAATGGTCTGGCCCATGATATAATAACATGGGTACGGTCATGAGCCCCCCCCCCCTCCCCGTTCAAGAGCCCCCTCGGTCACGAGCCCCCCCCCCCTCCCTGTTTTTTTAATCCTTATTTACCTAGTTAAACAAATGAAGAACTACTTGGATAGAAATAACTGAGAGTTGCTAATGTAGTTTGTTGCATCCGCTAGTTTGTTGTACTGCACACTTCTTGATTGTTTGATGACCTGGCAGGGGGGTTGGGGGGGGCGGCACGCCCCTCGATATACATATATTTTAAGTCTAATCATTAATGAACTACAAAAGTGTCAATAAGGATTGAATAATATAGGTAAATAAGGATTTAAAAACAGGGGGGCTAGTGACCGGGAGGGCTCTTGACCGGAGAGGCTTATGACCTACACCCGGTCAAGAGCCCCCCCCCCCCTTTTTTAAACCTTATTTACCTAGTTAAACAAATGAATAACTTACTTAGATAGAAATAACTGAGAGTTGCTAATTTAGTTTGTTGTATCCGCCAGTTTGTTGTACTGCACACTTCATGATTGTTTAATGACCTGGCAGGGGGTTTGGGGGGCGGCTCGCCTCCCGATATACATATATTTTATGTTCAATCAGTAATGAACTACAAAAGTGTCAATAAGGATTAAATAATAAAGGTAAATAAGGATCCCGGTCTTATAAATTTGTAATAATAATTAAAATAAACATCAATATTAGTATTATATGAGGTTATGAGAAGCAATTGATTCAGAAATTAGTCTTTATATAACAGATTTTTTTGAAGTGACTAGAGATTTTTATGCTTTCATACGCGATACATGTATTTAAAATAATTTACAAGAGATTGATAGCAAATTATTGAATGTGATATACTTAAGAAAATATACAGGATGTCGTTATCACATCATGTACTCTCAATATTATAAGTAACCAGTGACACTCTCAATCTCAAGAAGTTTATACGTAGAACGTAGTGACTAGTGATTGCTGAACTTAAGGAAATGGGAGTTCAAAGTTATAAATTTGGACCTAATTTATTTTTTGGTTTACTTCACTACAACAGTTAAAGGTAAGAATAAATATGAATAAAAAACATTTACAAATAATTTGTAGCTGTGATACCTGGTATCAAATCATAGTAAATTATATTTGAAAATAAATCCATCATTAGTATCAGCTCTTACACAAGTATTAAATATATTTACAATTACCCTCTTTGTACGTGGAATTCTTTTCATAAATAATATTACCATATATAACTACTATACTGATTATTACATTCGCAATATTCCGGAAGGTTTTGTACAGTTAATTAAGCTGTCTGTGGTGAATGGAAGAGAAAATAGGTGGCATCTCTGTGGCCCCGAACTGTTGAAATTTGAATTATGCATTGTCTTTTTCATTTTTTAACGTTACTTGCAGTTTTAGAGGATAGCGCTGGGGTTATATTCTTCAACTACTAGGTCTTAGATTTTGTGTTAGCTAGACTCTTAGGCTTCATTTACTATCACCTCTTCATTTTCCTCTTCCATCCGTGAGTTCAGCTGCCGGTGCTTGTGTCCTTTTTCGTCACATTCTTTTGTAAGTGACTACCATTCAAAGAGTATCTTTTCCCCAATCACGAGTATTGTCATCGACTAGTGGTAGGTCACTATTTTCATGGAGTCACTTTCTTTTCTGACTGCTTCTTTTAGTCCACTGTATTTAATTTCTTTTTGATGTCAACGACATGGCCTTTGGTTCTGGCCATGCATAACTCAAAAAGTGTACTAAACCATATTTGCCTGAAATTTGGTTGGAGTCTGGGACTAGTAATCATTATCAAGGAACCATTTGATTAGATTTTAGGAGTGATTGGTTCACTATTGGTCAAAATGAACAAAAAATGTAACGGTGGCGAAGTTATGCGCTCTACGCGTTCCCGTCATCTAGTTTGAACTTATTTACCACACTCGCACTAGGAACTATGAATACAGACTAAATTGCCACCAATCTATTTAAAATAAGTTTACTAATTTTATGCACCTCAGCAAATTCCGAGACTATTAATTGAGATGTGAATTAGGAAAATGAAAAGATTTACAACATTAGCCATACGATTTGAAATAAACAGGGAACATTAGTGGTATCGGATGGTGCTATATATTTGATTATATAACGAAAAAAATGTAAATATTATAATTTGATGCGTCGATTTGATGGTTAAATAATCAGTAATAAATGTTAATTATTATCTATATTTTCTTATTTGATCGAAAAGTGGAAACGTCCCATAATAATTCAAAACTTAACCTATTAATTTTCCATGTATTTTGTCACTATCACTAAACATTAATGTATTTAATAGTTCATTTCCATTGCTCCTCTATATGCCATTCTATGCCGATTGTGAAAATACAGTTCTAGGTATATTGCACCCCAGTGAACAAATAATTTATTATAGGAGGTTAAATGTATACTTCGGAACCAAGGGCCATATCACTGACGTCAGAAAGAAATTTAATACAAAGGACTAGAAGAAGCAGTCATAAATGAAATCGTCTCCATGATCAGAATCACCTACCATCTGTCGTGAACAAAACTTATGCACCTGTAGCAGAATAGCTACTCCGTCTAGTGAATGCAGTCCTTACATTGGAATGTGACTGCAAAAAACTCCAGCACCGATTGCTGCACTCACGGATAGAAAATGAAGAGGTGATAATAAATGAAGCCAACGAGCTTAAACAAAACGAAAATCTAATCCAAAGGCCAAATAGGTGACGACAGAAGAAAATTAAATTCAAGTGACTGGAAGGAGCTGTCAGAAATATAAGTGGCTCCAAAGTCACCTATCAGTGACAAATGAAGCCTGCCTAACAAAAATCTATGCCATCATACTTGAAGAACATAACCCTAGCACTATATACTCTAAAACTGCAACTAAAAACAAACCCCTTTCTCTTCCATTCACCACAGACAGCTTCACGATAGATTAAACTGATACAGTGCGTCAACACAACCTTTCATTTGCTGTTCTATCATTTTGTAGTGAAAAATAAACAGCTTGTGATTGGTCAATAAAATATTAAGTTAGATATAAAGAAAATGCAAGTTATGTTCTATTTAGTACATAACAGACAAAATATTAATAAATGATAAATATTAATGACTGACCAAACCTAATCCATGAACTGGGATGGAACTTACCGGGGTGGAATATACCGGTCACCGAGAATACATACCTCAAAACTAGTATATATTTCTATGATGAATTTTCTTATTTATTTATTTTTTCCTACATTTTACAAAGCTCATGACATATATTATTAAAATCAATGTAATATCAGATTATAATTTGTATGGCTATGAATATATCTTTTGTTATTAACTAGGTTCACTTTAAGCAATCAGTAAATATTTCCTACATTAAGGCTTAATTTTACTAAAATGTTACGTAGTTATGAAATACAGGAAAACAATAATAATAAATAGCAAACATAAATAAAGTATGCGAGATATTTAATTTTATTTAATAATTTAGGGCTAATTGTAATAGAAAATCAGCAATTGATAAATTACTACGCAGTCTACGCTGCTTATAAAATATGCTAGACTCTAAAGCAAAATTTGTTAAAGGAAGAGGATAATAAATTACAAATATATGAAGCATCACCTAAAGGAATAACATCCATAGTATGTCAGGGCCCTATTATTATTTTACATTCTCATCTAAACATGGAAGAAGCATTGAATAAATTTACAATGAGTGAACAATGCGATTACAAATGTTGTCGTGTAAAATACTCAGATTTATATATCAAGTAGTAATATATCATGAAACTTTGTCTCATAAACCATTACCCAACACCAATTATCAGACACAATTTATCTCTAAAATGTGCAAACAAATTTTAATGCAATATATTAAAATTATTAAATAGACAAAGCGAGTTGTATGAACCTTGCATAGGGATCTAATCTTTGTTTTTTAAAATAGATAGATTTGACTGAGGCATTCCCATGAAAAAGTTCTCACTGCCACTCTGAACATCTTTTTGGGACTTGATATCCGCTACTGTATCCTATTTGCTATCGAATGACATCCTGTATAAGATTAAAACCTCTAATGTCTTAGTTAGTGAGTCGCTCTGGTGATCATTATATTTTGACTCTAATGTTTGAGTCACCTTGACTCAGTGAATGTACAGGGTGAGTCATTAGCAGAAACTTTGAAATTTTGGCTTAACCTCAGAAATATCTTACAAAATGAAAATAAAATCAAAGGATTAAATAAAATATACTACAAATGTTATTAAATTCAGTAATTATACATATAATGGGATTTTCACAAAAAAAACTATGTTTCACGAAAATCTAACTTTAACAATACTGCTTACTTTTCAAGATACTTTTACTATTAATGTTTTAAAAAGTCTCCCACCTAGATATTCAAAGGTGGGTGGCGCTACTTTGAGAAGCAGCGGTGCCGGTGTTCAGCCCCGCTTTTTCCGTGCAATTTCAAAAAACAAATTATCATACTTGCTGTAATTTTTTTTTACATTTCTAAATGATTATCACTCAAACTAGCTCATTCGTTTACAAAATGTCTTCAGCAAGTGAGGGCATCCTCTCTGTAGCAGCACTGGATGCAATAGGCGTGTTGTATTGGATGAATAGGGTACACGGGACAACGAAAACTTAAAAGCCTTGTTACCCGGTAGTAACAAAAACGTGCGAGTTGGCCTAGCCAGTTACTGTAGTGCAGTTATTCGCTCAGTGTACTTGACTCGCATCAGTCGAGTTACTGTCATGAGCGAGGAGGTTAGTAGCTCGCATGCGATTAACTACAACATTTTTTGTTTTTTATTCACCACTCATGGGCGAGTCAGCCACTCGCCTGCGAAACTCTGACGTCAATTTGCATGGTGTTTCAACATAACAGTAACTCTTAATTATGTCTTGCAGATATAGACTTTTATCCTATATTCTAAACTTGAATGATTTTGTAATGAATTAGGTAGCCGATTTGTCAAATTTGGTCTAAATCGGCTTCATATTGTTTGGGGATTTATTTGGTGGTTAATAAAGCACGTATATCTTATATAAGTTTGAAATTGCTATTATTAATAATGTTACAAATAATTATTATGAATAAATAAATATTATAAATTCAATGGTATTAATTAAGTTAATAAAATATTAATTATATTAATGAAATATAAATAATAGAATTAATTAAATATTAATATAGCTAATTAATGAAATATTGTGCAGTATCAAATATGCCGCGACATGCCAGGATAAAGGAGCACAAGAGATATTTACTATTAATAAATTATTAAAATCAAATCCTAACTGTACGAGTTTCTCTCATAATAATTCAATAAGAACCTGTCTAATTTTGAAGTCATAAATCACTATTTAGCTTGTTGATTATTAATTGAGAACGGATGGGTGAAGTTAATTTTAGTCATCCTGGCTCGGCAGATCCGAATCTAAGGTAAGCTCGCTCAGACAGACGCTCAGTGATGCACTCGCCAAGATCATGGCAATCTCTGCGACACCAGACCCACAATGCAAAACTGGAGCCTGGAGAAGATATTAACTAGTTTAGAAAGGATAGCATTAAATAAGGAAAATTGTAGCAGACTAGTCAAATTTTGCAAAGTTAAGTATTCAGAGTTTCAGTTTATAGTTAATTAGTTATTCAAAGTTATAATAGGTTATTAGTTATTCAAAGTTATAATAGGTTATTAGTTATTCAAAGTTATAATAGGTTATTAGTTATTCAAAGTTATAATAGGTTATTAGTTATTCAAAGTTATAATAGGTCATAAGTTATTCAAAGTTATAATAGGTTATAAGTAATTAGTTATTCAAAGTTATAATAGGTTATAGGTAATAAGTTATTCAAAGTTATAATAGGTTATAGGTAATTAGATGTTCAAAGTTATAATAGGTTATAGGTAATTAGTTATTCAAAGTTTATAATAGGTTATAGGTAATTAGATGTTCAAAGTTATAATAGGTTATAGGTAATTAGTTATTCAAAGTTTATAATAGGTTATAGGTAATTAGATGTTCAAAGTTATAATAGGTTATAGGTAACTAGTTATTCAAAGTTATAATAGGTTATAGGTAATTAGATGTTCAAAGTTATAATAGGTTATAGGTAATTGTTTATTCAAAGTTTTAATAGGTTATAGGTAATTGGTTATTCAAAGTTATAATAGGTTATAGGTAATTGGTTATTCGAAGTTATAATAGGTTATAGGTAATTGGTTATTCAAAGTTATAATAGGTTATAGGTAATTAGTTATTCAAAGTTTTAATAGGTTATAGGTAATTGGTTATTCAAAGTTTTAATAGGTTATAGGTAATTAGATATTCAAAGTTTTAATAGGTTATAGGTAATTGGTTATTCAAAGTTTTAATAGGTTATAGGTAATTGGTTATTCAAAGTTTTAATAGGTTATAGGTAATTGGTTATTCAAAGTTTTAATAGGTAATTGGTTATTCAAAGTTAAAGAAGTCCAATTAGTACTTCTTTCTCCCTATCTCACTCAGAAACAACAAAGCACCATTATTAGATTAAAGGTAGGATAACCTTACCATCCTTTGATTGTCTCAGGGTACGTTCAAGAGACCCCCCCCCCCCCGGTCATAAGCCCTCCTCCCTGTTTTTTTTAATCCTTATTTACCTAGTTAAACAAATGAAGAACTACTTAGATAGAAATATCTGAGAGTTGCTAATGTAGTTTGTTGTATCCGCTTGTTCGTTGTACTGCACGCTTCATGATTGTTTAATGACCTGGCAGCTCCCCCCCCCCCCCCGTATATACATATATTTTATGTCTAATCAGTAATGAACTACAAAAGTGTCAATAAGGATTAAATAATATATGTAAATAAGGATTTAAAAACAGGGGTCTCTTGACCGGGGGGGGGGGGGGGCTTATGACCTACACCCGATTGTCTCATCCCATCACAGCTGCTACAGTCCTCTATCTCAGTTCTCTATTAGTGCCTAAGCCTCCTAGGCATAAAGGGCAAACCTTCCTCCACATGGTTACTGGCCAAGGTTCCACATGAAATGATCACTGACTACATGCTGACTAGTACTACTGGTATCCCACCATGGCTGCTGTGTATTCAGCCGGCCATTCTGATAGTTATGGGCTATGTCAACTGGGCTTCAGAATAGGCTTGCATGAAGCAGATGGCGTATTTATAAATTGGCACAGCGGCATCACACACTAATGTTACTGTCCGTAGTGGTTGAGTCAGAAGAGGATGAATTCGATTTTGCCGGCTCTGAGGTAAAATACTAAAGGACGAATTATTTTTTGAAGGCTCTCCCGTACTTTTTCTCATTACAGTATCAATGTTATTAATGATTGAGATTACGGGAAAGCCCTCATATATGCAATTTTATATTACTAATTATAAAATGAAATTAATTTTTAATATGCAGTAGGACAGCTGCTGTCCACTGTCACGACAGTAACTCCTCTCCCAGTTTTTTTTACCTGTTTCAATGATTAGGTACCTAATTCAATAGTTAGGTACCTAATTCAATAGTTAGGTACCTAATTCAATAGTTAGGTACCTAATTCAATAGTTAGGTACCTAATTCAATAGTTAGGTACCTAATTCAATAGTTAGGTACCTAATTCAATAGTTAGGTACCTAATTCAATAGTTAGGTACCTAATTCAATAGTTAGGTACCTAATTCAATAGTTAGGTACCTAATTCAATAGTTAGGTGCCTAAATAAATAATTAGTTAGCTACCTAATTCAATAGTTAGGTCCTAATTTATTAGTTTGGTACGTAATTCAACAAATAGTTAACTAATTAGATAGTTAGGTACCTACATAATTCAATAGTTAGTTAACTAATTAAATAGTTAGTTAACCAATTCAATAGTTCGGTATTAAACCCAAACTGTACACTTTTAAATCAACCACTTGCATGCATACTGTTACATACCAAATTATATCTTTTGAATTTATAAATATCTCGTGAATATATTCTTTTGTGTTGATGATATTTTATTTAACCTAACAATCTTAATACAAATCAAAACTAATTATTTTAGCGGTAACTAAATGTACGCTAAAAGCCCATTCATTGCACGATTGCAAAGGTCTAAGTTAGTTTACAAGCCAATTAATCAATTTATATGAAGAAATAGTCATCAAAATTGTACTGAATATATTCATACAGTACTTTATTCAACATTGCTTTGAAATTTTATTGGATTATAGCATCTAAAACTCGATACTAATGATTTATACAAAGAAAACATGACGTGAAACGCAGCTATTCCATGTAGCGATTAATTCCGTTTGTTATGACAGAGTATATCAGCTGTTAAAAGTATAGACGCCGAGCTGTCAGGCCTGATGAACTATAGACGGCTTTAGGAATTTTGTTACAGAATGGATAGTTTGGTGTGTGTCAGGTGATAACTTAAGTATGTAGCTGTATTGTAGAATGGGCCAAAAAATAACCTTATGGATATTATATATATTACGTAATACTTATAGCAATGTAAAGTTAATATGACAAATAAAGGTACGTGCACTGAAATTCGAGTAAATTCTAACGTGATGATTGATGAATAGTTGCCCCGAAGCGATTCTAATTTCAGAGAAGTAACATTTGTGGTGATTTTTTACTACATTTTGACGAAAAAATCATAAACTATGATTTATTATCATTTAGAATAGAAAGATAGCTTGGGAAGAACTTACTTTGCTATCTGTGCCGCAAAATCAGACCGGTACAACAATGTTGACAGTTTCCTCCACCCCTCCAAATTGTTTGAATTTAGGCGCCGCTGGAGACTGTAGTGCTACACACTGACGGAGGTCTGGTTTTCAATGTATAACAGAATAAAGAGTGTTATATTGCAATATATTGAGAAAAAAAATGATAATTAATTAAAACAGCATTTCAGTATTTGAGACATTTTGTAACTCAAAAAAGTTGAGAAAGCAAATTGCATGGGTTATTAATTCATAACCCTTAGTTACACTAAATGATCCTTCAATTATTCTTTCTCATTTTAATATTTCTATCTTATTGTAACTGTTAATATTTGTAACACAAAATGATTCTTTGTCTTTTCTTATTTAAAGACGTTCAAGCTTTATTCAGTTAGTATCAATCAGTCAGCTTTGGATTCATTCATTTTTTTTATTAATCCATGTTTATTGATTTGTTTTAATGCAGGGATGATATATCTATTTAGTTTTCTCCTCATGTTTAGAGATGCACCGATACTTTTTGCCTGTTATGCATAAGAATAAATTTCTAAAATTAATATTTACTAGGTTTTTACGATTTTCATGAGATAGGATTATACAACATACACCCATGCATTTATATTCAAATTTCTTTTTCCTAAGTTACAAGTACATACTACCTATAATAATACAACCTAATTGCATCAAATCACTGGGATAACTTTTATGACATAGGGAAAATAGTTCTCCTATAGGGAAAATAGTTCTCCAGTAAGGGAAAATTCTTATTTAAATATAATAATGAAATAGAGAGATACTGCCACTGAGTATATATAGGTATGGATGCAGCATGTCTTGCAAGGAAAAGTGATGCCAAAAAGTGGCGACATGGGCGTGTCTTCCCCCAATGCACCCCTGCCACTTGGTTCAATGAGGTTGTATGCCCCTCCTCCAATGCTCAATGCTAATCGAGTAACAGTAGAGGGAGGTTATGCTGTTCTGTACTGTTTGTAGCAATCACAATTTTGATAAATTATTTACCAATTGTGATATTTTATTTATGAAAACATATTGTTTACTAACTGTCGCAATTGGTGAGATTTATGAAAACATTATTTTCTACAGTTAGCTTCTCATTCAATTTTATTATATTTATATTAAAAGTTAAATTGAAAAGATTAAACTATTATAATTGTTTTAATCACAACTCATTTTAAACACTACTTTCTGGTTTAGAGGATAATGCTAAGGTAGGCTTGCATGCTTCATTTACTATCTCTTCTCATTTTCCTCTTAGAGTTTTTGCTAGGTAGGAATATGGGTTTCATTAACTTAACATCAACTCTTCATTTTCCTCTTTCATGTGTCAGTTCCATATTTCGCAACCACATTTTTTTTATTAAGTAACTGATTTTCTTCATACCTGAGCATGGCCAACGAATCGTGGTAGATAAATTTGTTCACGGAGCCACTTTCCTTTCTGACTGACTCTTCGAGTGCCTTGTATCTAACTTTCTTTTGATGTTAGCGATATAGTTTTTGGTTCCGAAACAGACTTCAGTGCTTTGAGTCCTAAGATTTGAGAATAAAAAAGTACCAAGTTGCATTGGTGGTTTTTATCATTATACATTATTAAACTCAATAGTACTGAATGTAAATGAAAATAATATGATGCATTATAAGGTGGGAGATATTTAATCACACCATGCAACTTATGTTCATGAATGATATTTTTATGGTGGTTTACATATTATCGCACCATGTAACATATGTAACAAAAAGGGTAAGTTCATATATCTCATGTTCATATATCTTTCATATATCTCATGTTTGCAGCAATAACGTCATAAGTACAAAAACATGTATTTTAGAGTTATCCATATAGACATATTAATAATAAAATGCTGATCATTTTGGCAAAAAAATCATCATTGAAACTTTAAAATATACCGCAAGAGAGGCTGAATGTCCTAACGATATGCCATTAAATGTACGTACATTACAAGCAAGGTATATTAACTTAACAAGGTATCCTACGCCTTGATACGAATTTTAGACTCCTCTGCGCATAAACAAATACGCACTTACGAACACACGACCGTGTAACCCTGCAATAATAGATACAGCGACTTAATTAGTTATTTGTATATAAGAATTTTTGCCGTGGTTGATTATGCTGTGTGCGGATGCAATGAAAAAAGTGTAATTGTTCTGATTAAATTATTTAGGTTTTCTAAAAATGTAGGAATTAGGAAGAAATAGACAGGATAAGAAGAGACATGATCGACAGCTCTTACATAAACGTACTTTGATGAAAAACAATACGTTTTTCCCTATTAAACCTTACTAAAAAATATATGAAAAGTTTTCACAATGCTGAATACAGCCAGTTTAGTCCAAAAAAACAAGTTGAAAGGCATTTTATTCTAAAAAGAATGAATATCAGAACTTGTTTCTATGTAAAAAATAATTAACAAGGGGCACACGGCCGCACACCAGCCAGCGTCTTTCACAACAAAACTGTAATCATCTTGATATGAACCTGCGCAATACTCTACCTTGTAGTTAATATACCTTTATTACAAGTACTAATATGCCTCTCCTGAAAAACAGCTTTTTTGAAGTTATGACAGTGTTCTCTCAAACAAGCGATATATTGATTTCATCTGTACATAAAATACTTTTATTTTTCATTTACTTCCGTTGTATGGTAATTAATACATATATTTTCTCCATGCTTATCAGATGTCAACAAGAGTTATAAGTATATTTCAATTTTACATTCAATCTAATACATAGAATGATCAAGTCGTGACGTCACACTAAGTTTCTGCATATACGTGTATGGGCCATTGCTTCTTTTTTCTTAGAATGTAATTTAATCTCAAACTTTCGTGCAATAAATTAGTCGAAAATAGTCAGTAGCATTGTCTTTCTTTTTGAGAAGTATAAGCTTCGACCAATGGATAAATTCTTATATTTTTTATGGTTTAATAATACTTTTTGTTCTGAATTTATTATGATTTGAGCATACATTCTCTCTGTTCATCTCGTTATTACTGTAATAAAATTATAGTTTTAGTGAGATGTCAAAGCAAAGTTAGTAATCAAATCGTACACTTTATTATCATAGGAATTATCTGTATTCGTAAGTAACTGTTGAATCTCTAAAAACTAGGGTTTCGAGAAGTGCATGAGTTAGAGCTAGTCCAACACGCACATCATCTCCTTTCCGTGCATTCTGAAACTGATGTGAGTGGGAGGGGCGCCCTTGGTTTAGACCACAGTAGAAAAAATATACATAGTAATGACAATAGCGTGATAAGTAGTGACAATTTTCCTTTTATAGTGTTGCTGTGATGACGTCACGTACACTAAACGTTTCGATTGTCACTACATATTCTATATACTGGGGTTAAGACACGCCCATGGCGCCACTTTTTGGCATCACTTTTGCCTGAGCTATGCTACCTCCATCTTTATATACACTCAGTGGATACTGCCTTATTTACACTAGAGTAATATCTATATCAGGGGTGGCGAACCTTTAAAATGGACCGGGTCACTTTTGTTATCTTAATTTAAAAAAAGAGAAAAGTTGGTCACAAATTGGTCCCTAGTAACCTAAACCTCAAAAGTTTGCTCACTAATTTAGCTGCTGGTGCAGGCGCGCAAGTCATCACTAAAACTATTATATAATTTTAACAAATTAAAAACCTCCATTTAATATTTACACATTCATTGGTAAGCGCCAGAGGATAATTTTCTATTTAAAATAAAATTAACAATCAAAGATAGAAACAAATATTGTCTTGGTATTATTGTATGGGACCTGGGCAGGATTTGTCACTCTGCACAGAGCTTGCTACGAAATTAAAATAGTCATAACTTTAACAAGAACTACCGTATTTTAGTGTGATTTTCTTTGTCTAATGCAGAATTTTTGTCCGCTATAACCTCATCGTTAGTTTTTTTTCCTATTCTTAATAATTTTTCTAAAGAGTATTCATAAGTAGAGGATGGCGAGAAAGCTCTTGCGCGAGCTTATTTATTGAAAGAGTTAGTTTTTTCTTCAAAAATTAGAATGATTTTAAAAACCCTTATATTGAATCAGCGGATATTTCCGTAACTACGATATATTTGTGGAGCTACTCAAAATCTAATATGGTGGGTGCAGGATGGATTTCAGTACATAGGACACTTGCTGTTAAAGAACGATTGAGAGAAGTTTTCAAACATCCGAGTCATTTCCAAGGGTCATGCAATTGAATGGTCTCCGATGATCTCAGATGTAACTGGTTGCGATTTTTTCTGTGGGGTTATTAGTAAAATGATGTGTGCTCCTCCTCACTTGCAGATCTGAATCAATCAACAGAACAAAATACGCATAATGTGGATTTCTTGAAATCTAAATCCTGACGTGATTTAAAGATAAATGAAACCAGTCAGAAAACGGGTGCAAAAATAATGGACGATTTTGGTAAAGAATGATTTACTTTATATAATATGCGATTGTTTCTTTATTATAACTAAAAAAATACTGGCTAAACAAACCTATTTTGGTATCTTTTGTCAATTTCATATCTGGCGCAAGAGCTTTTTCACGACCCTTTACTTATCACCCTGTAGAAAAAGTGTTAGGAATATGAAAACAAACAAACAATGTGTTTATGATGATAAAAATCTGCATTAGCCAAAGAAAATCACACAAATATATGATAATTCTTGTTACAGTTATGGCTATTTTAATTTCGTACCCGCTTTTTCAACTCATACGGTATAACCGTATAGTGATATACATTTAGTTCAAATCTACCTGGAAATTGTCAAGTCTACTAAATGTTGTACCAAATCATGTCGTTCAAGATTTGAACGATTATTTCTGACAAAGGCATCCTCAAGAGTAAACGGTTGGTTTCTGGAAAGCACAAATGAACATTAGTCATCATTGTACAAATATAAAAAAAAGTGAAGTGGGTCACTGAAAACTGGATGGTGGGTCACTTCGTGACCAGCGGGTCAGTGGTTCGCCACCCCTGATCTATATCGTGTCATGATAGCTCCCAATCGTATATTGGTTGATATTGTGTGCTATTAATATTCTATTGGATTAATAGGTACCTTACATGGATACGTAATTAATATCGATCAATTTTCTCTACTCATGATGATAAAATATTAAAAAAACTTATTACAACTCGGATTGGGTTATAAATATACCACAAAAAGGTGCTGAATAAAATAAATGAATGCTAAACCCAAACATTCATTTTTACAATGTGTCTCAATTTTTAATTAAACCCTACTTTCGGCTTTAGAGAATAGCTCTTGGGTTATTTTTCTTAAACTAAGAAGATTTTGACTTTTGTGTTAGGTAGGCTCCATTTAGTATCACCTCTTCATTTTCCTCTTCCATCCGTAAGTGCATTGCTTCCTTTTTCATCATAACATTCCTTGGTAAGTGAGTGCCAAGGAGTAGTTTTTCTGCATCCATAAGCACAGTCAAGACTGTGGTAGGTGCATTTTTTCATGGAGCCTCTTTCTTTTCTGCCTGCTTCCTCCAGTTTCTTGTATTTAATTTTTTTGACGTCATCGATATAGTCAACTATATGGTTGCAGCATACTTTAAATCTCTACTAAAAATGAATTAACCCAAACCCGTCGAGTTAGATAAACTAAAATTCTTTGTGTAATTACGCCATATAAAGCAGGCACGGGGTTCTTAATATGTATTCAGTTGGTAATAGTGTTTTATACAGAAGGTGTGCTGTGGCTGACATTATTAATATTTATTTCGTTTAAAATATTAAATTGTTAGTAATTGTATCATAACTATTTGTTATGTTTATATTTTCCCAATATACCTCTGACTTCAACGATTGTGTCACAATTATGAATAATTTTTTTTTGTCAGTTAAAAACATTGATTTCTATCAACCCTTTATTAGTAATATATACAGTTAAATAATTGAATTGAGCTGACAGTGCCCATTACTGACAGTGCGTTAAATTGATTTTTTCCCTCTCAGTTAATTCGATATCTTCAATATTCACTCGTACTTTTCTCTCCCACAGATTGTACTCCTGAGCACAATGTCTTTATCTCATCAGACTCTTTCACAAGACCATTTGAATTTACTGAGAAATGATATTATCAAATTCGAATTGGGTCCGCTAGTTTATCAAACCATAATAAAATGGGGCTTTGAGAAGCCAGAAGGAATGACAATCAAAGAACACTTAGAAAACCAGAAGATCGAAGATAAATCTGGCATTAATCTAGAAAAAAGGATGAAGAAACATGAAGAAAAACTCCAAAACACAGACTTTTCTAGCTTCGATGTAACTACTCTGCATGATCTTCTTCCAGTTCTCTGCTACGACAAAATCACTCAATTTGGCGGAAATGAATGGAAAGCGAAACTCCAAGACCCAAATAGTATCGAATATCTTCTCAAAGAGATCAAAAATTTCAGGAATGATGTAAGTCATGAATATTCCAAAGCAAAAGAAAACCCCAATATTGAAACAAAAAAAAAATTGATGATGAAATGCATCAGAACTGCTGGAACACTCTACGGCATAAACCAGAATGAAATTGATGGAAGTATTGCACATATGGATGCTAAGTTTGTTGAGTTAGTGCATGCCACAACAAGCTCTTATGAGAACGTAGTTAAGAATGTTACGAAATTTGTAGAAAAGGAAAGTGCACCCTTTCAGCTGGACAGATATTCTGAATCATTCTCTGTCCCTTTGCCAGGAGGTCTGGGAAAAGTAAGTCCTGCTCAGATCTTCGAGTCTGTAAAATTATCAGTCACTGTTGAACAAATTGATGGCAGGGAAAAGAAGAAAATTGTATTCAAATCTAATGAGATATGCAATCGCATCAAAAATAAATTCGTAGTAATCAACGGAGGTCCAGGATCTGGCAAGACTACATTATTAAAACATTTATATCAAAACATCTTGGATAGTTCAGTTAATGAAAGTGAGTTGAGTGACACGGGTATAGGTAGATTCAGAGTACCTATCTACCTAGAATGCCGAACTGAGCGACAAAACAATATTCGTGATTTTCTAAAGGAAAGTATTCCAAACTTCTGTTCGCATAAAGACGTCATTTATGACGCATTCAAAGAAATGAAGGGAAAGGTTTTCTTAATTGATGGCTACGATGAAATCAATGATGACAGCAGGAAACTGATCAGTGAAATCATACCCTTTTGCTGCAAATATAACTCTACATGCATTGTTTCTGGCAGAGTTGATGCAGGATATAATTTCATTAGAAATCTGCAGGAGAGGAATTTGACGTGTGATGAAATGTTCATCAAACCCATCAGCAAAATAAGTGACAAATTGAGGTTCTTGAAGAGGTATGGTGATAAGATGGGGGATGTTGATTCTGAAGAACTGGTGAAGAGATTTAAGAATCTTAATGTTGCTGCGCAGAAAGCGTTCTCCTCTCCTGTTCTTTTGACATTATTCATATCCCTATTCTTGAACAACAAAAAGTGTTTGTCTCAATTACACAATGAACAAAGTGCTTTCAAAGCAATAAGAGAAATTTTCTCTAAAGAAATAGAGAAAAAGTTGATTGAGAGGAATATTCCTAATCCCAAAGGAAGAACTAAAGAAATTCTTGCCTTGTTCAGTTACTACAGTCTCATGCTCTTCAATTGTAAGGAATTTTTCTTCAAAGAAGTTGACTACGAGAAATTAGTCGAGAATTGTGAGCAAGAGTTGTCTAAAGGGGTAGACATTAAGGGGTTACTTACGTGCATCTTAACTCCAGAGACCTCTTTAAAACAAGGCAAAGCTTTGACTTATGCCTTCACACACAGCACGATTCAGGAATATCTGACAATAGAGCAGATAAACAAGAACATGCAAGGGTGTAACTTCGACTGGAGTTCAAAGCAACATTCAGAGGACAGTCTACGGAAGAAATTTTTAGAGTGTCTTGGAGTATCTACTACACACTATGACGTTGAAGAGGAAGTTGACAGGTGAGTTATTATATTTTGCATATACGGGTCATAATAACTTAAATTCATTTTATGAAACTCTTAAAATTGAATTTTTTATACATTTTTATCTCAAAAAAAGTGGCCATAAATAGCCCTACCAAGCAACTTGATATTTTATGGTGGATTACATAGTATTCCAAAATGCAATAAATATAACTTAATAAGTGGGTTACTTAGTTCCCAACCGTGCCCCAAAGAGGAAGAAAAAAGGATTTCTGTCGTTTTTCATTTAGGTCGATCTCCATTCACTCACCGCCGCTTGCTATGTGTTTTATGGTGTAAGAGGTATCCCACTTAAATTGTTCAATTCTTATCTAAAGGAACGTTAACAGTTTACTGTTGTTAATGGTTGCAAATCGAGTTTGGCTGATGTTAACTGCGGAATTCCACAAGGAAGTACATTAGGACCTTTGTTATTTTTGATATTTAATAATGATCTTCTAAATAGTACTACTTTTTTCACTTTCAATCTTTTTGCTGATGACTCCGTAGTTACCTGCAGCTTCCCTCGCAAATTTGTCCATGATATTCATTCTACTATTAATGATAATTTGACTAGAATTCATCAATGGCTATGTGTAAATAAAATAAAACTTAATGTAGATAAAACTAAATATCTTGTTTTTTCTTATAGAGGTGAATTCGAGTTAAATTCGATTTGTATTTTGATCAGTCGGAGGTTGAGTGTGTAAAGTATGTCAAGTACCTTGGTGTTTATCTAGATAAAAATCTCAAATTTGATGCACATCTTGGTAGGGTTTCTTCTAAAGTTGCACGGTCTGTGGGTGTTTTGGGTAAGATTTTTTTCACTTAATTGTAGCAATTATTCTTTTTTATTATTTAATGCAAGTGTTACGTAGACTATTTAAAATTTCAGATTTTTTAAAATTTTAAAGAATACAAATAATAATTTTCATAAATTAAAAATAATTTGTAGAATTATTAGGGCCAGTAAGCTCTTTGGTACTTGCACATAGTAGGTACTAAAGCTATTGAGTTACCAAAGCTCATAGAAGGTACTAATTAAAGCTCTTGGTAGGCACCAAACATGGAAGTACTAGTAGAAGGAAGCGGTGTAACGGCTAACCAACAACGTATAAGCACGACCATCGTGTTAACACCTTGTTGTTAGCAATTAGTAAAGTGAGCTTCCTTGTCTCTCTTCGCTTCATTCAAAATAGCTTCCTTGGCGTCTTGTTGTTGTTCCGCTGTGTCGTGTGGTGAAGTCACAGCACACATATGACGTCACCCTAGCGACAGACTGACAGTTCAGGGAGCATTCGCACACGGCTCAGTGACGTTTGAGAAACGAGGAAGAGTGCACGCATCTAGTACGCGCTCCACCAAACGCTTATTCAAGTCATTAACATTGCATCTGTTGCCTAAATATTCATCAATTAATCTTCTTGCATCAGTTAAATGTCCAAAAATGAGAAAATTATTGAGCAAAATGATCAGATACCTAAAGTATTTTGAAGAATAATGTGTAAGTTAACATCAGCTGTTGTGTTAACGAGAACCGTTACTCAATTTACTCAGTCAGGTCTGAGATAGACACATACGCGTGCACTCACCCTCGTGTCTAAAACAACGGGAAGATAACACGATTGTAACGGCTAGGTTAGCCACCTGGCTCCAAAGCTTATGGTAGAGAGCAAAGCTTATGGCAGGCACCAAAGCTTATGGTAGGTACCAAAGCTCATGGTAGGTACCAAAGCTCATGATAGGTACCAAAACTGGCTTAATGCTCCTTGCGAATGTTCCTTAGTAATGGTTGTAATCAACTGTACCAGCATTAGTTGGTGTGGAAATGGAATGATTTTTGGAATTACGTCTTCGATTTTCTCCTCTAAATAACGCAGTCTGTGTTCATATGGTCTCATACCAATTTCAGACTCAGACATGAGCTTAGGTACCTACCATGAGCTTTGATACCTTGTACGTACCTACCAATTACTATGAGCTTTGGAACCTAGTACTTGCATACCATGAGCTTTAGTACCTACCAAGTTCTGGTACCTACCATGAGCATTGGTACCTAGTACGTACCTACCATGAGCTTTAGTACCTACCAGTTGCAAGTACAAAAAAGCTTACTTGCCCTGATAATTCTTCAAATTATTTTTTGCTTCATCAAAATTATAATTTGAATTCTTTAGAATTAAAAAAACTACTGAAATTTTATATAGTTTACGTAACACTTATATTAACCTAAAAAGGAAGAATAATTGCTACAATTAAATGAAAAATTCGCAAATTGAATATATGCATTACTATTAATTTTGTTTTAATTTGATATATTTTAAATTGAATTTGATTTATTTTAAGTTGATTGTTCTTTTTTAATTTGAACTCGATTTATTTTAATTTGAACTTAGGTTTTTTTAATTTGAATGTCATCTTTTTTAACTCGATTTGATTTTTTTTAAATTTTAATTTGACCTTTTTCATTTTGATGTTGATTTTTCTTAATTTGACCGTAAAATGGTGTAGACCATTTCAGATATTAGAAAGTCTATTTCGATAATTAGTCGCATATTTAATTCCATTTCAGTATTAGTAAACTTCACATCGTTTATTTCAAACAAAATTTATGTTTAGTTACTATGTATTCCATTTTGGTATTGAAACATCTATATTGATAAAATATTGTCCTCTTACAACATAGATCACAGTCGGACATACTATTAAAAAAAGTAAATATATCATATATACAATGCAATATTAGAAATTGAGCCCATACATAAGTATATAGAAAATACTTTTCGGAATGTATGTATTTGGTCATTATTGGCTCTATCTATTCAATTTCGATATTTATAAACACCATTAGGTATCTATTACTCAAGCTTGCCATTTAATCACTATATATTTAAATTCGGAATCAAATACCTTACTTAATAGTATTCTATCCTTTCATATAGAGTTTTTTTACGATATTTATCGAATCCCTATTATTTTCAATCTTTAATTCCATTGAATATAGTATCTAGAGTTCCATTTCACGTTCAATTCGCGAAATAGTTCAATTTCACGAATCAGTCATATTAATCTATTCATTTTATTCTTAACAGATTGGTAATATCATCAAGCTTCTAATTTTGGAAGCTTTAGCTAATAAAGATCTGCCAAAGTACAGCAGAACATTCACTGCAGTTCTCGGAGAATACATTAAATACGATGTCTATCTTCTTGATTTGGTTTCTTCTTCAAACTGTAGCTCAACCATCGTCTCAATTGTCTCTAATGTCCTAAGATACACGAAAGACTATAAGTTATATTACACTAGTCACATCAGACCCATGACTGAAGTACTGAAAAAGAAAACTAGAGTTGATATACTGAAGAAGAAAACTAGGATTAATATCAAGTTTGAACTTAGTGAGTCTATAACAGACACCGACTTTGCAAATTTTTGGCAGTTGTTGTCAATGTTCGAAAATGACAGTGAAATTAGTATCTGTTTTTATCATAGCTTCCGCAATTACCAACCACTGAATGGAGATTTCTACGCACAGCTCAAGAATTGCAAGTTAGTTAATTACACTGTTACTTTGCTTTTTAATTGTATGAATTAACTGCACATAATGTTTGATATTGAATATACTTATATCTCTAATGAAAAAAAAATCATTTTTAATTATTCCTTACAATTTATTCTTATTTAACATCTATTTATGTACGCTCTAACCGATTATTATTAAATTTTTCACCTACATCATTATTTGAAAAATTTATGTCAAATAAACAAAATGGATGTTGACTTTCAAAGTTAAATCACTGATCAATTTTCCTAATTAAGATAAATTTTTTTCCTAATTTCAGGTTCAAGGTAACTCAATTCGTAGCTTGTGTTGCGTCATCTGATCATCTCCCCATTGTGATGAGTGTTTGGAGAGGTAATAATAAACTGGGTATCAGCACTGTGTGTGCCTGTGACGTTAGCTTTGCCACTTTAGAGGGACATAGTGGAAAATTACGTGAGTGAATTAACTTCTAGTTTTAAAACCTTTTGCTACTTATACCTTTATTTAGCTGTAGTGTTAAAACCCTTAACTAAACGTAAAAAAGTTGTTCAGTTTTAAATAATTTTCGATTATTCACTGATTGTTGTTGGGTAGAGTTAAATGCCTAGTCCCTACAGGTCCGTCCCTATAAGAATATTATCTTTTTCAATTCTTAATTGAAATTGTCTATTAGGAGCATATATATCTGCACTCGGTATTACAGTACGACTCACTATATTACATCTTAGTTAGCTTTCGTTTGTTATATATCCACAGGTTGTAGAGTTAATGAGTCTAATTGAAATTATCCTTGATCCAAATTCACGTAATGAAATTCTATTCTCTTGCGTCATTTACGTTTCAACTTATAGCCTACACATAATTAAGGTTACATTTGGTAATTAATTTCAAACCTTTAAAAATACACCTAGCTCCCTGCAGTGTCAATACCAAAGCTACCTGTAATATTGACTCTTTACAAATTGATTGGTCAATCCAGAACCCCTTTTACTTCCTTACTCGTTCCTGTTTCTTAAAAATATATAGTCATTAAAACTCTGTGACTCCGTCAGTATCTAAGGATCCTTTCACGGATTAGCAAGCAGCTAGAGTACTAATCAATACTACCTTTACTTAGATTTACTCATTTTATCTTGAGGTTAGACATTCATTTCTGGTTACTAACTCAATTTATCTTGCAGATCTGATGGTCAAATACACCGATGACTGTCCCACCACTGGCAGTAATCCTGTTTCAGGGAATACCGATCTAATCATTACAGACATACCCACTGATGGAAGAGAGAACGTCTACAACATCATCAAGTTCCTCTGTCCTAAATCAAAAGTGTGAGTGATATTAGTATACTGGAATTATTGGTAAATTCCTAGTTCAAGTCCCTATTTCATTTAGGGACGTGAACTAGGAACCGATCCAAAGACTCCCTTCCTAGTTCACGTCCCTAATTGACTTAGGGACGTGAACTAGGAAGAGGGTATTTTTAAATTAATTTTTCTTTAATTTAATTACCTTTTTTCAAATTAAAATATGTTGCACTAATAAAGTTAATTGACAGAAACTCTAGTATCTTTACTACATGTACAAATATAACCACAAAGGAGTATTTGAAATTGAAATTTAGCAAATTAAAGAATATAGTTTTGAAAAACTAATTGAAATGTTAGTGTTAGTTGGCAAAAAATTATTTGTTAAACATGTCTCATTGAAGAGTAGATGAGCCTTTAGTTTGGATAATTTTCTATTTTGTTTTTCGAGTTTTCTGAACGTAACTAAATTTTCTTGAGAAATTATTTTTGGTTTGCATTTTGAAAGCCAGAAGGAATTTAACTCTTTAATTACCATCTTATAATTAAATGAAACTATTTTATTGATTAAAACACAAAATTAAATTTTTTCACAACGTTTCAATAAATGACTTTTATCATCTTCAGGTATTTTAAAATATATACAGACAGTCTGGAATTAAGAAGAACAGAAAATTAAATGTAGATGTTTAGACTGATAGAATAGAAATGGTTAAACTAAATGAACCTACATAAACAGAAAAAAAGGAATTTATAACTTAACAAGAGAAGAAAAGGATCATTAGTTAGCAAAAAAATTGAAAATAATTCAGTTACATCACATTCAATATTTTTTTTGCTAACTAATAATCCTTCCTTTTCTTGTTAAGTTACACATTCCTTTTTACTGTTTATGTTCATTTAGTCAAACCATTTCTATTCCATCAGTCTAAACATTTTATTTTCTGTTCTTCTTAATTCCAGACTGTCTGTATATATTAAAAAGTCATTTATCGAAACGTTGTGAAAAATTTAATATTGTGTTTTAATCAATAAAATAGTTTCATTTAATTATAAGATGGTAATTAAAAAGGTAATTTCCTTCTGGCTATCAAAATGCATACTGAAAATAATTTCTCAAGAAAATTTAGTTACATTCAGAAAACTCGAAAAGCAAAGTAGAAAATTATCCAAACTAAAGGCTCATCTACTCTTCAATGAGACATGTTTAATTGAAATAAATATACTCTTGTTTTTGTTTTTAAATGGTTATCATAATAAAAAAATTATTAATTAAAAAATACCCTCTTCCTAGTTCACATCCCTTTTAATGAAATAGGGACGTGAACTAGGAATTTATCGGATTATTTTCTACCCATAAAAAGTATTGCTTTCTGTTACTATTCAAATCATTCCCACTCTTTCGAATATAAAATTTTAAAGAATAGAAGTAATATAAAATAGCTCAGTCGATTGCATTTATTTTCAGTTTCGACAGTATAAATTTGTTCAGATGTCTTCTAACAGACACCGACACCAAAGAGCTGCTGAAAAAAATAGAAAAAAAGAATATAAGTACAAGAGAGGGAGATAGAACAAAAGTGGAGGAGGAGAGGTGAGTTATTGATTAACCCTTTCATGCCTGAATTATGATCCAATGCAAAATAAAATTATTTTATGTTAAAAATAAGTTATTTAGGGTTCACATAGTACAAAAAGTGCAATATATAAAAAAAAAATTCTTAAATTAAAAGTTTTAGAAAGTGTTGCCTATAGTCTACATCCGGCAGAAGTTAACATATTTTACTTACTAATTTTGAACACTTTGTATATCCGTAGACTATTAGTCATTTTGGTACTGTTCATAATATGATTTTTTGTAAGTTAGATATAAATTAACATTGCATTTTTGCACTATATTTAAGTGAAACCGTGTTCACAAAGATTGATCCTTTATTCAGTTTGTTTGATGTACTATGACATCAATCAGAGTACCGTCAAGCATGACATTAAAATATAATTTTGCCACTCTTCATTGTTGGTGTTGTTGTTTTCAACGCATCCCCACCTTGGAGGGGGGGGAGGGTCGATTGAGCGCATCCGTGACATATCGACCTGATACGCGCGAGGGGTTGCTGTGGGCCTGGATGAACACTATATCCCTCAGCAAGGCAATTACTTCTTGTGGGCGGCTCCATAGGTGCTTCAATGAAATATTGTATGAGGTCATGTGTTGGTGTAGTGTTGGACATTGTGGGAGATTGTCCCCGAATCTGCAGAGCAATAGGTACTCACACAGATCCGAGTCCTTCCTCCCAATCCAATGCGTGAATGATGGGAGAAGGGGGTACGTGATGTTGAATAATAGTTTTGAATATGATTTCTTCAATATTATCATGTAAATTTTCATCATCACCACCATTAGATGAATCACCATTGGAACTGGAACGCAGTACGATCTTTACAGCTTCTTATATTGTTAGAAAATTGCGAGTCTGATAGTGTACTAACTGCCTATTATATTGTATTCGTTTAAGTGTGAGTGTTCTGCAGTATTATGTCTACTTTATTCCGGTTGCTCAAATGACATGGTGAAACTTCAATATGAAACATTATCATGTATGGCAAATGTAACACAATCTTACAAGTAGCTCTAATAAAATTACTATATAATAAAACGTGTTGTTATATTTATTTATATAAATCTATCCAACAGTTTGGTTGATAACATTATTCAAATAGCATAAACATCGTATGCATTTATTATTTACTAAATATACAAATAAATTCTAGCTCACAGTGAAGAATAACGTCTTCTCTGCTTGGTCAGAATCAGTTGACTTTCTGCCAGATGTAGAACATAGTCTACACGTTTATAGGCCCCTCCAATTTCATATATTAAACTTATATTTTTTATATAACATCTTTCTAATAATTTATGATATTATGAGAAACAAATAAGCAAATAATGAAATCGCGCTCACCACAGATGGAGAGCATTTTTTCACATCTTCCCTCTGTCGCTACTGAGAGGGTACTAACAAAAACCAAGAAACTAGAGTGCTGCGTCACAGCTATCTTTATACAACTGATCATCAAAAATATTCAAAATGCACTTCTAAATATCTTAAAAGTAGCAAAGGGTTAACCGTGTGACACCCACCCGAGGTACAGCGTGGGTCTAAGCCTTAAGAGGACCGTACTTGGGAAAATCACCTAATTTTATCATTTTTATTTCGTAAATAGTTACCTAGTACCCTCGTAAATAGCTACCTAATACCCTTCCAGTTGTTCGAGTGGAATATCAGAGCTCGAGTGTGACTATAACCTACTGTGGGGTAGAAAGTGATGAGGGTGCGGCGAGAATTGTAGCGGCGCTAGATGGTTTATGCACAGTGATACACCCTATCACCCACTAATAATTCGTAATAATTAATCATCTCGCCATATCTGGTAAAGTTCTTGCTGCTGAGACTATACACAATAGCGATTGGCAGATATACGGGTTCAGCAGGCCGGTAAAAAAGCCCTTCCGAGTCGTGACAATCATGTTATCTTCTCAGTGTAGTTTTAGAAACGAGTGAGATTACACGCGTATGCGTCGCTCTCAGACCTGACTGAGTAACGGTTCCCGTTAAGCGGCGTTTACACTATCAGTTTTGACTGTGGATGTGACTGTCAATCACACCTCCCCACCCCCATTCCACCTTTGTAGTTTCGGTGATTGACGTTCAGACTATAAACAGTTTGTCAGTGTTGCTGAACGACACACATTGGCTTTAGTCACTAGAGAAACCTTCATATTATATCTTTAATACTTGTGTATATTTCTTTATATTGTTTATATTTAAATTGTACTGCAGCAAATTCATTTAGTCATCACAATGTAACTTAATGAAATGCTTATGTAAATCGAAAATGATCTTGATTATCAATGTGCATCTTAAAATTCGATTACAATATCAATAATTAAAAATAATTCAATGCGTTCCAGTTAAATTAATATATATTTACTGGGAAATTATTGTGAAATGTTTCTCGTTCATCCTATTTCATTTAAATGAAAAAATCGATTCTATTTATCACACTTAGCTATGATCTCTTTCAATTAAATATTTTTTTCATGTTCAAAATAAATAAAAACTATCATTAATAAATTGATACACATTTCACATTGGTTCATCATATTTAGAATATGAAAAATGTCGAAATAATATGTGGAGTACTATCGCAAACAACATTTCATCATCGCACACCGTGTGTGTGACTGACAATCACTCAACTCGTCAACTTATGCCTAGCATTGACAGATTCCAGAGCGTGGATGTAATGAAGAGAGCAACTTTTGTGGTGGGGAGGGAGGATATCGTCAACAGTCAAAAATGATAGTGAAAACGCAACTTTAGCAAATGTCAGTGTTATTTCAGTCACGAGGTGCAGTGGTTGCACTTTGCGCTTGCTCCGCCTAACGCTTCTTCAAGTCATTAACATTGCATCTGTTGCTTAAATATTCATCAATCAATCTTCTTAAATCAATTAAATGCCATAAGATAAATAATTATTAAGCAAAATGATCAAATACCTAAATTATTTTGCTGAGTAGTGTACGAGTACACATCAGCTGTTTACTAGGTAAATTCCGAATTATCGGTCAGTACTACATTTTTGGTCATCTAAGTAAACACAATATTAAAAGTATTATTATTACAGAGTGCTATGCACTACTTCTGCAAAGTTGGGTTGGTTGTTTTTACTCAACCAATCCTAGTGAAATAATTATTTTTATATTGTTTCATCTTATATGACCGAAAATGTGGAACTGACTGATAATTAAGTACTTACCTACCCTACTACAAGCCTGAGTTTTCGAAGAATAGAAACTCTAAAATTATTTACTAAATAAATAAATAAATATTATTTTTACTTTGTAAAGAGTTAAATAAACTTGATTAAAGTAATATTCCTCAAAAGTATTTAATGTTTTATTGTAAGGCAAGGAAGCTAATTTAACTGACGCGCAGAGAGACAAGGAAGATCTCTTAACTGATGATGTCACAGGTGACGTCACTAAGATGCTAACATGATGGTCACGCTCATGAATTAAATAGTTAAAAGTATACTAGCAATTGAAAATGGCACGAAAGTGTGACGTCACGAGCTCGCGACTCATGACGTCACTTGGTATACAGATACTCGCATCGGAAATATTTGGTTATAGATCTTCATGAAATAATTTTTGATTGCTTGGTCAAATATAAAATTAAATACATAGTAAATGTTATTAGATATACATACACTGCTGATCAATAATATAAGACCGTTTGAAAATTGGATAAAAAAACTAACATTTTGTAGAAAGGGTTGTGAATTTTTAAATAAAGGTTGCTGATAACAATCTACATAAATGTTCCAAATAAAAAACATTTGCACCATCAACTTTTTCTTAAATCTGCATTTTTATGAAATAAGGCGTTTATCACTTGATCATAAACATAAGACCATGGTGCAAAAAAGCTGAAATTAGGGTTATTTCATAGTTTTTCACTCAGTTTAGAATTAGCAGCCATAGCATAAAGGTGTCACAACGCCAAAAGCGTCTAAACTAAGTGAAGTTGAGCGTGCCAGAATCTTAGATTTCCACCAACTGGGTTTGTCACAACGGGCGATCGCTGACGAGTTGAATCGAAGCAAAAATGCAGTTTGCAACTTCTTGAAGGATCCCTAAAACTATGGAAAGGCAAAATCTACAGATAGACCAAGAAAAATTGCCTCTGCGCTGAATAGGAGGATCAAACGAGTAGTGAAGAAGGACAGAGGACTAACTTCTAGGGAAATTAAGGAGGCTACAAGTGCGGATTGCAGCCCAATAACCATTAGAAGATAGTTACGCGTCAATGGGATGGTGAAAAAAAAGCGTCTGCAGGTGCTTCGGCTCTTACCTCGCCACAAGCATGACCGTCTGAGATTCAGTCAGGATTACCAAACGTGGGACACTGGAAAATGGATGCAAGTCCTCTTCTCAGACGAAAAGAAGTTTAATCTTGATGGTCCAGATGGCTTCCAGAGGTATTGGCATGACAAAGAAATGCCTTCTGAGATCTACTCTACACGGCACAGCGGTGGAGGCTCCGTAATGGTGTGGGGAGAATTTTGATCCATAGGAACGATGGAGTTGCAGATTGTTCATGGTCGTCAAACTGCAGCTGGCTACATCACAATGCTCCAAAATGCTAATCTGGTGACCGAAGGACAACGGTTGTGTGGAGATGGGTGGGTTTTCCAGCAGGATAATGGTGCAAATTCATAGAGAACGCAGGACAATGAGCTTCTTAGAGGAGAGTGGTGTCCGGGTTTTGAAGCATCCCGCAAGCTCCCCGGACTTGAATCCTATAGAAAACCTCTGGGGGTGGATGGCAAGGGATACTTACAAAAATGGAAAGCAGTATGCCACTGTGGATGAGCTTCGATAGTCCATTTTCACGAGTTGGAGCAACGTTCCCCTTACACTGCTAGAAACCCTCATTTCCAGTTTGCCACATAGAATTTTTGAAGTAATCAGAAGCAATGGAGGCAGAACTCACTATTAAAGCTAATTTTGTTGATATTTTCTTTGTTATTTGGTAATTATCCTAAAAGTTTTAAACGCCTTATTTCATAAAAATGCAGATTTATGAAAAAGTTGATGGTGCAATTGTTTTTTATTTGGAACATTTATGTAGATTGTTATCACAACCTTTATTTAAAAATTCACAACCCTATCTACAAAATGTTAGTTTTTTTATCCAATTTTCAAACGGTCTTATATAATTGATCAGCAGTCATCAACATACACCTAATACTGAAATCATTTATTGAACTTAGCTCAGATGATATTCAATAATAATTGGATTTGTGTCGACTACGATCGATTGTGTATTCTCCAACATTGATTGAAATTGAAGAACTATACAGAGTAAACTCTAATATAAAAATGTAGGTATATGAACTATTTATCACGATAAAATCGATATGGTGAAATTATATATATATAATTAATATTTGTCGGTGGATTTCCTCAATTAAGGAATGAATGAAAATCGTAGATCACTAACTTTATATTGTTGTTCATAATATATACAAATTAACAAAATGAATAAAAAAAGAAAAATGAAGTAGCTAATAGCTTGCTGTATTCTATAAAGCTGGTATTGAGCTACAGAATTGGTTATATTATATAATACATGCAACTTTAATGTATATAGTTGAGTTTTTTTATAAACTTAAATTATGATATTTGCATTAATTAAAGCAATACAAATACTAAGTGATTAATTTAGCAGGAGGTTAACAGTCTGCTTCGGAACCAAAGGCCATAAGTAAACAATACAAGAACCTTGAAATCGTATTCCAAGTGACGTCACCTTCTTTTTCTTTGTCGGTATTTCTGTCGAGTGCTGAGTATCCTTCTAACTATTTAATTCATGGTCACGCTTATAAGTTGATGGTTAAGGCCCGTCCACACCTTCACTACTCACGAGCGTCCACACCTTCACTTATGCCTCAAGAAATCGCTGCATGAGTGAGTGCGTTCATGCCCGCTATTTCTGGTGCAAATGCATATTCTTTGCTATCGCTCTCAGAGCGATAGCATGCGTGCAAAAATCATCATTCATGCCAGTAGCCATATGACGCTTGCTGTCACGACGACAGGATGGATGTGGACGGTGCTCCGCTTAAAACATAACAATATACTTTACTTTCTGAATATTATGGTATTATTGTTATTTTAATATTTTGTTAATATTATTAACTCAGACGAAAGTCGATCTTTATTAGTGATGTTGTTCAGTCGTTAAAACCCTTAAACTAAAAACTCTTGTATAATTGAAACTGGTATTAATTTCGTACCACCTCATCAGTAATAAATTTTTGTATGCTATATTGCAAACACAGACAAAAGGCATTTTCGTCATCATGAATGAAAGCAAATGTGAAATATAAACAGTTGAACAAACAATTATAACATTTTTTCTGACAAAATACAAGTCATATTTTCAAATTGAGCATGCAATTGTTTAATGTATGTAAAGAATCAATCTTAAGAAATTTGATAAAAAATTTCATAATTGTTATTAGATAATTAAAATTACCTTGGGAAATCAAACAAATGAGTCTAAATTACTTTAATATATGGTTTACTGTATTATCTACAATAGACCTGTCAACTTGTATAAATTAATTATATCGTTGTAGGTAGTACCAATAATATTCACAGTAAATAGGTGTGGACGCGCCGCACTAGTTTGCGTGGAGTCATGAACGCTGGCAAGCGCACTAAAGTACGTTCATAAGTGTTAAGGCCCGTCCACACCTTCACTCATGCCTCAAGAAACCGCTGCATGCGTGCGTTCATGCCCGTCATTTCTGGTGCACACGCATGATTTTTGCTATTGTTCACAGAGCGATAGCATGCGTTCGAAATCATCATTCATGCCAGTAGGACGCTTGCAGTCACGTCGGCAGGATGGGTGTGGACGGCACTCCACTTGAAACATTACAATGTACTTTACTTTCTGAATATTATGGTGTTCTATTATTGATATTTTAATATTTTGTTCATATTATTAACTCAGATGAAAGCACATCTTTATTAGTGATGTTGATCAGACGTTACACCTTAACTAAACTAAAAACTCTTGTACAATTAAAAATGGTTTTAATTTCATATTACTTCATCCGTAGCAAATTAGTATGCTAGATTACCTACACCAGGGGTGGGCAAATACAGCACTCAGTGCTATTTTGGCACTCAGAGTAGCACTCGTGCCCACCAGGGAAAAAGTGCTTTATTTTCTTCCAAAGAAAATTTAGAATTTTCAGCCCTGACTCCTTTATAAATTACAAGAATAATATAGAAGAGTATGGTCAACTAATTGAAGAACAGTATATTTGTAATGACCTTGATACTTTGATAGTCAATTTTAAGATAAGATAGCTTATTTTTGTTTTTATTGTGAATAATTTTCAAATGAAGAATTTTTTTATTATAAATCATTCACCAATTCTTTTTAATGCAAATGATAAATCTACTACCAACATTTATGTGCAAAATATGTATCGTTGTACATGTACGTACTTCAATTAAATCTACCACCTCGTTATATAATTACTCAGTATCCCCAGCAATTTAGAAAACGAAAAGAAAATTGGCACTGAGATTCCATATTACGGCACTGAAAAACACAATGTGTGCCCACCCCTGACCTGCACGGACAAAGTACATTTTCGTCATCATGACTAAAAGCAAATTAGAAATTTAAACAGTTGAAAAAACAATTATAACACATTTTCTGATAAAACAGAAGTCTTATTTTCACATTGAGCATGCAATTGTTTAATTTTTATATTTATAATCAATCGTTAAGAAATTTGATAAAGCAAATTCATAATTGTTATTAGATAATTAAAATTACCTTGGAAATCAAACAAATGAGTCTAAATTACTTTAATACATGGTTCACTGTATCATCTTCAAGTTCAATAGACCTGTGAATTTCTAATATCAATTATATTATTGTAGGTAGTACCAATAATATTCACAGTAAATAGGTGTGGGCGCCGCATTAGTTTGCGTGGAGACAACTCGGGCATGCGCGCAAAAGTACGTTCATAAGTGATACGTGTAGACGGGCCTTTAGTCGTTACACCCCTTCCTCCTACTAGTACTTCCATGGGGTCCAGTCCAAGGAAGTTATAGTACTGGAACTAACAACGTCTCTCAGCTACATTATTAGGTCTGTTTTTCGGTCCACTGCTATATACGTAGTAGTGACAATAGAGTGATTTGTTACCGTGACGTCAGTAAGGCAACAGACTTTATCGAAAATTAAAGTAAAGTAGTATGAATAACTAAATACACCATTACTCTCTTCTTATATTGGCAATAAATAAACATTTTTTCATAATTTATCACTCTTAGATCGTCTTAAATTTAATTTTGAGTGTTGCGGTGATGACGTCAAGTACACTAACCGTCTCAATTGTCACTACTATATTCGATACACTGGTAGTCCGTGAATATGCATGTATTAGCAGTGGACTGGACTACAGACACATTTAAACAAAATGTTAGCCGCCTGTTTCAGTCACACTCTGACTATATCACATAAGGACAGGATGTCGCATGTCACAGCCCACCCATCTACAGTCTACACTCCAACTTTGAATGCATTTTTATGGCACTTCTCTAAACCGAAAAATCTTGATATTCAAAAGCAATTATTATTTTCAATTATTTTTTCGAAATATTTGATTTTGAATAAACAATTGTAATTTTAACCTTTTTTTTACGAAAATATCAATATTAAGTCGGAACCAAGTACAAAGAACTCTGTAGAAAAGGACAGGAATACTATTAGATCCCAAGTGTAAAATGAGAACTATCAGTTGTAATAATTGGCACTAATGAATTCTATTAAATTCTAATGAATTCTATTAAATTCTAATGAATTCTATTAAATTCTAATAAATTCCAATGAATCCAATAAACTACAAAAAATAAAATGAATCCAATAAATTTTCTTGAAGAATCTTAATGAATTCTCAATTAATGGAAGAATAAAGAAGTTCTCAGATCGGAGGTTAAGTGAATTAATTTACTTTTCATAGTTCGCAGGAATAACTAGGTATATTAGGGTGAGGTAGTACTAGTGGCAATTGATAATACGCCAATTTATAATTTTAATTCTATTCAAACTAAAATAAAATGAATATTTAATGGCACTACTGTTAAAAATATTCTACCTGGGGAAAATAAGTAAACGCCATCTTATGCCACTATATCAATAATAAATATAGCAAATAATGTTGCTGTATTTATTTTAGTCTAGCTTATTTATTAGTCTAGATTCAAGGTCTAGACTCTAGAGAATAGCTTGTGGGAGGTGGACAACGTTTCACTGGATTAGTACATTAATTATTTATAATGAGAGTTAAGTATCTCTTATTTTACGTATCTGACATAGAATAAAAAATTTAATAAAGGAGTGGTACACCCAAATTCCGTACGTCGAACTTTATATAACTAATCTGAAAGTTAAATTAATTAGCTTTATGCAACCGGTAATCGAGGAATTGGTGAAATTCGGCGTTCCGGCGCACTTAAATTACTGATGCCCAAATATACTCAAAAATATGAAAATAAAAATGGCTGCTTCTATCGTTCGAAGGAAGCAGCCAGCTTAATCAATACATCGCTTGTTTGCAGGAATAACGTCATATACACAAAAACATATACACTGCGTTCGGCTTGATTATGCATATTGATTTTTTCATGATAAAATTAATAATGTTCACAATGCATTGGATGTCAACAGATATATCAAAACTAGAAGACGTATTTTTAAAATTTTAATGCTTTAAACTCTAATTTCACAATTCATAAACATAAAATAACAATATATTGACATTTTTGATTTGGTATCCGTTCAGCTAGATTATGCAAGTGTTGAACTTAATCGAATTTTGAAGGTTTAAATGATAAACAAGGTTAATAATTTATCTTTATTTAATTAAAGATGCACTAATAATGCTAAAAACATTCAAATACAACATGAAAGTTGACTAAAACTGTTTTATTTTAGGTGATTAATAAGAAATATGGCTACCACCAGTTTTGATGATCTTCATGACCCGAGAATCAACTGATGATGTAAGTTTCTTGATTTCAGCTGGAGTTACAGTGGCAACAGCATCTTGTATTGCTCTCTACAGTTCAGCAGTATTTGTAAATTGCCTCCCGTCTTGATAAACACGCCTCTTGATTATTGCCCAAAGGTTTTCGATGGGGTTCAGATCCGGGCTATTTGCTGGCCACACCATTATCTTTTCATTCCCGAAGCTGTTACTGTTAAGCCAGTTGTCAGTGAACTTTGCTTTATGTGCTGGAGCATTATCGTGCTGAAAAATTAATTTTTTTCTTCTCAGCAGTGGCTGGTTCTCTAACCATGGAAAAAGGAACTTATCCAGAAGCTCGCAATACGCTTTTGCATTGATTTTTACTCCTTCAGGAACCATGAATGGCCCAATAATTGCGCTGCCTTGAATGCCAGCCCAAAACATTACTCCACCACCTCCTTGTTGGCGACGCATCCTCAGCCTTGATTGATGTTGATCGAGGACCCAACCACGCGCCCAGCCATCCGGTCCGTCCATGGTTGCACGACATTCATCAGCGAAGATAACATTGGAGAAGTTAAGCTTGTGATACCGTTCTGCCCATTCAACTCGTTTTGCCTTGTGTTTCTTGCTGAGAAGTGGCCGTTTGATGGGGCTCTTCACCCTACCGATGGATTGGAGTGCCTTGCATCGCGTCGTTTTGCCCACTTTAGGGGCAGCTGCAGCATCGAAAATTGATTTGCTGGTCGTATTGGGATTCCTCGCCATCTCTCGCTTCAAATTACGGAGATCTCTTGGTGAAACCTTCTTTAAGTGGGATCATTCCGGCGTTTTTCTGCCAGTTTTCCCGGAAAACACGAAGGACTTTATTGTACGATGATCCCTGCCCATAATTCTTGAAATTTCAAGTGTACCTTTACCTTCACCAAGCAGGGAAGTGATTCTAGCACGGGCCGCATTATTCAAGCCAGCTCTTTTACCCATGGTTGCAGAATACCGTCAGAAATTGGCAGCTTGCTTAATCTAACTGAACGGTTGTCATAACAAAAAAATTGAAATTGATGCCAGAGCTTGTTTATAAAATAAAAAAATAGCACTCTAGGTATCCAAATGATAAAGTTAACTCACCACATTTACATAGATCTGTAAAAATGAAATTTAATGTAAAAATTATTATTTTTAAATAGAAAATTTTTGCATGCATAATCAAACCGAACGCAGTGTATAGACATATAAATCATAAGATACTAATTAGTTTGGTAAAAGTTTCATAACCATAGCTCGAAAATATACCGCTAGAGAGGATAAATGTCCTAACGATATACCATTAAATGTACGTACATTACAATCATGTACTAATATGACAGTGTTGTCGCACACAAGCGACATAAGGTCAAGCAGGTAAATTACGGCACCCTAAGTAACTGCGGCCTCTTAACAACAGAAACAAAACACTCTCTGAAAACTTACAGCGTGCATGCGCTTCTTTTGGTAGGTTGACCGTAGTTTACCTGCGTGACCCTATCAAGAGGTAATAGGGGTCAGCTGATTAAAGACCCTGTTACACGGTACTACAATTTTTTTTCGCCACTCATGGTCGAGTCAGCCACTCGCCTGCGAAACTCGAATGTCAACTTGCATGGTGTTGCAACATAACAGTAACTCGTACGTCATGCAGATATACCTAGGTTTTTTCTATTCTAAACTTGAATAATTTTGTATTCAATTAGGTAGCTGATTTGTCATATTTCATAATGTTTGGGGTTTTATTTGATGGTTAATAAAGTACGTATATCTTATATAAGTTTGAAATTGCTATATTAAATATTATGAATGAAAAAATTAGTATCCTATAATATTTATCAAATTAAATGAAGGTTAGATAAATTAATAAAATGTTATTTAATTAATAAAAATAGTAATTATTAATTGAGAAAAATAGTAATTATTAATTGATAAAAAAGTAATTATTAATTAATAAAAATATTAATTAGGCAATAATTAAATTGATAAAATATTAATTAAATTAATAAAATATTAATTAAATTAATAAAATATTAATTATTATTAAATATTAATTAAAATATTGTTGTTAATTAATTTAATAAAAAATTTAATTAGATTAATAAATTAATAATTAAATTTATAAAAATATTAATTTAATTAGATTAATAAATTAATAATTAAATTTATAAAAATATTAATTTAATTAATAGAAAGTTATTTATTTATTGAATAAAATAAATATTATAATACACAATGCGAGTGTAGGTTCATTAACTGCCTATTTACAAGCCATCAGCTCGCACTTGTGTGACCAGGCGGCTAACCAAGCCGTTCAAAGCGGTTACAATCGTGTTAGCTTCTTGGTGTAGATCAGTGTAGATTTAGAAACGAGGGAGAGTACACGTGTGTGCGTCTCTCTCAGACCTGACTGAGTAACGGTTCATGTTAACATGTTAGTGTTATTTCAGTCACGAGGTAGAGCGGACGTACCTTGCGCATGCTCCGCCTAACGCTTCTTTAAGTCATTAACATTGCATCTGTTGCTTAAATATTCATCAATCAATCTTCTTACATCAATTAAATGCCATAAGATAAATAATTATCAAGTAAAAGGATCAAATACCTAAAGTATTTTGCTGAGTAGTGTGCGAGTACACATCAGCTGTTTACTAGGGTAAATTACGAATTATCGGTCAGTACTACATTTTCAGTCATGTAAGTAAACACAATATTAAAAGTATTATTATTACAGAGTTCTATGCACTACTTCTGCAAAACCAGGTTGGTTGTTTTTACTCAACCAATCCTAGTGAAATAATTATTTTTATATTGGGTCATCTTATATGACCGAAAATGTGGAACTGACTGATAATTAAGTACTTACCTACCCTACTACAAACTTGAGTTTTCGAAGAATAGAAACTCTAAAATTATTTAATAAATAAATAAATATTATTTTTACTTTGAACCTCAGATCACCTGCTTGAATAAATATTTTTATTTGTAAAGAGTTAAATAAACTTAATTAAAGTAATATTCCTCAAAAGTATTTAATGTAATATTGTACGCCAAGGAAGCTCATTTGACTGACGCGCAGAGACAAGGAAGCTCTCTTGACTGATGCGCTGAGTGACGTAATGTGACGTCACTAAGGTGCTAACATGATGGTCACGCTTATACGTTGTTGGTTAGTCGTTACACCCCTTCCTCCTACTAGTACTTCCATGTGTGTGACCGGGTGAGGCGAGTCGAGCTACTGGAATGCGAGGACAGTGGGACAGCTGTTGTCCACTGTCACGACAGTAACTTGCACCGTGTAAATTGGCATAGCCAGTTACTGTAGTGCAGCTACTCGCACAGTGTGACTGCATCAGTCGAATAACTGTCATGGAAATTAGATGCTATTAACATTGAGATACTGGCATGCGAGTACAGTGGGACAGCTGCTGTCTACTGTAACGACAGTAACTCGCACCGTGTAACAGGGCCTTTAAGGTAACCATTCGTATTGAACTTTAAATGAAATTGAACTGAAAGTAGCTCATATTTAATAACACTCGAGCGCTGTGTCACCCTATTAATCGAAGACTATAGGAAAGGAAAGCATATTATCTGTAGATTTGGTAGGTGATTGTATATAATTTCTAGGGAAGTGATAATTCAAATTACACTAAATTGTTAGGAATATTAAATTTCATGAGTGAGCAATGAGCATGACACCTAGTATAAATATTAGGATGGGCCAAAAAACAACATTTTGGAAATTGCTTATCTAATAGTAAAATAAAGTTGATATGACAAGTAAAGGTACCCAAGCGATTCCAGTATCTGAAAAATAACATTCGTGGTGGTTTTTACTACATTTTGGCAAAAATTTCACAAACTCTGATTTATTATAATTTAGAATAGGAAGATAGCTTGAGAAGAGCTTATTTTGGTGTTTGTGCCGGAGAATCAGACAGGTACGACAAATTCGACAATGTCTACCGTTGCCCCCAACATTCCAAATTGTTCCAATTTAGGCATCGCTGGAGACTGCAGTCAGTTTAGTGCTCCACACTTATGGAGTTCTGGTGCTCAACAATGAACATAATAAGGAAATTTATATGTTGCAAGAATTTGAGCAAGAACATTAATCATTGATTAATGACCAACATTCAATATTTGGGACACTTGATGACTCAAAAAAGTTGACAAAGCGAATTGCATGGGTTATTGTCCAATTGCTGAATTCCGAGTAAATTCGAAATTTTTGCAATACGAAAATATTGATAAATGCTTTTTTATAAAATGAAATAAATACAATTCAAAAAGTTATTTTGAGAATTAAATTACTTCTATCTTATCACAATAACAGCATGATTGCTCTATAAAAGCCAAATTTTAAGAGAAATATTGTAATAGTAATGTGGTGTTCCAATTATTTAATTTATTTAATGCCCCAAATAAAATTCATTTATATTGCCAAATAAAATTCATTTTGTCTATTCCGATTTTTGTCCAGAGAAAATATCTGAACATTGTGGTTTCGGCAACATCAGTAGATTCATTTATTTATTCTTATCTATGTATAATAAAAGGCTGTGCAAGTGTTTCCTCTTCATAACTAGTAATTTATAGAGCAATTCAGTTTAAATGGTTACTTGTTATTTTGTTACTTTATTATTAATTTAACTTAATTACTTCATCATTATTTAAAGCAATTTACTTAGATGTGTTCGGTAATACAGTAACCGTCCTAATTTATACAAAATAATACCTATTGCTATTAACAGATCTATATTAATTTAATACTTCCAAACTTTGTGAACTCTTTTAACATAAAAAATAAACCTTAGAAAGTCCCTTTATAGGGTAAGTAATGTCCTTAAATAATGTTGTAAATATTTGCTTGTTTAAATAAGATTTATTAAGATTTTGCGTTATTTTCAGGTCTAAATTCTGGAAGAAAAATAATTTCAATTCCCTGGGTACAGTAATATATTTTACAAAAAATGTTCGGGGCAACCCAGAAGTATCAAACATTAATCTGCAATTTTGAAAGTTTTTTTTTCATAACATGCCAACTAATTTTATCTATTCCACAGAAAAAAAATCAATTAATAGGAAAATATAATTTTGTAAAAAAATTCAATGTCTTGGGCCAACTCAAAAATATCCAGAAATGGGCATGCAATGTTCTTTTATAACGTATCAACTTTTTATAACTATTCCATATGGAGATTCTGAAGTTTGTCCAAAACCCCTATTTTTTGGCCCACCCTAATAAATATGTTCTCTGTATATTTTCTATTTTTTCTTCTGGCTGGGTTCGAATACCTGAATCATTTTGGATACCGTGAATCAAGGAAGTTATAGTACTGGAACTATAACAACGTCTCTCAGCTGCATTATTAGGTCTGTTTTTCGGTCCACTGCTATATACGTAGTAGTGACTACAGAATGACTTGTTATCGTGACGTCATTAAGGCAACAGACTTTCTCGAAAATTAGGGTCAAGTAGTTTGAATAACTGAATACACCATTAATCTTTTCTTATATTGGCAATAAATAAACATTTTTTTTATAATAAAACACTCTTCGGATGCCTTAAATTCAATTTTAAAGTGTTGCTGTGATGACGTCACGTACACTAAAGTCTCAATTGTCACTACTACATTCTATATACTGGTAGTCCGGGAATATGCATGTATTAGCAGTGGACTGGACTACAGACACATTTAAACAAAATGTTAGCCGCCTGCCGTGAATACAGATCACCGGAAATATATAATGTGTAATGAAATATCAAAATAATTGATTCGTCTAATCTAAATTGGTGTAAATTGATTTAAATTATGTAGATAAAATGTTCTCATTCGCCATTCACAGAAGGATAATATACCCTAATTATATGGCTCATATTGGTAATTATGGTTTGAAATTAAATTATATAAGCAGATTTAATATTACAAGTGACTGACATTTTTATAATAATTTCGAATTAGATTAATTTTATACGAAAGCTTTCCTTTAGAAGTAAAGAAAGCTGCATTTATTTGTAAATCATTACATGATAATCTTTCAAATGTTACTTCGCTGTCTCATCTCGCTATCTTTTACTGACAGGAAAAATAAAGACAAATCGAGAGACATGAAACTCTATTTGGTGAGTAAATAAAATTAGCACAAAACTCTATAAAATCCTAACGAACGAACTTTTTAATTATATTATCTTGAAAACCGTAATTTAATGTTTACACATCGATTGATAAACATTAAAGAATAATTATTGTCCATTTAAGATAACAATAACGTGCAGAGATAAGAAACAAATATTTCTTAGGTATTACTGTTAAATAAAAAGGTGACCATTTATCACCTTTGTTTTTGGTTTAATTATGTGGAAAAGTAAATATCATAAGAAATAGATTTAGAATTAAGTTATTTTCCATTTTTCTATTAAAGATGGTTCGCCCAATCCAGAGGCTAGGTTACTAGGGTAACTAAAATCTCACAATTTGGTGTGTAGCTGGATTAATTTACTTATTTAAAAAATTTGGTGAATATTTACTTATAATTAGTAAAAAAAATTCTTCTACACGCAGTATGATATTGAAAAGCGAGAAGCTGAACAACGAGAAACGGCCCGGAGAGATGCTGCACTGCGGGAAAATGAACTGCAAAAAGAGGAACAGAAAAGAGCTCAGTGGCTGAAAGCTGAACAGCAAGAGTGCAATTCAGTAGTAAAAAGAAAACCTAACAGCCTCCCACACCCCAATGAACAAAGACAAAATGACGAACAAAATAACGAAACTTACTGCGGCACTGCTAAATCGACCACTAAAGACACCGAATTGACGTCACGACCTGTTATAAATATTACTGACAACATGAACTTCAAATTAGTTGCACTCATAATAGAAGCTCATTTAGCCGCCATTACTAACGACAGACCTTACAATGAAATTCTGAGCGAAAGCATAAGACTAAACTTTAACCTAGACGTAAAGTTTCCTGACAGAGATTCACAGAAAATACTTGACATCTACTTAAATCCTAACCAGACTAAAACTAAAACCGAGTCCAAGATTGATGAGGGAGAAGCCACGGGGATATTATCTAGGCCCATAAAGAGGCGTAATCCTCCTCCACCCCCTCCGCGCTGGCGGAACTAAGTAGCTCAACCTAAAGAAAAGAAAAACAAAGGCGTGACGATCCTAAAAGTAACTTCAGGCCGAGCACTAGCCACCAATACTTTAAATAGACTCCAACGGTTCAGGAGTATATCCACCAAAAATAAACGCGACTGGACAAGACAATAGTTAGAACGCAACCACTTTATTGAGTTTATTCATTAGTTACCCAGATTAGATGACAACATCTACAGAGTAGAGACTAACGATTAGTTGGCCAGACTCTATTTCCTCCCATATACTAAACTGTGTCCATCGCTTTATTGCAGATCACTATTTTGTGAATAATTTAATTAATATTGATCTTACAGTAGTGAAACTTGGAAAACTGGAAGAATGCTTCTAGGTTATTACGTGCGAAATTTGAAAAGTTATGAACGCTTATGTATTTTGAAGTCATTTAAACTGTCAATCGCTTTATTGCAGCTTTGTGAAAAGGTCAAAAGTGTACGGTTAACTTCTAGCAAGAGGGTAAAAATTGTAGCAGGTCTTGCAGAAGGGATGACTCTTCTAGGTTTAGCCAAAAAACTTGGGAGGGATGAGAGAACCATAATTTCTTTTGTGGAAAATCCCGACACCAAGCCAAGGAGAGATGAGGTTACGAGAAGAAGCCTTTTCCCTCGAAATAGGCGAAAAAATACTCGAGACAGGTTATAAGGAAGCCAAATGACACCAGTGTTTCCATTTTCGACAAGGCTGTCATTGGTCCTACATCCAAACAGTGTCTTAAATGAGACGACAAGGAACGTGGAGCCCATTTACAGGCCTCCTATGAACAAGACCAATAGGGAAAAGGGCATTAGATGTACACAGAATTACATGAAAAGAAACTTCCTACTTGTTAAACCCATCCTCTGGATGGATGTGTTAAAGTTTTGAGCCTACTGGAGCTGTAAATCCACACTGGTTTCTTCGTCAACAAGGAGGCGGTGGCTTATGTTTTAAGCGGGCATCATTGGTGAAACGTTAATTGGTCCTTTCCGAGTACCAGAGGGTGTAAACCTAACAATCCAATCCTATATTGCCGCTTTTGTTGAGTAGTCGTTCCCTTGGCCTAAATATTTGCAATTATTTCGTTGGCATAAGATGATTTTCTTGCATTACTTCGCACAATTTTATGCATGAAGGGTTACAACTTCTTTCCTCACATCTCTGAGCACCAATTGAGAGACTCTCATGACTTGATAGCCTTTTCCTCTGGTCTTAAGCCCCTTTGACCATTTCATTTAAGATACTGCATCGGGTATATCTTGACGGGGTGTAGGTCATAAGCCCCCCCCCCCCTGTCAAGAGACCCCCCGGTCACGAGCCCCCCCCTGTTTTTAAATCCTTATTTACCTATATTATTCAATCCTTATTGACACTTTTGTAGTTCATTACTGATTAGACATAAAATATATGTATATAGGGGGGCGTGCCGCCCCAAGAACCCCCCTGCCAGGTCATTAAACAATCATGAAGTGTGCAGTACAACAAACTAGCGGATACAACCTAGTCTGTATTTGGCTGTAATTTCCAGTAATTTGGCAAATCCACCAACTTTTTTACCCATTTTTCCACCGAAAATTAATGGTAACATAGGAATAAATAGCTAAAAATCCACCGACTTTATCAGAATATTATTTTCAATGCAAAAAAATTCCACCGATAAGTCGGTGGAATTTACCATGAAATACAGACTGGGATCATACAACAAATTACATTAGCTACTATCAGTTATTTCTATCTAAGTAGTTCTTCATTTGTTTACCTAGGTAAATAAGGATTAAAAACACAGGGAGGGGGGGCTTATGACCTAGGGGGGTCATGACCGGGAGGGCTCGTGACCGGGGGGGCTCTTGACCGTACCCCGGCTGGACGTAAGACCAATGCCAACCTTGTCAAAAATAGAGGCACTGGTGTCATTTGGTTGCCTTATGACCTGCCTGAGTAGTTTTCGCTTATTTCGAGCGGAAAGGCTTCTTCTCGTACCCTCATCTCTTTTTGGGTTGGTGTCGGGATTTTCCATTAAGGAAACTATGGTTATCTTATCCCTTCCAAGTTCTTTAGCTAAATCTAGAAGAAAACTCCCTTCTGCAAGACCTGCTACAATTTTACCCTCTTGCTTGAACTTAATCTTACATTTATTGGTCTTTTCACAGAGGTGCAATAAAGCGATTGACAGTTTAAATGCCTTCAAAATACATAAACGTTCATAAATTTCCAATTTTAACATGGATTCAAAACAGAACTTCTAGAAATATGTGTATATGAACAGTATTTTTTATCGTCTACTTTGATGATTACCTTATTATAGATTAAAAATTCAGCATTCTCCCTGATTTCTGTTAAAATTCTAGATGATTATTTTTGCATCATCAAAATCTATGCATTGTTGTTGGTGAGGATAAGAGACTGAAGATAAAGAGTGTGTAAAGCGACAGTGAGGGAAATCTAGGTGATTATTTTCTTCCTTTATCTCGTTTTAACGTTAGCACACTGAGTGTTACATTTCATTTGACATGTAGATATTTTAGATATTTAATTAATGAACGTTAGTTATAGTCTGACATCGTTGTAAGAGATCAATTGAGATCATTTTATATTTATACATCATCATCGTTAATATAAATCTAATTTAATGAGCATAATAGAGCTGATAACTTTTTAAATTTTCAGCTTGAAAATCATTTAATTTATTAAGCTAAAATAGCATTTATTATTATTTTCAAATAACCCACAGTGGTCAATCACATTCTTCTTAAAAACATATGTATGATTGAACAAATTCTTAGATATATAGAAGTAAATTATTATGCGGTAGTTCATTATTCTTATTTGTCGTATTTTTGTAATCAGTAACCTTATTATATATAACCTTAAAATCATATTCGGTGAAAACATTATCTTTATAATATTATACGCTAAAATTAATTTCTTAAAAATATTGTAACCTTAAAACATATCTCTAAGAATTATATTTTTATAACATTATTCTAAAAAACATAATCATAATAAGTGGTAATTTTTTTTATTTTCTTATTCGTAATATGATAGATTCTTAGAATAACTTTAGAATATAGTTTTAAAACTACATTCTTAGTGTTAGTAACTTCATAACTTCTAACCTTAGAGGTGTCACCCGCTATGTTGAGTAAGTTGTCACTCCATGATGACTCTTTCTTAAAAACTGCTTCTTAATTTGCTTGAATCAAACAAAATATACGTGTGTTTAACAAGAATTTTTATATGAATATCCTTACAATATAATGGCTAATTAAACTGACAACAATAAAGCTGATAATTCATGTTCTGGTAATGTCCTAGAAGCAATTGGAGTAACTTAACTTTTAAAGATTAGAAAACATTGGTAATGCGAGTCAAATTATTTCGTGGATCTGTAATATTGAATTTCATTACAAGGTTTTAGAATTTTTAGAAAATAAAAAATATAATTTTCAAATTTTGTCCTCAAAAAACTATTTATAAAAATTTTGAGTTCAAAATAATAAAAAAAATGGATCCACATTCCTTTCCTTTTACTTTCTTCTTCATTCTGGCCAAAATCAGTTTGAATATGACGACAAAGATATTAAATTTTTTGGGGGTTCTTTTGTCCGGGGGGAGGGGGGTTATTACTCGAGGGTTTTTTATCCGGGGGGGGGGGGGGTATCTTGCAATATTTTATTTTTAACGGGGGTTGTTACCACAGCACGCCAACTTTTCTTGGTACGATTGCAATAGGTTCTAGTACTTTTTTCGTCATTCTGTTTGAATCTCCAAATAATATGGAGATTCATTTTTTAGAGATAATAAGAAAAATGTGTTAATTACATTTCTGACCTAAAGCCCTCCTTTAAATCTCAATTTTTGAGTAGGAAGCATTGCTTTGCCAGCGTGGATTAAAGTTCCAAGGTTTCCTAACCTGGGGTACATGTACTCCTGGGGATACATTTCAGGTCTTAAAAAGTTAACCTACATTTTTTTATCAACTTTTTTTTATAAAAGTAACATAAAAATCAATATTATTTTATAAAATTTCGTTGAATATTAATTTCAAGTGAACACCTAAATAGGAAATAGTTGATCGAATAAGTGTTGCACAATGCACATGGTCTGGTCTAGTTTGGAGGGGGTACGGTCAAGAGCCCCCCGGTCATGAGCCCTTCTAGGTCATGAGCACTTCTAGGTCCCCCCTCATTGTTTTTTTAATCCTTATTTTCCTAGTTAAACAAATGAAAAACTACTTAGATAAAAATAATTGAGAGTTGCTAATGTAGTTTGTTGTATCCGCTAGTTTGTTGTACTGCACACTTCATGATTGTCTAATGGCACGCCCCCCTTTATATACATATATTTTATGTCTAATCAGTAATGAACTACAAAAGTGTCAATAAGGATTAAATAATATAGGTAAATAAGGATTTAAAAACAGGGGGGTTCGTGACCGGGGAGGCTCATGACCGGGGGCCTCTTGACCGGGGGGCTAATGACCTACACCCAGTTTGGAGCGGATATGCCTCATCTCGCGTTGAATACCAAAGTGAACAAGGGAGGTTTTGTGTTTTTATAGGCAAGTGAAATTATGTATGACCACGCACATCAAGAAACATTTGTTATGTTTATATTTATATATCCATCATTGAATATGAATTAATATGTCAACTAGTCCTATTATATGTATAATTGTATATATGTATTTTTCAAGTTGAATAAAAACCAAGCTACCTACCTATAAAAATCTGTTCTATCCAGTCTATCGCCTAAATTTCTTTAAATACTTTTAGAGTACCTAATTTAACTTCACTTGATTACCGTAAACGGGTGGTTGGGCGATAACAGGATTGTACTGAAAATCTTTACAGATTTTACATTTATAACTACCATAAGATTTTATTATAAATTGAACAAAATGTAATTTAAATCTTGTAATAAATAGATTTAATTGCAGATTTATGTTTTGTAGGACAGACAACTTTCTTAATATGAGTAAAAACACTAAAAAATGGAAATATACAGACTCATACTTAAAATTTAGATTTACCTCCATTATTACCAATAATATTGAACTTTTTCAGTGTGGTATGTCAATGTAACTAAGCATCCTCAAAAGACACTTCGAAAATAACCATGCATGTTTTAAAAACGAAGATTGTATCCCAGTGGTAGTATTTTCCAGCATAATAATGCATTAGTAAAATATCTTTCGAAGTAGCGCTAAAGAAAAGAAGCCTCACACTATAGGTGAAAATCTTTATCCTTCCAGCAGCAAAAGAAATGGTACGATGTCGTTATTGGTGAAGAAGCCTCAAAAGAAATTGAATGCAATGCCTACATCGAACAATACGGAGCAGAGACGTATTATTGATATGTCAAAAGACATTTTGCAACAAGTCAAAATTCAAAAATTCTAAAGTTGGATTTGCAACCAAAGGAGAAGTTATTTTTGAAATAGTTAATTAATTTTTTAAAGAGTATGGATCACAGTGGGAAGATTTGAAAGGATGTACTTCAGATGGTACACCAGCAATGCTTGGTATAAAATCAGGTTTCAAAGTCAGTCAGGCTCCACATATAATATTTACTCACTGGTTGATACATCGGTGTGCTTTGTCTTGTAAAGTGTTGCCTGATAAGCTATCCAGCGCATTATCAAAGGTAATCAAAATTGTCAATTTTATCATAGGAAGTGCTCTCAATTCTAGGCTATTCAAACTACTATTTGAGGATTTTGGTTTCAACCTTGTTTTGTTTGGCAACAAAAGTGTCGGACACCCTGTATATAATTTAATTTGTTCTTTATTAAATATTTATGATTTCATCAATTCATCCACGTGAGTTTATATTGTATAATCAATTTTGTATATTTAGCTGTCTTTATCTATAATAGTTTTACGCACAGACTTCTAACAAGGTTGAAAACATGAAAGGTGAAACATCTTACAGCAAATTGTAACAACACGTTCTGTGACGAACACGTAGTTAAATAAATGAAGAACTACTTAGATAGAAATAACTGAGAGTTGCTAAGTTAGTTTGTTGTATCCGCTAGTTTGTTGTATTGCATACTTCATCATTGTTTAATGACCTGGCACGCCACCCGATATACATATATTTTATGTTTAATCAGTATTGAACTAAAAAAGTGTCAATAAGGATTATATAGATTTGTTCCGTGGAGACCGAATTTTAATAATGAAGATAAAAACAAGGGTGGTAATAAAAAAGTCCATATTTCTTCAAGCTTTCGATTTTTTCAAAAAATCATCCTCAGGAAAACCTAAACATATCTTAATTCTACTATATAAATACAAAATTCTCCTATCTAGGATACAGAAATCAATAAATATCACTAATGTTACAATTAATTAAGTTAAATAAACAAACAAATGAACTCAGTGAAAAACAATCTACATATAAAAGAAAAAATCATTTTAAAATAAATAATTCAGTTGAAGCCCCTTGTGAATTTAATTGGGGCTTCTGTTCATAAATAAAAATGGATTCCAATGTCCTCAAATCGTAACTATTGCAGGTTGATAAAATTTTGAAATCATTTTACGAAATCTGATGGTTATTATCATAAGAATGGTTTAAAATTTTGCTATTTTCTTGATTAGATAAAACAGTAAAGGGGTTTCTGAAACCCCTCTGTGTTGACAAACTCGAACCTTTAATTGTTTCCTTGTCTCGCCTATGTAGGCCGCGGAGTACTGTCAGCAAGTGAATTTATAAATGACGTTGGAAACAAGTAAAGGTGGGAGTTTTTCCTTATACTTAAACACATTGCCAATAGTGTTAGAAGAATTAAAAATGAATTTAGAATCGATTTGAGGATAAAACTTACTAATTAAAGATTTATTTTAAAATGATTTTTTCTTTTATATGTAGATTGTTTTTCACTGAGTTCATTTGTTTATTTATTTAACTTAATTAATTGCAACATTAGTGATTTCTGTATCCTAGATAGGAGAATTTTGTATTTATATAGTAGAATTAAGATATGTTTAGGTTTTCCTGAGGATGATTTTTTGAAAAATCGAAAGCTTGAAGAAATATGGACTTTTTTTATTACCACCCTTGTTTTTATCTTCATTATTAAGGATTATATAATATAGGTAAATAAGGATTAAAAACTGGGGGGCTCATAACCTTGGGCTCGTGACCTACACTCAGTTTCATATATAGCTCATATTTATTTATTATATGAAATTTCAAAACATTTGGACAAATTGTCTAGCAATAGTTCGATATTTCATCTCAAACAATAAATTTAGCTAAGGTCAAAAGTTAAGGGTAGCCATCATAAACATATTGGCAATTTAACTTATACTTTGTAAATAATTCTTTGCAATCACTTCAATTCATCTTCTGCCACAAAATTATACAAATTTTGTACAATATGAAGGAGTTATCCGTCTTCCATTCATCCTCAAGAAACGTTCACAATTTTCCCACATTAGTTGAGTTTCTTCACTGAGTACAGTGTCCAATAATTGTTGTTGTAAGAGGTTTCTATTGCCACATGAAGGTCCAAAAGGATTGTGCAACATATTGTGGCTCAGCATAAGCAGTATGGAGTTATTAATTCCAAACCGAAGAATGGTAGACTTCCCAAAGCAACGCCTAGAGAAGATCATGCAAGTCTTCAAAGAAGCTTGCAAGATAGTTTCAACACTTAAGGTCAAATTTCTGATGAAATAGGTGTAATTTCTGGTGGTACGGTGTCCCGGTCTACTTTTTCACTTCGACTCCAACAAGCTGGAGTGCAATCATTCGTCCCTGCATCAAAGCTTTTAATCTCTTAACACGTTCCCCGCGTATATGTGTACCGGTGCACGGCGAATTGCCACTGGGTGAACTGCCCATTGGGGGAACTGCCACTGGGTGAACTGTCAATATGGGTGAATTGCCAATGTGGGTGAATTGCCACTGGGTGAACTGCCCATGTAGGTGAATTGCCACCGAGTGAGCTGTCCAAGAGGGTGAATTGTCACTGGGTGAGCAACTGTCACTGACTGCAACACTACGTACACGAGATGAACAAAACACACACTCGCCCCGTGTGTTTAGGTGTACCCCCCCCCCTTCTTAATATAAGCGTGGACCGAGAATTGGGCCCAGAACAATTGGGCCCGCCGACTTTTGGGCCCCGGACAATTGGGCCCCAAGACACTAATATTATTTTCCCATTTTTTAAGAGTCTATACTGTATTAACTTAATTAAAGACCATTACTACTGTAATAACTAGGGATGCAATATTATGCGTTTTGTATAAAAATATTGTCTTGAGCATAATTAAAATAAAGAATATTTTTCATATGAAAAAATATTCTCGTTATGAAAAAATAAATTTTATTAGAACATATTCTTTTCATGAATAAATACTATTATTCCTCTAAACTACTATAAGTTTTCTGCTCTGAGATGGGTTTCAAGGGTTTAACAGTAAAAGGTATCATCAGGTATACAATTCACCCAGTGGCAATTCACCCAAATGGGCAGTTCACCCAGTGGCAATTCCCCCACATGGGCAGTTCCCCCGGTGGCAATTCTCCCACATGGGCAATTCACCCAGTGGCAATTCCACCACATGAGCAGTTCCCATAGTGGCAATCCACCCAGTGGCAACTCCCCTAAAACCATGTGTACCATGGGGTACTATCCACAATCGCGTGTTGGTACACATGTGGTCCAAGTCAGCAAATTTACATAAACTGCGTCCATCGCTTTATTGCAGATCACTATTTTGTGAATAATTTTTATAATATTGATCGTACAGTAGTGAAACTTTGGTCACTGGAAGATTGCTTCTATGTTAGTATCTTTCTATAATATATTTTGAATCCATTAGAAAATTGGAAAGTTATGAACGTTTATGTATTTTGAAGGCATTTTGACTGTCCATCGCTTTATTGCAGCTCTGTAAAAAGGCCAACAAATGGACGATTAACTTCTACCGAGAGGGTAAAAATTGTAGCAGGTCGTGCAGAAGGGAGGACTCTACTATATTTAGCTTTATAACTAGGAAGGGTTAAGAGAACAATAGTTTCTTTTGTGTAAAATCCCGACACAAACCCAAGGAGAGATGAGGGTACGAGAAACAGAATTTCCCCTCGAAATATGCGAAAAATACGCAGGAAAGTCATAAGGCAGCTAAATGATACTAGTGCCTCCATTTTTGACAAGGCTGTCATTGGTATGACGTCCAAACAGTCCCGATGTAATGTCTCAAATGAAACGGTCAGAAATGCTCAATGGGGCTTAAGACCAGAGAACAAGGCAATCAAGTCATGAGAGTCTCTCACTTGATGCCCAGAGATGTCAGGAATGAAGTTGTAACACTTCAAGCATGAGATTGTGCGAAGTAATGCAAGAAAATCATCTTTTGCCAACGAGATAATTGCAAGTTATTAGGCCAAGGGAACAAGTACTCAACAAAAGAAGCAATGTAGGATTGGATTGTTAGGTTTACACCCTCTGGTACTCGGAAAGGGCCAATTAACGTTTCACCAATGATGCCACTTAAAACATAAAGCCACCGCCTAATTGTTGACGACGAAACCAGTGTGGATAAACAGCTCCAGTAGGATCCAAACTTTAACCCACCCATCCAGACAATAAAGGGTGGCTCTTTCCTCATCTGTTAAAAGAACAAGTAGGAAGTTTGTTTTCATGTATTACTGTGTAAATATAATGCCTTTTTCTTATGGGACTTGTCCATAGGAGGCCTGGAAATGGGCTCCACGTTCCTTGTCGTCTCATTTAAGACACTGTTTGGACGAATAACTAATCACAGCCTTGTCGAAAATGGAGGCACTAGTGTTATTTGGCTGCCTTATAACCTGCCTGGGTAATTTTCGCATATTTCGAGGGGAAAAAGCTTCTCCTCGTACCCTCATCTCTCCTTGGGTTGGTGTCGGGATCTTCCAAAATAGAAACTATGCTTCTCTTATCTCTCCCATATTCATTAGCTAAATATATAAGAGTCATCCCTTCTGCAGGACCTGTTACAATTTTTACCCTCTCGGTAGAAGTTAATCGCCCATTTTTTGGCCTTTTCACAGAGCTGCAATAAAGCGATGGACAGTTAAAATGCCTTCAAAATACATAAACGTTCATAACTTTTCAATTTTCTCATGGATTCAAAAAATATTTCAGCAAGATACTAACATAGAAGCAATCTTCCAGTGACCAAAGTTTCACTACTGTACGATCAATATTCTTAAAATTATTCACAAAATAGTGATCTGCATTGAAGCGATGGACGCAGTTTAGATATGAATAAATGCAATACATATGAAACTTGGAAGTTCATTTGATTATTCTAGGGTTAGGAATACATAAATAGATTTCAGATGATTTGAAAAATGTAAGGTTTATCTATCAAAACAAATACATTGTCCTCTTAGAACATTTTCTAAATTAGAAATTTATTTTTTCCTAAAATTACAAAAATAGTCAAAAATTCATAAATAACGAAACTAAATATTTAATTTAGTCATTTCCAATAGTACAAATATATTCATCCTCTATATTAGGAAAAAATCGATCAAAAACCGAAACATTTGAACAATTCATAAAGTATAGAAATATATTTTCCTCAAAATTAATGAAATGTGAACAATAGAACAAAGCATAATAATGCATACAATATAAACATAAATTTCTACAAACTGAACAATATTTTACAAAATACACCATAAATTGTTCATTTCCTAAAGCCTCGTTTACACTAGGGGTAAAACAGCGGGTGAAACCGCCAGTTTCACCCATATACCGCAGAAACCGAGGTTTCACCCGTCAAATTCGCTCACCATTCATTCTGGTCTTTACCCGCCAAGTTGGCGGGTAATGTCAGTCGTTCGTGCAGCTGCAGCGCACAACATCTACACCTCACGACTCATTGAGATCAACTGACCAAAGTAACAACTGTTGTCACCACCGCCAACAATTAGCCAGTGTGAACGCTTGCAAAGAAACTGTAGGCGAAACTGACGGTTTTACCCCTAGTGTAAACGGGGCTTAAGAAGGAGAATAGACGAACTCTTGCAGTTACTGATTGCCATTCATATTCTTCATCCAGATTTTGTGGCGCATCATCTTGGGATGAAATAGAATTCGCAGAGATCGTATTTGATGTCACTAGATTCTAGTACTAAAGAGTCTTGTGAAAATTCCTCACCCGAAGAATCACTTTCAAATTTATTTTCATCATCTTTCTCAGGAAAAAGATCAGTGATGATCTTGCGAGGGAAAATGAACCATTTTACTTGTGTTTCGTTGGTTTATAACACGAAAAGCAATAAAAAATGAAAGAACACACTAGTCATCGCGAGATAAGCTTATAAAACACATGGTACACATAAGGTACAATACGCAATATACTTTAACAAGTTTCTTCTATTTGCGTATTGTACCATATTTGTACCACGAGTTTTTTTGTTTCAAATTACTGTAATATTATATGACAACAAACTTATCTCTTTTCTCGACACTGCTAAGCTGCGCACTGGCTAATACATCAAAACAGTTGTGACGAAATAGCGGATTTGATTGCAAATGAGCATACGCAGGGGGGGGGGGGGACATGTTAAATAACCGGCACGTGTTACTTGTGTTTTGTCATGAGCATGTCGTTTGATCGACTAATCAGTGGTCGAAAGTACATTCTAGTGATGAATGAAAGAAAACTAAATATCTTCGGTTTTAATGGGAAAGTACCAATCACACTTAAAGTAGGGGAAATATTAATTATGAACTGCGTCAAGAAGACAGCTAAGTTCGGAGCTGGTAGCACCTGACCACATATTTAAATTAATAAATTTATTTATTCATTGTAGCTTGGGATATTATATCTTACCAACATTTAAATTTTAAAGTTATATCAAAATAAAACTTACAGCATTTATGTTAAATTAAATTTATTAAATAATAAATACAATTAAAATTTTGAACCAAAAGATAATTCAAATGAAAGAAATAAGCTAATAGAGTTTACAGTTCTTGACATAAGTAATAAATTAATACTGAGCAATGGAAGTTTGGTTATGACGGGTAATGCTAATTGTTGTCAAGGACAGACAAGGCGTCGTTTAACGAAACCTTTTTTAGTTCATTACTGATTTAACATAAAATATATGTATATCGGGGGGCGTGCCGCCACCAGAAACCCCCTGCCAGGTCATTAAACAATCATGAAGTGTGCAGTACAACAAACTAGCGGATACGAAAAACTACATTAAATTATGAAATCTAAAGAAGGATTCAGTACATTTTAACTTACTAACGTGGTCCTTGTCTGTGACCCATAATTCGTTAATTATCCACATTTAAGTCATTTCAGCTCATTTTCAGTCACTAACATCGACCTTGTCTGTCCTTGACTACAATTAGTGCGACTGGTTATGACACTCCACACTCACATGAATTCCATAGGCAACATCACTGCCACCAGAAACTACCCAAAATAAATGTTTTGTTCTCCATGTAGTCTAAATTGCTGTAGCTGATTGTGAACATCTTGATACATTTCAGACGAGTGAGTCACGAATTGAAAAAAATAGAATTTCTATGATTAAAAATGTATGAATTCGATAAGAAACACTATGAATCTAAATTCTAAATTGATTATATCTATTATCTAAACTCATTAAAGCAAACTTAATAGTTCAAATCACTTCAACTTGATAGTGAAGACTTAACCAAAAGTAATCAAAAATTAATTCAGTAGCACCAAATTAACATTGTTTTTATCAGCATAATAGAAAATTTGATACTTCTAACCCTCTGCCATTGAAGGAATCAAAATCCATAAATAAATTCCAATAAATTGGCTGATCCATCAACATTCAACATTTTCCCAATTAATCCTCCGAAAATTGTTAGTAACATAGGAATTGGAATAACCCAAATAAATAACTAAAAATCCACTGACTTTGATAGAATATTATTTTCAAAATCCTAATTTGATATCAATAGGCTAGTCAATCTAAGCTCAAAATAGGGCCAACCAGGACATAATTTGAAAAAAAGACAAGTTTGCTACCTTTAGAAGCGCAATTTCAAGTCCTCCAATCATGTGAAAATCAACCTAAATCCGCTTTGAGCAAAAATTATTTGAATTTGAATGAGGGGCACTTAAAATGTCTTAGGATGACTTTACTTGAAATTTGAAAGTTCAACAAAATTTCTAACTTGCCTTAACTCCTGATCTATTTGTACCTGTCACTTATTTTTTGTATATTATCTGTTTATTGAATTTGTTTAAATAAAAATAAATTATTTGTCAGATGGTGTGAAAATTAAAAAAATAGTTATTATTATTTAAAAACATTTTTTTTCGTTATTTTTTTAACAGTAATTTGTTTAATTCTTTTAAATTTCTTCTGTTACGACATTATCGTGTTATACATTATGGTCCTTTAATCAAAGTACAATTTCTTTTCTAAGGGTCTACAAAATTTAAAATAGCGAAACAATATTGTTAAGTTCAGTTTTTTTAAAGATTTCAATTAAAATTAAGAATTAAACGCAAGAAAAAACGCAGCCGCCGCAGCTGATCCAGCCAGAGTCGCGGAATCATTGAGGTTTGTCTCGGCAAATGTGTCAACACATCTGCACTTCCAAATCAAGACTCTTTCCATTCATGTAAGGGAACACAGTAATACCATCTGCGCATTTATTATCCCCCTTTTCTTGATTCACTGCATCAGTAGTGTCTTGAATCTGACATATCATTAATTTCATATTTTCCTATTTTTATTATTTAGTGTATTTTGATGATTGTATATTGTTAGTTGTCTATGGATTTTTGTATTTATTTTTAATATTGCCCGAAAATTCCCTTCACCATAAGGGTATTATATACACAGACGAAAAAATAAGTAGTAACAAAGCAGAAATCTGATTACCAAGTGAACCAAGAGGTTTTCTGATTTAACAATACGAGAATCACAGATAATTCATTGTTAATCAGATATCAAAATTAGTGTTATGCAGATATTTAACTACAATACAGACATACGAACTTATTTACAATGCAGATGCTTTTGACATTACTCAGATTATTGCTATTTGGTCAGTATGAAGAAACATCTGCATTACTATAAATAATATAGATATTAATCATTAAGCAAATAGATATGCTCTGAAAAGCTCTTCTCTGAATATAGAGTACAGGTAATAATAACTTAGTGTTATCATTACCTGTAATTATAACAAAATATAAAATGGAAATTTATATGTAATTGGTAAAATAAAAAATTCAAAGTAGTTATATGAACACCTTTATTTTTAACTTTTTTTTTTCATTGATAGAGTAAGAAATTCCTCTGAAAATAACTTTATTGTAATAAGTTACATCATTTGTATTTGCCACAACGCTCAACAATTCAAAGTCGGATATTTTGTTATTCTTTAAACCATAAAGGTAGTTAGAAAACTGAAACATATATCTGATGGAAAGACTTTTTGAGAGGTTAATTCGTGATCTACAAGCTTCGGCAAAGAATTTACAATGCAAATTTTTACCTCCAAACCTCATACCCCATAGATGACTCAGAGGGCCTAATTTCTTCAGAGAAGAAGGATAATGTAACAAATGATGGTGTTTTGGCTTTAGAGTCTTATTAAAGGTAGAAATGAATAGCTGATGGTGTTCAGTGATAACTAGGGTTGTGACAATATTCTTTTTGAAATATGCTTTAAGCTTGTTAAATATGCTTTAATGCTTTATATATATGCTTTTTATGCCTTACAATATTCTTTTCATGCTTAAAATATACCTTTTATGCTCAAAATATGCTTTTTATGCGTTCAGGTTAGCTTTATATGCCCAATGATAGGCGTTCAGGTTAGCTTTATATGTTCTAATTTCTTTGAAATAAGGCTAATTGTAATGGAGAATTTTCATTGATGGTATATTTATAAAGAAGGCAGGGTAGGAAACAATGTCAAATTGAGACAGTTTATTCTGTATGAGGTAACCAAAATAATAAATAGTGAACAGTTTTAGACAATAACTTGCACAAGAAAGAAAGCATTTATTACATTTGATGATCATATCTTGTTTTATCTGCTACATCTGTTATCTGCTATAATTTGTAGTCTTAACTCATTTCAAATTTAAAAAAATAAGGTTCGTCAGGGAACAAAAAATCTGGTACCGAATCGTCTTATAGTAACGAAACGTCCTAGCACCGTTTACAATGGAGACGTGCCATTAGTCAGACAGTTACATCTTTTTGTATTATTTCTCGTTTTATTTATTGATTAAAATTAAAAATATTAAATACTAAACATTTTAGTTATAGAAATTTAAATAATACAATATTTACCTTTATTTTTTTTTTAAATTATATATTCCTCTCTTATCTTACTTTATTTCTAATATTAGCTCATTTGTATGATGCATTCCCTCATTCGATTTAATGTAGTTTGTTGTGTTCGCTAGATTGTTGTACTGCACACTTCATGATTTTTAATGACCTGGCAGTGATGTTCGGGGGGTAGCACGTCCCATCCCCCGATATACATATATTTTGATGTTCAATCAGAAATAAACTGCAAAAGTGTAGTACTAATGGAGGATCGTAACAATGAATAGTAAGAGTTTACAATAGGTAAAGCGTAACACAAAAAGGCAGCTCCTATTGTGTACTCCTTATTGAAATTATTACTATTAATTATCGCCTTACAGGCGATGATTCAATGAGGTAATTACATCACCTAGTTTTTAAACTTAAAAATTCTTGAATCATTTATTCAAACCATAAAAATTAGTTTGTGTTTCATTTGCAGTCGCTTGGACTATTTGATTAACTTAAAGCATATTTTGAGAATATTCTTTATTTCAAAAAATATGCTTTATTGCTAAAAAGCATAATGAATAATTCTTTAAGCCAAAAGAATATTGTCACAACCCTAGTGATAACTGTATCTAAATAAGTGATAATATCAAAAGTAAGAGATTTGGAAAGCAAAATATTGACCAAGTTGAATAATGTTTTATAATATGTCCACACTGAGGAATCGAGGGGTATGAAAAAGCCAAATATACAACCAAAATACAATGTCAAGTTTATCATTTCGCTACACGAGAATGGAAGGTCTCTCCTTACAATATTGGCCCATTTAATTGGTGGAGGTTTGTTATCAGAGAAGCCAAACGAGAAATGCTTTATCAATCCATAAACCTGTTCCAATGTTAAAAGTTCAGGATCGATTAAATGATACAATACTTCACACATGCCGAAAATTGCCACTCCCTCACCTACGTCATGCATCACATCAAATATCAAATTAGAAGTAACATGGAAATCGTCTATTTTGTTCAGGATGGAATTACTGTTTACACCACATTCAGATACCTCTTCATTTAAGTCTGTTGCATAGTTCTCTTCATTTCTTAATAAATTCTGATCCTCTTCGCACAAAGAACGTACTTGATCTTTAGTAGCCCTGCACTGCCTACAAGGATAATTGGCAGAAAAGCTTTCAACAAATTTCATCATTTGATGTAGCCCCAGGTTATCGCCAGTTAAACCCATGAACTTGAATTTAACTATCTTTGATTTGACTTCAATGCCATGACTTTGCAAATAATTGATTTCATCAATGATTAGCTCTAATAGATTATTAATTGAATTGCGATGCTTGGCTGGAAACATTGCACAAACATAGATATTCGACAATTTGCTATACATGTGTGTTGGGAAACATCGCAGAGAAGCATATATAACTCCAATTTTGTGCATTCCTTTGTGAGATCCCAAAGCATTTCCAGTTTCAAATTCATCAAAAAATAATATAAAAGGTAATGCTTTTTTGTCACAAGTGGAAGAAAATTTTCCGCCATCTTTTAATTATATCATTTAAAACACCAAGTGATGTATTTTCAGACATATAGTTCAATGCTATTTCAAGAAGATCAGAATTTAAAATAGATTGAAATAGAGATTTTATAGAGATGAACTGAGCAGTAATGGCCTTAGGATGTGTAACGTCGGCGAGAGAGTGGCGAAGAACAATTTCTCTAGGTTCAATATACAAATGCAGATTTTTTTAAATATTGAGCCTCTTGTATTCACTATTAAGTAGTTCAAAACAATTGTCAACATTTCTAGAGTTCAATAGTTCCTCTGTGTTCAATATTATTATATCTACTGCTGACCTAGATAAATGCAAATTTCCATACAACTTTAATATGAATTTCAAGTCATTATCATTTCATCAAGATTTCATTATTATAGTCTACATCATTGATATCATTAATTTCATGAACAGAGTTGTTAGTTATTTCGGCTTGATGTTGATTTCTTATATGCCTATAAACGCTACGTAGACTAGAAAATATTCTATCACAGTTGTTTTGTCTGCATGGAAACTCATTAATATTATCAACTATGTGACTACTCTTAATATGTACTTTTAAGGCGCTAAATTTATTGACTTTCCTATCACATATCATACAATTCATTATAACAGTGTCGAATAGTGTCACTGGAGCGTACCGTTAGTGAGCTGTCAGAACGGTTGGAGGATAATGAGGCATCTAATCGAAGTAATGAATTTATTCTGTTCGGAGAATCGATAGCAACAGCCAATACTTCCGAAAATACTACTGTGTTTGTACGAAATATCCTGCGTGGTAAATTAAAATATGAAGTGAATGCACAGAGTATACTACTCTCTAAACGTCTCGGCATGAAACCAAGCAATCAGGGACCGGACAAAAGAAAAATTCTGGTGAAGGTGAAAACGGATGAAGAGCGGAATGACATTATACGTGCATGTAGAAAAATAAAGCCAGATAGTCTGTACCTGAATGATAACCTTACTCAAGGAAGATCCAAAATTATGTACGCCCTGAGGCAAGCAAAGCGACGTAAACCTAATGTACTATCGGGCTGTGGTTCTCAAAATGGAAGAGTCTTTGCTTGGGTTAAAGCACCGGACCAGGCAGCGAGAGATCAAAAGGTATTTGTAAATACCTGGGAAAAATTCGTTGTTTTCTGCCGGAAATCTCTTGAACTGGAAGCAGATAGTCTAGTGAGTGGAACAACGCCTACATCTTCGTGACTCTTTTCATTTGTGCTAATTATGTGGATCATTTCACTCGTGTATTTCCGCACATGTGTCAAATATTTGAGCGGTTGTTTCATGATTTTTCAAGCAGTATACCTCATTGATACTCAATTTGTATATTACCGAACTCTTTGTATCCATATAGATGACCTGCGTTCTCGCCATCTGCCTCTCTCATCACATAGCTACCTGTTATTTACATATGGTATTATCCTTAATGGTAATTATTGTTTACTTTATTTATGAGTCTATCAGACGATAACTTGTTAGGTGAACTTGAGGTGACTGGTGAGTCATTGTATTATGATGTAGCGGAATTTAATAAAATTGACACTAGTGATAAATTAATGATTTTACACCAGAATATCCGCTCTTTTAACAAAAATTATGACTCTTTCTCTGTGTTTATTGATGGTTTAAATCATAAGGTTGATGTTTTTGTTTTTAGTGAGACATGGTTTGGTGATGATAATTGCACAGATATAACTGGTTATGCGGGATACCATAGTTTTAGAGATGCTAGATCTGGAGGAGGAGTATCTGTATATGTAAGAAACGAAATTAAATCAAGCTTTAGGGAAGAATTTTCGTGTGTAACTAATATACTTGAGGCATGTGTAGTAGATATTAATCCTAATGGCTCTACTGAGAAAATTACTGTTGTTGGTGTGTATAGACCACCAAATGGATCTATACCCATGTTCATTGAGAGTATTGATGAAATTACTGGTTGTAGCTTAGGTAGACCTGCTACAATTATAGGTGATTTTAACATAGATATTTTGGATGTGAGCAGTAGTTCTGATTTCATTAATGCAATGTTCTCTTATAGTTTTTTTCATTTAATTTCTCTTCCAACACGTGTGACTGATCTAACCTCTACGTGTATAGATAATATTTGGTATAATAGATTTAACACTTCATTCTCGGGTTCATTCATCTTAGATGTATCTGATCATTATCCAATTTTTACTATTTTAAATATAGCCACAAAATCAAACCTAACCAAAATTACGTTCCGTGATCACTCTGATTCTTCTCTGTCTAAGTTTTCCAGTAGGATGAATTGTTTTGTCTCTGAATATTTTGAAGCTACCCGCATGTTTGATGTCAGTGGGAAAACTTCTTGGTTTGTTGATAGTTTCACGTCTCTTTATAATAACTGTTGTCCGATAAAAAGCAAAATTGTATCTTCAAACAAAATCAGCAAACCGTGGATAAATGATAATATCAAATTACTAATTAACGAAAAGCATAGACTATTTAAACAGTACAAACAAGGACATGCACCTTTCCTATTGTATAATCAAACAAAAAACAGATTGACTAAAATTTTAAAAACTGCAAAAAATGATTATCTCAAAAATAAATTCAATCAAAATAGAAACAATGTTAAACAAAATTGGAAATTAATTAATTCTATTCTGAACAGAAATAATAAAAAATCATGTCCTAATATGTTGATTGACAATAACAGAGAAATTACTAATCCCGTTGATATCTCTCAGCTTTTTAGTGATTATTTTTCTAATGTAGTTACTAGTTTAAATGACGTTATTCCCGAATCTGATATTGATCCTTTGAGCTATATGCCTAATTCTATTGTAAACTCTTTCTATTCATCTCCTTCAACAGTTGAAGAGGTAACTAAGGTTATAATGTCTCTGTCTAATAAGTCTGTAACTATTGATAATGTACCTGTGTTTATGTATAAATTGGTTGTGGACTATATTTCCGGCATTATATGCGATATTTTCGATTGTTCTGTTAGTGAAGGTACTTTTCCTGATGTACTGAAAGTGGCTAGAGTTGTACCTATACACAAGTGTAAGAGTAGGAGTGCTGTCTCTAATTACCGGCCAATCTCAATTCTATCAGTCATGTCTAAAATTATAGAAAAATTGATGCAGACTAGGGTAAATAGTTTCCTCAGTGTACATGATTATCATTTTTAGTAAACAGTTTGGCTTTAGAGAAGGGTACAATACAAGTGATGCAGTTTTAGAATTTGTGGATAAGTGTTCGGATGCTTTGGATAGAAGATTGTTTACTGTTGCTATATTTTTAGACCTAAGCAAAGCATTCGACACTGTTAATAAGGATATTATGTTGAAGAAGCTAGGTAGACTGGGCTTTAGGGGAAGTATTTTGAATTGGTTTAGAAGTTACTTGAGTGATCGTAGGATGTATGTAGATATTGATGGAAACTACTCAAGTAATGTAACTTTAAATATAGGACTCCCCCAGGGCTCCGTTTCAGCTCCATGGTTATTTTCTCTGTACATAAACGACATGCATCGCTCATCGGAAAAATTAAATTTTATTCACTTTGCAGACGATACTACGATTTATATGAGTAGTAATAATTTAGATGAGCTTTGCCGCGATGTTAACGAGGAACTGGCAAGAGTGTCTGAATGGTTAAAAGTCAATAGACTGTCTCTAAATGTTGATAAAACCAAGTATATGCTTTTCACTCATGCATCTGTTGACCGTGAGAATGTTGATATTAAAATTGGAAATTCTACCGTTGACGAAACCTTAGATATTAAATTTTTAGGAATAACCATAGATAATAGACTCAATTATAACAATCATATTAACATTTTATCTAGGAAACTGTCATGTGTGGTTGGTGCTATGCGTAGATTAGAGAACTGTGTCCCCCCAGATATTCTATATACAATATATTATTCTATGTTCTATTCGCACTTGACATATGGAATATCCATTTGGGGTGGTTGTGGTGTCACCAATATAAGAAAAATAGATAAAATTCACCACAAAGCTTTGGCACTATTAACTGATATCCCAAATAAAAATAATCCTCTCTCTTATCAAGATGTTTATACGTATTTTTCTCTTTCTTTCTTCCATAAATTTGTTTCATTATATAGCCATAATAAATATTTCAGCAATAAAATACTGCGGCTTCGACCAGTTCATCGCCATTCAACTAGATCTAGAATTCATAATAAACTAACAGTTCCTAAACTAAATAAAACTGTCACTCAGCGTCAATACTTTTACAATGCTGTAACTAGGTGGAATGAACTACCTACCGAATTAAAAGAGATCTTTAGTAACGAGGAATTTAAATGTAAATTGAAGCGATACTTGTATATTAATAGAGGATTGATTTTTTTTTTTAACTTTTTAATGTCCTTTGCTCAATAAAAAATGTGTTGTTTATAATAACTTTGCCCTATATTAGCCCAATAAATGGGCTACCTGGATGGGCTTCAGAAAAAAAATCTTATATATGTTTTCTTTTTATAGTTGTACCCTGTTTTGAATGTATGTATTTGATAAAAACTGTAATCTGTATCTATTTTTCTGAATAAATTATTATTATTATTATTATTAACAATAAAAAGAAAAGTGAAATATAAACAATAAGAATACAATGTTAGCAATATTTCGATATGACTATGAGCATTAGCTGTTCACACTACTGAAATGCTATCTATATATTATAAATAGAATCCTATATTAATGATTTGAAACGGAAAATTTCATTGTCAAGTAATAAGAAGTAAAATTATGATGCGTCAAGTAAAAATAATAAAAAAATCTTTTATGTGTCAAGTAATAAAAGTAACTGAAACTATGATGCGTCAACAACAATAACTAAAAGCTTAAAAACTACAATTATAATCCATTTCAAAATGATATATTTCTTAAAAACTTAATCACCATTAAATATTCATTGGGGTTTTTACTCAAGCTCTTTTACCATCACCTGCAATATCATATTATGTGGTGATTTCATAGAAAAACCTCTGCAGAAAGGTCCAAACATATGAACATTCAAATGGATAATACAAATTCAGTACTTGGTATGTATTGAAGGTAATGTCTATAGCTTTCAGATTATTATTAAACTTCCAGGCTACATCTTCAAATTTAATTACGTATACTGTGCCTCTCGTTCCCTCAACTCTGAAGATGGCTGGCTGAAGGTTCAAACCAAACTTAGAATTTCGTTCTCCTCGTAATGATCAGATAAACTTGCCTAATTACCTATCCAATTTTAAAATATTATCAGCACTTACAGACACGATTTTGAGGAAGGAGTTTTTAGTTTCAGCGATTGTTGGCTTCCACGCCAACTTTTTTGACAGTCTTCGAACGGGACATGGAAGTGCAGCCGCCAAGGAATGGAAAATTGTCGCATCTAGGTCATCTAGAATTAGGATATTTCATGCATAAAATTTCATGATGAAACACAATTTTTAATAATAAGCATTTTCATTACGTAGCTATAACACCTCATCGATTAGGGTTGTGTTACCTCATGCGTTAAAAATCATAGATCCAGAATTTTATTTTAGTAGAGGTTCAACGCCTGCTATGGAACCAGAGGCCATACGCTGACGTCAAAAGGAAATTAAATACAAGGGACTGGAAGAAGCAGTCAGAGAGGAACGTGGGTCTATGATCAAAGTCACTTATTACCGTCGGTGACAATGCTCATGGATGCAGAAAAGCTACTCCGTGAATGCAGTCACTTACCAAGGAATGTGGAGAAGCGGGACACAAACTCCGGTGGTTGCACTAACGGATGGTAGAGGAAAATGAAGAGGTGATAGTAATTGAAGCCTACCTAACACAAAAATATAAGACCTCGTATTTGAAGAGCATAACCCTAGCGCATTTCTCCAAAACTGCAGGTATAGTTAAAAAAATGATAAACATGGTAGAAATGAAAAAAGACAATCCATAATCCAAATTACAACAGTTCGAGGGCCAAGGCACGCCATTCCCCTTTTCCTCCATTCACCACAGACAGCTTCAGGATCTGCCTGAGGCAACTCCATAACAACTATTGAATCTTTAGTATATAGTATTTTCTTCAGTTTTGTCAATGATATTCTGAAGGTCTCTGATTTTATATGTATATTGTCACAATCCTAATCATCATCCAGAGGATAGTTTCAATTACATAAGTCATACATATAATAGCTAGTCATATTTTGAAGTCAACAAAACTCACTAGCTATTAGCTATGATAAAATTTCATGCATGAAAACTTAAGTAAAATATATATATTTTGCAAACTATCGGTTCCAAACTATTATTCAGAACAATTAGCTGAAAATTCAAATACATTTTAGCAGTTATACACAGAATTGATGAAGGAAAAGAATAAAATTCAAATTAGATGGTTATTCATTGACCATTAAACAGATACAAATCTAATTTATAAACAATTTATTTACGGAAGAATAATATCAGTTGGATACCTACAATTAGCTACCTAATAAATATAGTTAGCAAATTATTTAGCTAGCCACTGATTTAGTGTACCTAACTATATTATATTTATCTAGTTAGTAAATGTTTATAGAGAAGTTACTGCAAAATGAAGAAATCACCTTCATTGCTATTTCCATCATCCAGATTCAGTTTTAGGTATTGCATCAGCTTTTCTCGACTTCTTGGCCACTTATTAAGAAATGAGTGTTTTCTTTCTGGATAAAGATGCGCGAAATCCTGTTCTACCTGAAATTGAATGAAAAGTTATAGGAATAAAAAAAATTATGTCTATTTAATTTATTTGAGAGTTCAACATCTGCTTCAGAACAATAAGCATTTACATTGATTTTCAAAAGATTTTAAATATAAGGGACACCAAAGAATCAAATAGAAAGAATATGGCTGCAAGAACAAAGTCAATAACTATCAGTTAGTGACAATTTGATGGATTATAAAAAAATGCAGCCACTTCCATAGGAATTATACATGAGAAATGCAGATACCTGTGAATGCATTCACAGATGTATGTGGAAAATAAAGAGGTGATAGTTATTGGTGAGTCAGAGTTTATGGAGAGAAATACCCAGCTGTAATAGCCTTCGTTTAACTAATTTGAAGCTAGAAGCAAAACTTGAGTGTCTAAAAATGTATCCGATAATAGCTAATTAAATTCATAGAAATTTATCATTCATCAACAAAAGGAATCTACACTCACCAAATAAAAACCAAATTTATCTTTGAGTGAGGACCATTTATTTAAAAACTCGTTCAGAAGAGGAATGTTTTTTCGGTCTCTGAATCTGATGCTCTTTGTATCGTTCCAATATTGCTCAACAGTGAGACACGGATGAAGAGAAGTCTTGAGCCAATTAATTTTGAATGCAATGTCTTCTGAAGTTTCATCACTTTTCACATTTCTATGAGGCTTTTCCTTCCCCTTCATGCTAACTTTGTATTTGTTTCGCACATTTCTGTAACGAGCAATCAGTTTTCCTCCTGCGTTCTTTTTCCCTTCAATGCGAGCGAAATAATAAGTCTGCTTACTTTCTGTAGGAAATATCTTAGCCAAATCGTTAGAGAGCTTTTCTGCTATGTGAGATCTTAAAACTTCGTTCTGCTCCATGATTCCATCAACAATAACATGAACAAGTTCAGATCTAACTGCAGTTGTAAATTTCTTTTCTTTTGCATAATAGTTCAGAATTGATCTGCCCTTTTGATTTGATCTTAAGAACATTTCAATGTCCATACCATTTTTGAATTAGATGTTGCTTTCAATTCTTTGACGTTTAGAGGATCAAGGATTCTCTATTAATTCATTTGTTTGTTTTGAACCATCACCATAATTAAATGGTTTGTTTTCTTTTTCAAACAAAACAATTTCAGATCTTTCATTTGATTCAGTTACTATGTCATGAAATTCAAAAGTTTCCTTTACTTCTGAATTATCATTTAGATTATTGATTTCACCAACAAAAGAACTACAGAATATAGGAACATTTTCTGCAATCTCAATATTAGATAGTGTATTATCATTTATCTCAATATTAGAAAGTATATTGTCATTTATTTCAATATTAGAAAATGTACAATCAGTTAGCTGAACATTTGAAATTGTATTATCAGATAGCTCCATGATGCCCAAATCAGAAGTTGAAGCAGATTCTTTTCTTTTAACTGTATCGATATAATTTTGTAAGCGCCTACGCATGCCAATGTTTGGAACCAATTCTTTCAACTCCTCTATGCTCAAGGATATTAGAGTTTCCTTATCAATCATTTGATCACGGAAGTGATCATTCAAGCAACTCAATTTCAGTTGTGTCAGCACATTCACAACTTCACTAACCATGTTGAATACCTGAAAGTAAATATATCAAAAGAAGGTTGAAAATATGATATTGAATCCAACAACTCAAATATAAAAAATATACAAGTAAATAATTGGTAGCTATTAATAGTCTACTAACATTTCAATACTACATAAATTGAAAATACCATTGACAAAAAATTTAATGACATAAATTAGCAGCATGAAAAAATTCATAAGAATGTTTTTAGTTTTTAAGCAAGAGCTTAATGATAACTACATCCATTTGCATGAGCAGTCAAAGTATAAATATGTTTGGAAAAAATTAATTAGGTTTTACTCAATTGCAATCAATCTGAACAACAAATCTGAACAATCCGAGAAACCTAGATGTAAAACCTATTATTCAGAGTGTCGATAGTGATCATTTCTAATTTGCAATAATATAAAATATCTTGATAAAGTGGAGGGATGAGGCAATACCAAAATTTTCACTGATACCGATATATCAGTTTTTCACCAATACCTAGATTTTCACAGATACCTAGATTTCCACCAATACTGATGCCGATACTTTGATTATTGAAATGAGATTAATAATACAAAATCTTGAAAATTAGGATTACCTATCTACATGAAATCATTGTTACATCAGTTTAAATTCAATTTTTTCATTATAATTGATAATAAATTATACTATAAATTTTATTAAAACTAGTGAACCTGGTATCAACAAAGAATAGGCAATTATTTGCTTGTATTTATTTTTGCCTGTACCAATAACAGAAAAAATGTTGATGCCATAAAAATTGCTGATACTTTATATACTGAGTACTGATACTTTGGCTCACCCCTAATTAAAAATATTAATTTATAAATAAATTAACTTGAGAGTCTAAATATATTTAGACTATAAATAAATTAATTTTGAAGAAATATTGTAGCAAACTGAATAGCAGTAAAATGGACAAAGGCATCTAGTACTTGGACAAACTAAAACAAAACCTAATAGAGAAACAATAGTTACATGATGACAGATAACAAGGCTACTACAAATAACAAGATAATCTTCACTCAAAAAATAATATTTTAGTGTGGTAGAATAATTGAGAATCGGAGAATAATTGCAGGAGAAGATTTGATTGTGTGGAAACTTTATGATGGAAATGTAAAGAGAATTCTAATAAGTAACATAAAATTCAAGTAAATTATTAGTGCTAGTTATCTGAAAAATAAAGTAAATTTAGATAGCTATAAGTATCAAGATGAATTAGCCTATCAATGTACAGCGACTCTGGAATATTATTCATGCTGATAGATATATTCCAGTCTACAAAGCATGCATAATCAGTCTCCAGATATATAATTTTTGTGTCAATTTCTCTCTAATGACTTTCATATTACTCTCAAAAATGGCAAAAAATCTCAAAATTCTCTCCAATAATAACATGTAAATTAATTAGAAAATTGTCGCCAAGTAATTCAGGAGACTAATTGCAAGGCCTCAATAGTCGCCAAATAAAATTTTCACAACTTCATACATCTTTTGCAGACTGGAAAATATTGCAGCAGAATTTGAGTTCTTATTGATTTTTTTTACTGTTTTACATAAGTCATAATAATTGCAGTCTGGCCAACTAACTGAAGTCTTTTATACACCATAGCTTCAAAAGAAAGCTTCACCATATAAAGCTTCACCATAGCTTTATACACCATGTTTTCAATTATGGCAGAAAAGTTGCAAGTTTAGTGAGAAAAACGGATACAGGTCGCCACATTTAACTATGTAATTTAAGATATCCTACTTTAAAGAAAAAATTTGACTTACTGGTGACGATTTTACACTAGGAAAAATCATTATACATCATGTTTGAACAGTCTGTATTTCATAGTAAGTAAATTCCAATGACATGTCAGAGGAATATTTACCTCTTTGAAATAAAATTCTGGCTAAGTCTGTGGATTTTTAGCTATTTATTCTTGTGTTACCATTAACTTTTGTTGGATGATTAAGGAAAATGTTGGTGGATCAGCAAAATTATTGTGATTTTACTTGAGTGATTCTATCATTCAGATTTTTCAACGTATATCACCCTTAAAAGTCGCCAATATACATAATACTGGCGACTTTGTCCATACTACAGACTGAAGGAACTGCTGAACTGGTATAGAATTCTCCAAGATTCGAAAAACCTCTATTTTGGCTTCTGTTACACATTAAAAAATTGAATTTATAAATTATTGCATGCACTGCACTTCTTTCATTAGCTAGGTATCAAGTATGCAAAATTTTAATATAATGTAACGGTAAATTCAGTTTAGAATGTTTTAAGATATTCAGTCGGTATTTGGTGCACAAAATTCTACTGATTTTAAAAAAGCTGAAAAATCCACCATAAATCTCCAGCAATTTGGCTGATCCACCAGCATTGGTAATGGACTCATTTCATCCTTATTTCCACCAAAAAATAATGGTAACAAATAAATAGCTACAAAATCCACCAACTTTGCAGAATATTATTTTCAATCATCAATAGACAAAATGTTTGCTATTATTCTGGCAACTTTTGAGGGGTGAAATAAGTTTAGAAACCTGTAAATAGAAAGTAAATCACTCATAGATGGTCTTACGTGTCTTGATACACGTGCATCAGACGTCATGATTATAAGGATGTTTTCAGATGTGAAATCTTCACTAGAAACCAGTCTGGAAAAATAGGTGCTTTCTGATGAACTAATTATCCCGGTGGAGTTTTACAGACTTCAAAAATTAATGGTAAATTACTAAAAATTGTATAATCCGCAGCATTTAGCATATAGAGTTCATCTGTTAGGGTAAGTAGTTTTCCAGACTGGTCTGAATGAAGGTCTACTCAGACCCCACTCAGCAGAATGTGTCTCTTCTCCCGCAGAGATTTGAATTCGAGAGACATTTACTCTCAGTAGCAAATTCAGTATATCCCTCCACAGCTAAATGAATGGCAACATAGGAATAAATTCAAATTCTCCCACAGCTAAATTAATGTCTAATGGTATAGAAGTAACATAGGAATTAATTCAAGATCTCCGCAAGTCCCACAGAGATCACAAATTTCTAAAATTCAATCAAAAACTCCCGCATGGAATCTTTGAAAAATGTTCTATATTCTGCAGACAGTCAGATCCAGGATTTTTTTTACAGAAAATGTGATTTGGGCGCAGCAAATAACATAAGAAATAGGAATCTACAAATCCTGCTGTACTTTTCAGATTTGACAAAAAGTCCTATTTGTTCTTCAAATTATCTTAAGGTGACCTTGATACCTACAATTTCTACAGTCTGCAAAATGTGTCTCTTCTCCCGCAAAGACTTTAATTTGAGAGAGAGCTACTCTCTGACTCTCAGCAGCAGATTCAGGATCTCCCGCAGCTAAATTAACGGTAAAATAGGAAATAATTCAAGATCTCCAACAGAGATCCCAGTCTGAAAAGAAGGTCTCCCCAGACCAAGGATTTTTTAAAGAAATTGGGAATTTGGTGCAGCAAATATCATGGGAACATATGAATTCCATGTTTCAGAGGCTGGAAAATTGTAAGCCAATTTTTGAGCCAAGATTTCAAAAAAAATCTGAGCCATGCCAATTTGGCTCATTTTTTTTAAATTTCAAGCCAAACTTAACATGGGAACAAACGAATTAATTCATAATTTAAATCTAATTAGGTAGATATATCTGAGATTTCACCATTTCAAATCTAAGCCAAATTAGCCAATTAATTGGCTTTAACTGGCATACTCTTATACATTACATGGAAGGAATTGAATAGGACTTGGGCGCAAGATTAATCCACAAATCCTGTTGTACTTTTCACTGAGAGATCTCCAATTACTCAAATTCAATCATAAACTCCCCGCATCACATATATTTAACCGAGAACAGAAACCAAGATAGAGGATATCTTGAGAACAGGTAACCAGTTCCGGCAGTCAGGTGTCAGTCTTCAGGAACTGATCCATGTTTCAGAGGCTGAAAAATTGTAAGCCAATTTTTGAGCCAAAATTTCACAAAAAAATTGGGCCAAGCCAATTTGGCTCATTTTTTGAAGATTTCAAGCTAAAATTAACATGGGTACATAGGAATTAATTCAAAATTTAAAGCCAATTAGACATATCTGAGTTTTGACAATTTCAAATCTAAGCCAATTAATTGGCTTTAACTGACATACCTACTCTTATACATGGGTCAGTTTGTATTTGGTGCACTGAACTCCTCTGACAGTCTGACTTTTTCAAAAATCTGAGAAATAGCTGCCAACATTTTTCATCAATTTGTCTAGTCCTCCAACATTTTTCCAGTTTCTGCTCCAAAAATTAATGGTAATATAGGAATTAATAGCTAAATATCCTCCGACATTGCAGGAATTTTTTATTAGAGAAATTGAATATCTGCCGAGATATCATTGGAATTTACCACAAAATACAATCTGGTACATGGGAACTGATTAAGTGTTCTCCCAGAAATACTCTATTTTGGTTTCTGTTCTCAGTAAAATACATATTAATATAGGAGGAAATTAACTTTAAGGAATGTTCCCACATTCTGCAGACTGGGTCAGGCGGACCGGCGACTATTGAAGACTTGAAATTAGTCTCTAAACAGCGAATTACCCAGCAACAAATTTCAAATAAATTTCTATTTTACAAGTAGAACTTTACCATACTTATTGGAGAGTATTTAGAGATTTTTGGCAATTTTGGAGAGATTGGAAAATCTTCAGGAGACAATAATTTCAAAAATTAAATATTTGGAGACAGTTGTCAGTTTGTGCATGCTTTGCAGACTGGCTCACCATACAAAGATACAAATACAATGATTCATAGGACCTAACGTTACCTAAAATGATTTAATACATAACTACAAAGAAGGTAGGTAGTTAGGCTAGCCTAAGTTAGGGAACTTACGGTAACAGGTAAGCTACCTTGGTATAAGTATTTGAAAACACGGTAATACCTAGTATAGGTAAGGCCATTACCCACTAGGGTATACTAGTTAAGCACTAGGTAGCCTAGGTACGTACCCAGCCTTCCCGTACCGAACGGCTATTGGTAACGGTAAGTCGAATTCATCTATACTTTATAGAGGCGTATAGTTGAGAATATAAACTGAAGGTTTTCTTTATTGATTACACAATATAGCTACCTCTAAAATAGTCTTATTAAAATTCATCTTATCTCAGCTATCGCCTAGCTAATAATCACCATAGCCACTTGGCCACTATAGATATATGTACACACAATGACATCAGAAAGGTTAATGGCATAACCCGCGAAAATGGCGTCACCATCGATCTGATTACTAATTAGTGGATATGCAGAATACATATTATCTGATTAACCACAAATCTCAATGCAGATCTTCAACATCTAGTTGCATATAAGTAAAATAGCAAGCGTTAAATCAGACAATTACCTTATGCAGCAAATGAAATAAAAATTATGTACGTAAAGATAAATCAGAGAATCGGTATGCGTAAATCAGATTTAATCAAATCAGCTAAATAAGGTTATGCATTTCTCTCTGTGTAGGGGCTTGAGGAATTAAAGTAATTTCCTCTTTTCAATAAATCCTTATCCTTGTTCCTGTCAAGTCAACAAGGCTCAAGCACTGAAGGAAATCCTGCTTCTCTTCCTGTTTTCATTGCCAAACGTCTTCGGTGACGGCCAGAACTGTACCTACAAGACACGTCATGCAATCCTCTGACATCCATCCAACTACCACAGCGGTAAGAATGAGGTTCACAAACTCTGACACCCACTTCAAGAGCAATGGCTATTCTCAGGACCTCTGGATGAAGCTGTGTACCCACACAATGACGGTATGAGAATCGCATTCAACCACACTCAAGTTTCTTCAAGAAATGCGGATGACAGTCGTGTTCTTGCCTTCTGAGCAGCTCTAGCCAACAGACTCGCCATTAATGAATGAGCCCGTGATGTATCCTATTCTTTTAAACTGGACTCATGGACTGGTACCGGGAAATCAGCCGGTAAACCCTGTAAAAACCATCAACCCGGTTTTGCAGAAGTAGTGCATAGCACTCTGTAATAATAATACTTTTAATATTGTGTTTACTTACATGACCGAAAATGTAGTACTGACCGATAATTCGGAATTTACCCTAGTAAACAGTTGATGTGTACTCGTGTGATGAACGCTTCGCATCAGTCCTTACCTATAAATTATTGGGGTCTGAATATGTTTATTCAGTCAGCCACAAGCGGTCTTATGGTTAACATCTAACCGATTTACTCTCAGCTAACGTTGTTAGCCAGGCACTGTATAGTATAGGGTGCTTGAAGTACAATCGTATAAACTATATATGGTGTTACTATTTAACCTTGCCTATTAAACTATTAGTACAGAGATCTAAGAGAAAAGAAAAGATCTATAGGTAATAGTATAGTGAGCAAGTATTTGGGTATAGAACCTAATACTAATACAAGAATCGAGTAAACAGAATAAGACTCGGCTATTCACGTTCAAGTACTAAGTAGAGCAGTACTATAGTAAATATATAAATGATAGGCCATCATATTTGGTGAGCCAGTATAGTATGGTGTGGAAGAAAATTTACTAGTGAACACGTGATAATTTTTAGAGAAGTATTGAGTGATAAAGATTGAAAACGGAGAGCAAATCTGATAACAAGAACGAAAGTTCGGGCAAACAGACATTGTGAGTCAGTCATTCTTTTAAAGCAATACTTAGGGCTAAAAACAAACATTATATTCATAGCTAAAAGTGAATACATAAATGTACAGTGATTAAAACAATTCAACTGAGTGTTATAAATCAGTTCAATTAGAGAAACAGTTTGATGAACAGTGAAACCAGAAAAAATCTACTAAGGTACAGTAACGAAAAATCAGTTTTACAAAACCAAACATTGTTGAATATCTAGATCAAAAACTGACTAAGAAGACCAAAAGTATTCTACAAATAAGAATTTGGGATAAAGTTAACACCCAATGAACCCACCAAAAGGAAGCAAGGACGTCAGAGTAACTGGAGGAGAGAGACATTTTTGGTCATATTGCTCAGGTTGACTGCACGAAGTTTTGGGGGGTTTTCTTGGACGAGAACTTGAGATTTTCTCAACATATATATCTAACAAACTTTCCAAATCAACTGGTATTCTAAATAAACTCAAACATTTTCTTCCACGTAATATCATGATTAACTTGTATTACTCTCTTGTCCATCCTTTTATGACTTATGGTATTGAGGCTTGGTATGGTTGTTCCTCTTATTTGAGAGATAGGGTGTTTGTTTTACAGAAGAAAAATTTGAGATGCATTTGTAACTTACAATATTATGACCATACAGATGATCATTTCAAAAATTTTAAAATTAGAAAATCTGTACAAATTTAATGTATTAATCTACATGCATAAAACTGTTCACAGAGATTTTGATGAAAATTTACTTACCTTTGTAACGGCTCACACTGCTGTTCACTCATTTAATACTAGAAATAACTATGTACTACCTAGACATCATACTGTTACTTACGAAAGATCCTTATACTATGTTGGAATGAAACTATGGAGTGGTTTGCCGTGTGATATGAAGCGATTGACATCTCTTGAAACATTCAAGAGAAGATTGCGGATTACGTTTTTGGAGTGATGAGTAATAATAATTATTCTCACTTTCATTTCATTTCCTTTTTTTTCCTTCCTTCCAAGCAGCAATTATTCTAAATAATACTGTATCATATTAATAAATTTGTTTTTAATTTTTATATAGGTTGCCCTAAAAGCCTTGGAGCTTATAAGGGCCGTAATTAGGTTTGTAGTTTTACTATTGTCAATTACAGATTTAATGTATGTAATACCTTTTTATGAATAAAATTGTTTCATTGTTTCATTAACAAGGGGAGTAATATTTCAATAATATGATTAATGTGTATTTGTTCCTCTTTGCGACGTGACAGCAAACTACTGATAATAAACAGAAGGGGTTTAGTGGTACATAAGAACTCGAACTAGAAGGTTATAGACAATAGCTTGTGAGATAGAGGTGATCTGAAATAAATCTCAAGGTGAGAATAGAGGATATTTAGAAGAAATTTTTAGATATAGTATTGATTTATTTAACTCGTATATGACATTTACAGAAACAAATAACGTGCATTGATTTTATAGTCTATGATATTAATTGAATTTTTCCTTTTTTTATATACAATATTATATGTTGAGTTGATTATGAATTTCAGCAAAAAGAAAAATCTAACACAAACACTTAGATATCAAGTACTGCACTTCCATTGATTCTATATAGGGTGAATAACATAACATAAAGTATAAACCTGGATGACCTCATCGAGTGAGGACATTCATATATCCTCAGAGGAAGAACAAATTAATTCTGAACCCGTAACTACACGATACGGAAGGACATCAAAACCAGTTCTTAAACCAGAAAACACACAGCGGACACGTAAGGAGGCTAAGAAAGCAAGCAAAGAAATGATTAATAAAATATTTAAGAAATTAGAGAGAAAGCTTGCCCACAGAGACAGGCAAGAATATTTAAATTTAGACACATTATTTGTTTTGGAACCAGAAAATTTAACAAGAACAATGGCGGATAATGTAACCATGACTCAGGCTGAATTAACAACATTAATTAAAAATGCCACGACCACTATTGTAAACACAGACTCATTGCCGACATTTAGGGGAAAGAGAAGGGCAAACGATCCAGCATTTGAGGAAAAGAATACGTTTTCCCAGCACCTAAGTTTTTTTTATTTTTCAAATCCAGAAAAGTTACAAACTTGTGAGACATTAAAATATATACATCAATCTAAATTAAAACATGATAAAAATACTAAAATAACTAGAAATAAAAAGAACGATGCAGTGGGTTAGTTTAAAATTAATCAATATATTTATTCATACAGTATTCTTTAAAAACGGTTTTAAATTTAAAATCTGACATGGGGCATTTCAAATTATCGGGTGTATTATTAAAAAGATGAATAGCCCTATAAACAATAAAATTTCTTTCTGCTTCAGTTCTAAAAATAGGTACATTAAACAATCTCATAAATAGTTTAAGCCTTCAGATCAAGAGAAGAAACAAATATTGTTAAGGTCAGCCGACACTAAATTAGGTAATTTTCACATTACAGTGAATAATTTAGTAAACGGAGGAATTCAACATACATATGAACAGATAACGACTCTCTTAGGACACATTTATGTACAAACGACGGCTAAGAACATTTATGCAGTTTGCGCAGATATTCACACAGCAAAACTAGTAAATGATGACTAGGCACAGAGCAAGTTAATAGAAATGTTTGTAAACATGAACCAAGTAACAAAACATATTTTGAAAGATACAACAGTAGATATAGATGACACATTTCCGGTGAAAGAAGCGGCGGAAACAAATGCAGCAGATCTAATTAGGCAAAAGAAACATACAGCTGATGTAGTAAATAATGCAATGTATTTAGTGTTAATTGCGCCACAATTAAATAACAGCATAGTGAAGCAGGTAGTACACGGTAAATTTAAAGACACGGCAACAATTTTGACAAAAACAATGGCCACGATTCGACAGATGTCAAGTGATAAGAAAATCGTAGCCGAAAATAAGGGTGTTAGGAAAGAAACATTTTATACAGCTAAGCAGGGACACGCAGAAACACATGGAGATGTACACTGAATTTCATGATAAACGCAGGAACGAACAACAGGGTAGAGGAAATTACAGAGGCGATAGTACGCAAAATAGAAGCGGTGTTAGGAATGGATACACTACTAACAGAATAAATAGGTATAACAATGCGAACCGAAGAGGCACAGAGGCAGACGGTAGAGGTCTAAACGTTAGAAGATGTTTCAATTGTAACTGCGTATGGCATTTCATTGGCGACTGTAGAATGCCAATGAATAATAGAATGAATAGGCATACAGAACGGAAGGAGCTTTTTCAGAACAGAACATAGATAATGTAGCACAAAAAATAGGTAGGTTGGATTTAATGAAAGAAATTATTGAGTTAGTTAGAAGCGAGAAAGAGATAAATTCAACATCTAAACATGTGACTGACTCCGCACGTTTAGGGTCGAATTTCGAATCAATTTCGTTAATTCCGTGTGTTAAAACCCAAAGACATTCCGAAAACGACCGACAAAATACAGTTATATCTTGTGATTTAAGAAATTGATATGACAACAGCAATCACATGCGAAACCTAAATATAATAAATAAACATTTACAATAGTTATCGGTAAGTTAAATAATATCCTTTTAATGAATTTTTGTTTTCTTTCAATCTATTAGGGGTAACTTTTAATAATTTGTAAATAGGTGAGGTGGGCACTGGTGCCATTCGAGTGCCAGAAAGAGCACTAGAACTAATCGAAATTATTATCATCAGTTGGCAGGTCGCCTGAAAGGCTAGTTTATCCCGCCACTCACTAGCAGGTGCACCTGCCAGTCGCTACTGTACATGCGTACCTGTAAGGTGGACATCATAGTGTATGGCCGGCCTAAGTACAACTCACTTTAGTAAAAGTGGTTCTTATTTCGAATCAAGTTTCGAAATAAGAACCGTTCGTAGACATAGAAAACGGAGACAATTTTTTGTGATTATTTCACGGTAACAAAAAAAAATCAAATTTATAATCCAGATAAGGTTATTAGAAGCAGTTGGTTCAGAAATTGAACATGTCCTATTTTAGGGTTAGTTCCGTGTTATTGCACGGTTCCATATTTTCGAACACGTGAAAATCATTATATAATAATCATTATTTAACTTTTATTTCAATTGGTATCCATGATACCAATTAGAATAGAAGTTGGATAATAATTATACTATTTTCTTTTCTGACATGTCTGAAATTGTGGAACTTGGAACTTGATGCCCTAATACCAAAAACATTTCATAGAGCATAAAACTGCGGTTTGTTAAATGTAACACAATAATTATAAAAGTCTAAGTATCTATTAATTACTCACCTATATTGAGTGAGAGTTGAGCTATGGATGAATTTTAAAACATTTAATAAATGCACGACTTTACACTTTTTCATCACAGTCACAAACAATGAAAGACTGTATGTTATTATTATTAGTATGCTTGTATACGTAGTACTCGAATAACTCGAAAACAAATTTTCTTTCTATTACTCATAGAAAATGAGATATATAATCGAGGAGTGACAATTATAAATTTCTTGTTATTTTAATTCGCTTTAGTTACCGTTTGGTATCTAAACTGAGTCGTGATTTGTTAACTAAAGGGGAGGATGCCTGTACTGTTATAATGGAGATTACAGGCATCTTCATTTATTGGAATAAAGTTTGAATTTTCATGTAGGGTGTTCCAGTCAGGTAAGTTACAGATGAGAAGGCTAAATTCAGATGTTGTATATTATTTAGCTTCTCTTGGTTACACCAGGTTGTCATCTCTTGAGTGAGAATATATCAAATTTGCAATCATGCAAGTGCCTACAAAATGCTATTAGGCCTTTCATCTTCCTCTGACATAATTTGCTGTGGCTCGACAATTTTAATAATATTGAAAGTTGTTCTGAAACATACTCAAAACTAGTGTATCTGAGTCACTTGAAAAGAATAATTAGAGCTGAATCAAAACTGATAATAGTCGGAAGCTATTTCTGATTATAAATAGGGTTTATATTCAATTCTACATTATATATGACAGTGCGTAGCTATGATAAAGATAGATGAAACAAAATTTGATGGTTAAATACATTATTCAGTTGATTATATGATATCTAGGGTTGTGACAATATGCAGATAAAATCATCGATCGTATGAATATCATAGGCAAAAGTAAATAGTATTGAATACTATATACAACTGATTAAGAACGATGAAATAGCCTTTAATTCGTTCCGTCTACAGGGTGGGGCGTAAGTTTGGAAGCAATTTTTCAAACATTAATATAATTCTTAAAAATAAGTTCCTAAGTAGGTAATAGGGTTTGAACTATAGTAGAGACACTACATTATGAAGTGGCAGTGTTATTTTTTACAAAAATTTTGTCAATTCAAAAATGTCAGACAAAAGAGAAGCCATTATTGCTCTACACCGTGCCGGGAAGTCAGATTCCGTCATTTCAAAGACTCTCTCAATAGCGAGATCGACTGTAGAGAGGGGCATCCCACGTCTTGCAGAGGGGGACATCCGCACTCTGTCCCACGTCTTGCAGAGGGGGACATCCGCGTTCTGTCCCACGTCATGCAGAGGGGGACATCCGCACTCTGTCCCACGTCTTGCAGAGGGGGACATCCACACTCTGTCCCACGTCATGCAGAGGGGGATATTCCCACGTCTTGAATACTCACTCTGTCCCACGTCTTATTTCCCTCTTCCCTCTATAGCGAGGGACATCCGCACTCTATCCCACGTCTTTAATCCCTTTATAGCGAGGGACATCTACACTCTGTCCCACGTCTTGAAAACGGAGTGGGGATAGACGTGGGACAGGTGGATGTCCCCCTCTGTCAGAGGGGGACAAGACGTGGGATCAGACGTCTTACAGAGGGGGACCCCTGTGCAAATGAAGAGGGTTAGACGTCTGCAAGACGTCTGATGTCCCCCGCCCCACGTCTTAAATCCCTCTATAGCGAGGGGTATCAGACGTCTTAAGACGTGGGACAAACAGCTTTTGGTTAGCTGGGATTTTTCAATAACAAGACATACATACTACATATATGAAAGCAATCATACATAGAGCATGGTGTATATCTCTATATTTGCAAGGAAAGAAGTGTGATTTTATCACAAGTGTTGGAACAAACATTCTTGACCATATTTAAGAAAATTGAGAGAATGATCGTTTGCGTATACATTACAGTCAGGTAAGTTGTCTTTGAATGGTACAATTTTTTGAAACTAAGCAACTATTGATAAAGTAGGACAACTGCAGCTAGCTAGAAAAGCTGTAACTGCTGATCCTTTTATTATCTTTGAATATTTTGACAAATTAGAAGAAATGGTAAAAAACCTAGATGGTGAAGATCGTCTAAATGATCCATCAAAAAAAAGACAATAAGCATCTCATAAATAGTTTTGCTTCCCATGGTGTAACAGAAAAAAATATAGCCGTTCTTGAAATTCACTGCAACTGATTTTGAATGGTCATCTCACTAACACCTCTTTGAAAACTGTGGAGCTAGCCATCTTAAGAAGATATTAACATTCTGGAACTGCCTCCTCACAGTACAGACTTGCTTCAACCCCTAGATATTGAATCTTTTCTCCACTTACAATATGTAATAATCTGAGTAGGAGACTTCGAGCACAAAACAGCTGCATGAGAGCTTACCAGAAAGCAGGCTTTGTTAACATACTGTGTCATGTGTGGAAACAATGCCTATCAACTGATGTCAAAACAGAAAATGGGTAGATAGAGGAAAATCTGAAAAGTACAACAATGAGCCTATGATAGATAACAAATAGGAGAAAGACACGCAACTTAACTTAACTGTAGAAATCGGGTCACTAGCTTCAACTCCTAACTTCTTTTCTAACATCAAATCCTACTATCCTCCTCCTTTCCCACCTATAAAACAGAATACACAACCTGGATATAGTAGTTGGACATCTGCACCACCACATAGATCAGTGTATGATGTCCTTTATGAATTGTAAAGTTGTAGTGTCTCAATGAATTGCAATTTTAGTGCAATTCAGTCTCAAAAAAGATAATTTAAAAAAATGAAATTATTATTTACAATGTGTGGGGTAAAAAAAAATTCAATTTTGGCCCCTGGGGCATAAAATGAAATTTCATTATTAGCCAAATGCAATTTTTTTCTTACCCCATTTTCACCAATTTTGGGGGTAAAAATGAACCTCCATTTTTTACTTCTGTAGAAAATGTATCAAGTGCTTCAAAAAAATGTTTATTGCACTAAAATAGCCAAACAATTCCGCATCTTTTGATATGTTTGTTTTGACAGTACCATTCTTGGTTTTTGAAATAGATAGATGTTTATGAAATTTTTCATTTCTTGCCCCGCTTGACTATATATGATTTCTCAATTAACCTGACTAAAACTTAAAAACTAGAAATTGTTAAAGTTGAATCAGCAAGGTGTACATTATTTATAAGTTAAAATTAAAAGCATAGCTAAGTCATTTTGGTTTCAACAAGCAGCCATTGATATGTCTCTTAATTTTCTTGAAGGCCACCTCTCTATCTTCACAGTAGATTATGTAAGTCTCTTCCTTTTGTTGTTGATACAATTATTAGTAATTATTCTATCCGCTAGAGAAGAATTAACTTTTTGATGTGTTTCACAGAAAATTTTGATCCTACCTAAAGTCCTCAGAATTAACTCTGCACAACACATCTCTTAATTCCTGAGAAGCAAAAGTCAGACCACCACGTGTGACGTGACGGCAAAAAACTTTAAGTCGCAGCTTAGTTATTTCTTGAAATATTATCCTTTCAAATTAAAGGTCCTGGCGCTCAGTACGAGTAAATGCAGCATCAACTTCTACTCCACAGACCCATCTGAGTCGGGATGGACACCGGAAGTGAAGATTGGAGAGGAGCTTCTCAGAAGGGATGACAACCAGAGGTTCCTTGGGGTCACATATGACAGAAGACACACTTTCGGAGAAAAGTGGATGAGGTGACTGAGAATATGAAGAGTACGAACTGGTTATTGAGCAGGGTAGCGGAATCAAGCTGTGGCTGAATGAAGGAGGATGCCATCAAAATTTACAGTGACACAGCGAGGCGTGGTAGAAAACGCCAATACATCATGGGCTCCGCGGCTCTCCATAACTAACCTGAAGAATGTGGAAAGGGCTCAACTGTATGCGGAGTAGGAGAGCGCCCGAATGTGTAGGAAAGCGCTTGAGACGTTCATGGAAGAAATGGAGGTATGAGATGATGGAGGGAGCTTGCCCTGTAGGTGTGACTCCTTGCTTGTTGGTCACCTCCCGGTGGTGCAAGGGGGAACGCTCGGGGCAGCTGCCTCTGATGCGGCAAAGAGCCAGCAAGGCTCTGGGAGCCCCTCCCTGGCCCGGGTGCAAGAAAGGGTACCGGTGATGCTCAAGGAGACTACAGAGCGAAATGGGAGTAGCCAACACATTTATCTCTTTAAACAAAATGTTGGCGATGGCCCTTCTGGGGTCCTAAAATTCGGTGGAGGGTCTGATGGGGTTGGGTCTGAGGGCACGGACTGCTGAGATAGAGTTTAGTTTAATAACAGTAGAAAAGAATCCGGGACCTGGAGCAAGGAGGGGTAGAAGAAGGGTTTGCGAGGGGTGGAGGATAGCAAGGCGAGAAGGGAGACATATAAGGAGGAGGAAACGGAGACGGGGAGTGGAGAATGAGGGGGAGAGGGTGGGAGGGAGGGATATGGGATCAAGAGAGATAGTTACTTGGAATTGGAATAGGGTCTCTCTAATAGAGACAAATGGGACTAGGTTAAGAAGATTTGTAGGTTATGTTGAGCAAAAGGGTTGGAAAATAGTGTTAGTGTCAGAGATAAGTAGGGATGGGGAAGGGATCCTTTGGTTGGGTGAGGGATCACACAGAGCGGTGCTCATCCATGGGGGCAAATCAGGGATTCTGTTGAGGGGTGGGGTGCTGGATCTCTGGGTAGAGGAAGGTCACAGAAATGGCTGTATGATAGAGTCACAGCTGTAGTAGTAGTGGGAGGGGGGGGGGTTGAGGTTGGTATCCATATACCAACCGATTTGGGGTAGTGACGTGAGGGCCATGGAAGAATATAGGAGAGATCTGAGCAGTCAGATAAGTATGTGTTGGAGTGAAAGTTTGGTGATAGGTGAGGACTTCAATGCGAGTATGGGCAGGGGAAATGAGAGAGAGGGTGTGAGTGGTAAGTACGGTTTGGGACGAGTAAATGAGGCTGGGAGAGATATGATGGATTGGTGTGAAGAGAATGAGCTGGTATGGGTGAATAGCTATATGAAGCATAAAAGGAGAGGTACTTGGTTCAACAGAGCACTGGGAAGGTGGTACGAGTTAGATGGGTTTGTGGTGAGGGGGAGGGAGAGTCATAGGTTGATTAGAAAGGTAAGGACGGTAGAGGAGATGGGGCTTTCAGATCATAAAGCTAAGAGTATGATCATTAGAGTAAAAGCAAGAAAGTTGTAGCATTCTGAATTAGCTAAAAATATATTAGAAACTCATAGATCTGAAATAAGTCTTAAAGTAATAAAATGTGTCTAGCTGTCTATACAGTCAATGTATCTTTCCCACGAAGTAATAAAAGATTTAATGAGGTGTAAGGACAGCTTAGAAATACTTGTAAGAATAAAGGATATATTTTCTATGTGATCTAATAATTAGTTTGAGACTCATGTGGTTTTGAGCGACCAAGTTATGGACGGGGTCTTAGCTCATTAGTGGTTTGTTTAGATGCTTAGAGGTATATAAAGGCAAGGAATTATGTAACTGGTGTCAGTAGTTAGTAGTGAGTTGTTAGTTGTAGTCAGTTGGCAGTCAGTAAGAGTCAGTAGTACTTAGAGTAAGGACTTCAGACCGGCCCGTCCGGGTTGGTCTGGTCCGAACTCATCTCTACCATATTCCACATTTGTTTCATCTCTAACTGTAATGAAATGCTGTATTCAAGATTATAAATATACATCCCTTATGAGAGTTGGAAGACAGCCTTCATTTAACCCAAGCACAATCCCATACGCATCAAAAGTAGAGAGTGACAAGGGAGAAAAAAGTAAAGAGGATAAAATGGGAATGCTTGAGAGAGGGCGAGGGAAAGAGAGGGAGGCAACGAGGAGAAGGATGGGGAAATGTAGACAGGGGAAGAAGTATGAGGTGGGATGATTTGGTAAGGGTGATGATGGAGTCTGCAATGGAGGTATGCGGAGAAGTGAGTGGTAGAATTGAGAATCCGTGGCTGGTGGTACATGAGGAGACATGTGAGAGATTGAGAGCTGAGATAAGTGAAGGAGTAAGGAATAGAAATGAGAATGTTGAGCGTGCCTCGGCAATGAGAATATTGAGGGTTAGGAGAGGGAATGCTAGATTGAGAGAATTGGAGAGAAGAGTGGAAGCGGCGAAGGACAGATTAAAGGAGGCAAGAGGACAGATGAGAAGATTTTTTAGACACAGGGAAAGAGAATGGTGGGAGGAAAGAATCAGGGAATGTGAAGAAGCATGTGTAAGTAGGAGGGTAGGTGATATGTACAGGATTTTGAAAGAAATAGGAAGGAAAAAATGGAAGAGAGCGGGTGCAAGCACGAATATAACGGTGGAGAGCTTCAGAGAGCACTTCATGAGGGTGTCAGAGAACAGATATGAAGTAGAGCCTGAAGTAATAAGGGAAATAATAGAGAAATCTAGGGACCTGATACAAGATGACAGAGCAAGGGAAGCGAACGAGTTAGTAAATGAGGTGAGTGAAGAAGAGATACTTAGTGCAGTGAAAGAGATGAAGGATTCAGCGCTAGGGATGGATGGTGTGAAATTGAGGTACATTTGGGAGGCATGTGAAGAGGTGAAAGAGGCTGTAGTAGAAATGGTGAAGTTCATGTTTGAAAGGAGAGCGAGTGTATGGAATGATTCTCTGAAGGTAGGTGTGATGTGTCCTTTATTTAAAAAGGGAGACAGGAGTCTTCCAGTGAACTATAGGGGTGTATGCCTGTTGGCAATGGGCAGTAGAATATTGGCTAGAGTGGTTTCGAAGAGATTAAATTAAGGTGGTAGGCGGAGTATTTGGAGCTGATGGACGAGAACCAGTTTGGATTTAGGAAGGGGAGATCGACTGCGGATGTAGCACAGATTGTGGTGAGGATGTGTGGCATTACGGGAAGAGATGCGAGAGAGAGGAGGAGTGGATAACAATAACAATGCAGGGGAAAATGTGAGGCCAGAAGCTAAGTTGTTAGACCTGGAGAAGGCTTAACCACAGGTAAGCAAGCCGGTGTTGTGGATGTTAATGGAGAGAAATGGGATGGGGGGAAGGTGCCTGGAGACTGTAATGGACCTTCATGAAACCACAGAGTATCGGGTAAAAGGAAAAGAGGGGCTGAGTCACTGAGTGAACCGTGGGCCCCAGCTAGGGGACTGAGAGAGGGCTGCTCTACCTCCCCTATCCTCTTCAACATATACCATCAGGCTGTGAGGAGGATCGTGAAGTAGGGGTGGAGTGGAAGTGGGTGCCAGGAAGAACTTTTGCTAGTAATAGAAGCTGGGAGAGAGAAAGCTCTGAAGCTAAGAGTGTTAGAGTGAGTGAACTGCTGTTTCCAGATGACACAGCTCTGGTGGGGGAGGGGGGAACTGAGGGAGAGTGTGGCTGCGGTGAAGGGGGTAATGGAGAAGTTTGAGGAACGAAATAATGAAGCAAAAGAAGAATGTTTGGTGTTTGGAAGTGATGAAGGGGATGAGATAAGGATACTAGGTTCATGGGTGGGAGCGAAAAAGGATGGGGACATGAGGGTAAAGAGAGCGGGAGGATTGTGGGCAACCATTAAGCAGAGACTGATGGGAAGCAGAATGAGCAAGAGGTGAAAGGCGAGAGTAGTGGAGGCGTGTGTGGAGAGTGGGTTGCTTTTTGATAGTCAGGTAAGAACGTGGTGGAAGAAGGATGTGAAGAGAATGCAGTCATGGATGGATAGGTGCTATAGATATGTGTGGAGCGACAGAAATGGGGAACCTTCGAGACAGATGCAGGAAAGAGGAATGAACATGCAGGATGTAAGGAATGTACTGGGGGTTAAGAGTGTGGCGTGGAAGATCAAAAAGAGGGTATTGGAAAGAATTGGACATGTAATGAAGATGGGGAAAGACAGATTGGTAACGGCTGTGGTGTTGGGGTGGTGTGGGAGGCTAGAGGGCTTGGGAAAGGTAAAGAGTAGGAAAAGGAAGACTGTTCTTTATTGGAGAAGATTATTGAGAGAGGCGGGTATTGACTGCATGGATATAGAGATTAACGAGTGAGAGAGGGGCGTGGAAAAAATTAGTGAGGGAGAGAATGAATCATTTGGAAACTTGGGAGAGACAGAGGGCACATGGGTATAGATGGGGGTGGGAGGGGAGGCGTTAGAGAGAAATGTGAGGGAGAGTGAAAGTGGTTTAGTGTGTAGGTACGAAGGATGCATGAAAGTATGTAGGTCAATAGCAGGTTTGAGTATGCACGAGAAGAGGATGCACAGATCGGTGGAAGAGAGGGTGAGGTACGAATGTAGTGAATGTGGGTGGTATGACTGCGGAGACGGCGGGTGCTCTTGAGAATCATGTTAGGTCATGCATGGGTGGGGCTGAGAGGGGGGGTAGGGGGGAGTGCGGGGTATGTGGGACATGGACCACTAAGGGAAATTATGCAAGACATAGGAGGGCGTGTGGGGGAGGGATTGGGCGGGGAAGGGGGGGGGGTAATAACGTGGGAGCTAGGAAACAATGTGAGAGGTGTGGGGAGTGGCAATCAGTGGCCAATATGGCCCGACACCAGAGGACCGTCTGCTGAGTGTGGGACCCAGGAGGTGTGCCTGATCCCGGTCAGGGATGAATAAGGCATGATGATGTGAAACATAAACGAGGAGGTATGACTCACCAGATAAGAGAGGTTAAGGAGGTGTTGGACCTGTGTGGACGGCTGGACTTGATGGTATACACAGATGAATTAGTGGAGGTGGAGTGAAGTCGGCGTGGGGGTGGAATGGTGGTGAAAAGGAGAGAGGTAACGGTTGAGCAGTTGGTCGTACAAGCGGCTGCCTGGTGCATCAGTTTTAAAACGGATAGGAAGACGATGAGCGAAACGATGTGAGGGCTGCTGGATGAGGATTTGAGTAGAGCAGCGGTGGTAACCGGCAGCAGATCCTTAGTGGATGCGTTGCAAGAGGAAGCTTTGGGAGTTGGAGGAGGATGGTACAACTGACTGGTGTGTGTACTGGGAAATAGTGAACTGCAGGTCAAAGAGCTGGTGGACGAGAATGTAAGAGAAAGGAGAGATGTATCATGGGCAGGTGAAGTTGAACGGAAGCACAAGAGGATCAGTGATAGACAGAAGGCTGAGGGAAAAGGGGTACAGGACGCTGATACCAGCAGGAGGTACGAGAGGGACTGAGAGAGAATAGGGAGCAGAATCTGACTAGAGAAGAGAAGGGTGGACCTGGTCAGATTACGGTCAGGACACCACCCTCCCTGCTTTTAAGGAGATGGAGGAGTATGGTACAATTGGAGGCGAAGTGTAGGTTTTGCGGGGAGGAGGAGGGGAGAAGTGAGCATCTGTGGATGTGGTACCTCCCACTTGAGAGGAGATGGATTTGGGAGAAGCTTTGGGGAGCAACTGGAGGACCTACCACAACATCATCATCCATCGACGTATTTCTACATTATCACATTCCCAGCAACATAGTCTGATACTTCTTCTTAAGTTTAATAGATCCTCTGACATTCAGCACAGTTTTCTTGAATTCTGTCAACAATTTCTCAACCTCTAAATCATTATGTCGATCAATCTTCACATTTTCATCAATACCAAAGCCTTCTTGGACAAAACTTTTGATTCAGCTCGAGAAAGTGTTTGACGAAGAAACGGTTAAAAAAATATACACCTCAGATACTTACATAAAACTGTGAAAAATCTTCTCTCTTAAATATTGAATGAAGTGAAGTTTTATCCTGCTCTCGATATTCATCAATCATTAGATACATTTGTTACATTAATATCAATAAGAACAGCAAAGAGAGCAGTAGTTCTAGGAAATCTTAAAAGTCTCAGATTACGTTGCTCTTATAAAAAAAGGAGATGAAATTATTATCAAGATGTCTGACCACAAAACTGCAGCAAATTACTTCCGATTCATTGTTCCAGTTCACGTTATGGAACGATGGATCGGCATTTATGTCGACAAAATACGTCAAACAATAAAATCGATACCAGCATCGGCATATTATTTTTTCTTTTAATATAATGGAACAAAATTTTCATCAGACGACTCCAAGCCTGCCATCAACTATGTCTGGAAACACATGTAACATTCAACTTGTTTAGAAGAAGTATAGTTAAATCTTTCCATGTACATCGACCCAAAGATATGGTTGCAAGTCTTCTGGACCATTCTACCAAAACGGCAAAGGAGCATCACATGTAGCTAGCTGTGGATTTTTTAAAAATAATTAATCATATATTTCTAGCTGTAGCATCATTCCATTTGTGAAAGCCATGCCACATATGGAGGACGGCTTTTTAAAGGTACTACATTTTCGCTTTGTTGCTCGACAATTTGCATCAGGTGTAACACTCCTGTATGTCTCAGACTCTCAAGTTACAATATTTGTGCAACATCGCTCGATTCGTTCTGATCAAATTGATGCTGCGCGACACTTCTGTGACATTTGTATACATACATTCCCATGATACATTCTCATTGAGTTGCTCAGTCAGTGAGGAGAGGTGTGCGTGGCTGCTACAAATTACTTTGAACAGAGATACGCACCTCCACTTACGGATGCTTGTGCGTTTCTAAAGTTGCCTTGGACAGTCGGACTGTATACGCATTTAAACAGATTTATTTACATATACAGCAGCATTTGTGCCACTTCGCTTTATTGCATCAAAAAATTGAGTTTTTCTGGTTCTAATTACAGGCAGAAACAGCTATAAGTCAAAAATCGTACCTCACTTTCACTTAGAAATTGAACTTAAAGCGGGGGAGATCCCGCTTTAAGTTTAGCATTGTTACTCCAATCTTTTCGTTTTCTACCAACAAAAATCAAATAACGTTTGCATGGTACACTAATACTATGTACCATATTTCGTATGGTTCCTTCAATGTAGATAAAATAGTTTAAAAGTAATTTTCCGGCATGGTTTTCCTGTACAACTGATGTAAGTAAGCTCGGATTCAACTCTACTTTAAGTGTGCTGTTATTAAGCGGGGTCTACCTGAACACTAATTAAACTTCATCAAATTCTTCATACAGACTATGATAAATCCAATTCAGCTGTAGATGCTGCTGCAGTTGAAGACCAGCTACTGTTCGGTGAACGTGGTCAACACATCCTCTCATTGACATGCGGTAATAAACTATTTACTATATTACGTATAAGTATGGACCATGATTATTGGTTAGCTACACGTATATTCCTTCGAATGATTATTTTAGTTTTTTAGAATTTTATCCCTTATGCTCATCTTTCCTAAAGCAGCTACCTGTCTGTATTTTCTCAATTCGTCCACATTTAGTATGAAGTCTGTATATTATCGAACTTATTTCAATTTGTTTTTTTCCTTTTAGATGAAGAACCTTCAATCAAAAGATCAAGGGAACTTGTGTTGTACAGGTTCAGAGTGGTGATGAAAGTAAATAATATATATCTTCCAGTAGCCACTTGAGACTTAAAAATATGGTGTCATTATTTTAAAACATTTCAATGTGTTTCTCTCCTTTTAGATGGAAGGAAAGTCTTATATCATAAATACGATGAAAAGGAATAGATGAATTATTGAGAGTGACAATGATGATTGTGAGTATTATGAACATTAATGGTAGTCAATTAGAAAATGATAGGAGCTAGCAAATCTATTCTTTATGGGAAATGTGAAAGAAGACTACTGAAGTAATGTGAAATTAATATATTCATGTGATTTTATATATTCTAGATGACGAAAATGAAGAAGATTGAGTAATTGTACAGACAGTCAGTGAGAAGATCACTATACTAAATGAATGGTCCGAAATTGCTAAAATATCAATTAAAAAACATAATTCAATTATGATATGTTGGTAATTTAAGTATTTTCCGGTCTGATAACTTCATTATTGTAATCATTTGAATATAAGTTAATGGAGATAATTTTCAGTTGGGAAGAGAAGAACCACTTTATTTACTGAAGCAGAGGTAGCTATAATGGATGCTGCGGTGAATACTTTGAGTAGTGTTTCTTCAAAAATATTAATGCGGTGTGGAACACTGAAGCCGCTTATTTCCAAGTATGGAATGAAAAGACTCCTCACTCAAATAAGAAATACAAGAATAAAAACAATAATTTGATAAAGTTTTCTTTTCTCTAATGGATTATTCAGTTATGAAAACTTAATGTTTATGTTTCTGTAGATTAAAATGTAAGTTTCTGTTAAACATTTCTCTTTCTACGAGAACACGGAAATCAATTCAATTTGTTTGGATACTTTAATATGTTAATATTGATTAATATTTGAAAGCTTATTGATTTTGTCTTACTCCCCAATGAGATATATAGAAACTAGACAAAACTACCAATAATAGAATAAATGGAAACTGCAGTTTGATGACAATTTAGCTAAATTCTTTCAACTCAATTTTTTTTATTTGAGCTCGCATTAATATTATTAACTATGGCTACATGCATCGGTATATACAAATAATAGTTTTTTTTGGTTGCAAAATTAAAGGTAACAAGATCCTGTATATTTGTTACTTTTCGTATCAGGTATTGGGCATTGTACTTATAATCATAACCTTATATCTAGCAAGATATCTCGGTCATTAGGAATGTTATATAGATTACGTGACTGTCCTTGTAGCATTTAGGTTTTTGTTTAGTTCGGCGCCCTTTCGGTTTCCCTTTGTATCTTTCCCCAATTTCTTCTTCTTATTTCGTCTTCGTTCCACCTTGCTATATCCATGGGTAAGCAGACTGACTGTGTAGGTTTCTTAAGTATGGATGTCTATTCTTGGCATTCATGCGCTGGATCGACACGGTTACCTGTGGAAGCAAAGTAGTCGATTTAGTGCTTGGAAGTTGGACCGTACTTATGTTTTTCCTATTACTGTATACCAATAATTCTTTATCGTTTCTTGTGATTATTTTGGCGTTTATTGTAGCATGTGTAGTTGTTTTTTATCCAGTAGTTTGGCCTGGTTCCCATGTTACAGAGTATGTCAGTTGAAGCCAATTAATTGGCTTAGATTTCAAATGGTCAAAACTCAGATATATGTAATTGGCTTAAAATTCTGAATTAATTCCTATGTTCCCATGTTAATTTTGGCTTAAAATATTTTAAAAATAAGCCAAATTGGCTTGCCTCAGAATTTTTGTGAAATTTTGGCTCAAAAATTGGCTTACAAGTTTCCAGCCTCTGAAACATGGTCTGGTTCTAGGTCAATTCGCCGAAAAAACATTCGCCGAAAATATGACTATTTTTAAGCAGAATAAGTTACTACAAAAATTTAAGTTTATTGAACATCCTGTGTAAGATGATTATTTAAAATTGATCAATTTTGTTTATTACCTTTAAATTAAACGATAATTAATTGTCTGAATTTAATGCCATATAAATGCTTGTTCTTAGTCCCATTATAAAAGTTTCTAAATAAATTTAGTAGTATTTATTGAATAATAAATATTTAATCCATTTATTCTAACATAAACTTTTCTAGTTTTTTAAAAGGAGTTGCTGAACAAAATTTATTCTGACTTCCTTTTTGTACTCAAATGCATTTCTCCATATTGTGAATATTTTACAAAAGAAACAGTTTATGAATTCTTAAAACCTATATATATAAATCTGTTTTAACTGTACCCTCAATATCTGTTAAAATATACGAATTTGAAGTTGTAGACTTTATTGTGGGTCATCCTGTATAGTGGAAGCTTTAAGAGCGACTCAGAGTAGCGGACTGATTCTTGTAACTGATAATAATTGTACACAGAAAATAAGAGTATCATAGAATTAATTAATAAACTGTCACAAATAATTCAGCAATAAAATTATATATTAGTTAATTAATTAAGTTAAAGTAAATACCAGAGGATAACAAAGAATTATGTAGAATATTGTGAAGTAATTTATACACTTGTATGTACTTTTATGCAATTTCATCTTGGCTTATGAGATAAATTTGTTTACCTTTCAAATAATCACATTTTTTTCGGCGAAAGTGTCGTTCGGCGAATGAGTTTTCATGCTATCATGTGCTTGTGTTTCGTTAGGATACCATCCATATAGCACGTTCAATTGTTCTTGAATTAGTTAAGAATTGAAGTTCAAAGAGGCCCCGATTCTGAACAATTAGCTATATGTTATGTTAACATATGCTATATGTTATCAATATCAGAGAAAACTAATATTTGTGGCAGACTAAACTGAATATGTTCTCTATAGAGGTAAGTTCTCTATACAAGATGATTGACTATACAGGAGGTCATTAAAGAGGAGTTCCACTGTAGCGCAAAACAGACTAAAAAGATAATTTAACTAAACACACTTTAATAGTTAGGACTGATTGATTTATCAATTAGATATGCTTTAATTAGATAATTTTAATCTAATGTGCATATATTTCTGAAAACTACATTATTACCAAAGAATAATTGTCAGCTCCTAATAATCTTTAATCTTCACTCTCCAGTTCTCTTCAATATAAGAATCTTCTGAACCGAACAGATCTAATAGGGGTTTTCTTTTGACTACTTGAAGTATGAACCAAAGACAAATAAGATAGACGCTCAACTTGATAGGGCACATGCAAGAATGATAACAACCAATCAGAAACTGTCTATGCGTTCAGTAGCATACGTCACAGCAAACTATGACAAACCGTACGAACCATATTCACAGAGGGACAGACAGTCTCTTGTCTAAGGTGTGGGTGGAGTCGTTGAAAATATAAATATCCTATACTGAATAGGGATTAGATAACTAATTACTTTATAATTAATTAAGTCTAAAAGATCACATATGAAGTTCGATTTAGTATTCTATATAAAATTTATCCCCTTTAATTAACGAAGAATAGTCATAACAAAGACAATATAAGATAGACGCTCAACTCCATGTTATAAATTACAGAGCATGTTTGCACTGACGTCAGCACTCTGACTCAACTTCTAGCCAATCAGCCTTAATGTACACCTACAAGTCCCGCTCTAGGGACTTCTTCAGAGTTTCCGTACTATCATGAGCTGTAGCGCACGCTTCCTTCTCCAAGATGGACCACACACTTAAGTCCAGAGGGTTCAGGTTCGGCGATGAAGGAGGCCACAATTCCTTCCTCCAAAACACAAGAAAGTGACGCACAGTCGCACACACCAATCCTGAGTTTTGTTCGCTGTGTGCGAAGGCGCACCGTCCTGTTGATAAGTAAAAGGTCTGTCCTCGAAGTGCTTCTTCATCTTGACTTGTCTTGGAGTCGAAATATCCTCGATATACGATTTTGCGATAACTTTAGCACCTTCTTTGAAGAAAATGAGAGGAGATCTCCAACTCTCAGAGGCTTTTGGCGACGGAAAACAGTCTTTAGGGATGGAGGGATACTGTCAGCACTTTTTGCCAAAATTCTGTCGTTCTCGGAGTTGAATTTGGCCTCCAAAGTGAACATTTTCTCATCCAAAAAGAAGATCTCACCAGCCTGCGTGTCATCTTTCATTGCATTCAAAAGAATCTTTGTTCTGTCCAGCCTCTTTTGTTTCTGCAAGTCCGTGAGCTGTTGCATGTTGGTCATTTTGAAGGGGGACAACTTGAGATCTTCTTTGACGATGTTTCTCAGACTTTTTTCGTCGATATCCATAGTCTAAGCCATCTTTCTCATGCTTCGCTTTGGGTTCATTCCTCGTTATCCGATCCCTAATGGCTTTGATTTTGGTTGGAGTGCGTGCAGTGCGAGGTCGTCCACACCTAGATCGATCACCTGTTGTCTCCAGTTCTTAGTAGCGTCTAACAGCATCCTTAACAATAGATTTCGGTGCTCTTAACAGCTTAACAATCTCTGGGTTTGCCTTCCCTGCGCAGTGTAGCTGAATAATAGCCTCATGTCGTCTCGTTTTCACAAAAGACAATGTAAATTTATCAAAATTTAGACCTGGAACATTAAAGTATATGATTATAGGAAGAGAATGAGATATAAATGGATAAAATTAGTAGATAAATAACATCTTTATTGTAAAAACTAAAATTTGATCGGAGACTTTCTTCGCACCCTGTACATCAATAGAATACCAGTTACTGCAACAATTTGGTGCTCTGGTATGAGAGAACCTGTACTGCCTTTCATCATCGCATCAAAGCATATTTTCATAGCAATGTTGCAACTTGCACTGCTATGATCTCATGGTCGACGCCAAATAACTCCCAAAGTGATCGAATCTATCAGGTTCACTTTTTTTTCTGCCAGCTCTGTGACACATGCCGCAAGAGCTTCATCAGTGGTATTTGCCAAACGACTTTTCTTGGTTGTGCCGCGGCTGGAAATTGATGCAGATGAACTTGGCCTTGTCGTGTTTGATGTCATTGGCTCACTATTATTGATTGTTGTAGAAGGCCGTGCTTGAGGTTCGCTAGTCTCTTCTGATAATTCCCCCTGCTGTTCTTCTGCCATCACGCTGCACCAATCTTCAGATGCCTCACATACTGATATCTGAAACAATTGAAATGGAAATATTAGTTTACGATATTAAGCGAATTTTTAATATTAAATTTTTTTAATTTCAATTTCAAAGAACTTGGAAAGGATAAGATAACCGTAGTTTCCTTAATGGAAAATCCCGACACCAACCCAAAAAGAGATGAGGGTACGAGAAGAAGCCTTTTCCCTCGGAATAAGCGAAAACTACTCAGGCAGGTCATGAGAGTCTCTCAATTGATGCCCAGAGATGTGAAGAATGAAGTTGTAACCCTTCATGCATAAAATTGTGCGAAGTAAGAAAATCATCTTATGCCAACGAGATAATTGCAAATTTTTAGGCCAAGGGAACGAGTACTCAACAAAAGAGGCAATGTAGGATTGGATTTTTGGGTTTACACCCTCTGGTACTCGGAAATGACCAATTAATGTTTCACCAATGATGCCCGCTTGAGACATAAAGCCACCGCCTCCTTGTTGACGACGAAACCAGTGTCGATTAACAGCTCCAGTAGGATCCAAACTTTAACCCATCCATGCAGACAATCAAGGGTGGCTCTTGCTTCATCTGTTAAAAGAATAAGAAGGAAGTTTCTTTTCATGTAATTCTGTGTATATCTCATGCCCTTTTCCCCATTGGTCTTGTTCATAGGAGGCCTGGAAATGGGCTCCACGTTCCTTGTCGTCTCATTTAAGACACTGTTCGGATGTAGGACCAATGACAGCCTTGTCGAAAATGGAGATACTGGTGTTATTTGGCTTCCTTATAACCTGCCTGAGTATTGTTTCGCAATTTCGAGGGGAAAGTCTTCTTCTCGTAACCTCATCTCTCCTTGGCTTGATGTCGGGATTTTCCACAAAAGAAACTATGGTTCTCTCATCCCTCCAAGTTATTTGGCTATACCTAGAAGAGTCATCCCTTCTGCAAGACCTGCTACAATTTTTACCCTCTTTCTAGAAGTTAATCGTACATTTTTGACTTTTTAACAAAGCTGCAATAAAGCGATTGACAGTTGAAATGACTTCAAAATACAAAAGCGTTCTTAACTTTTCAAATTTCGCACGTATTCAAAAAATATTTTAGCAAGATAATAACCTAGAAGCAATCTTCCACTAATCCAAGTTGTAAGATCAATTCATATAATCAGCTAGGTAGGTACCTAGTACCTCGGTAAGACTTTATATTTTACATCCGATAGGTACCTTGGTAATCATTTTTTTAATCCATGCTTGTATCTAAAATCGCTAAATTGTTAGGTATTAACTATCAACAATAACATGTGATATTTTTCCAATGAATTAATTATGCAGAATCGCGAACACGGACATTTCAGTTTCCTGGTCATATTGCTCTCGTCTGGACGCGAACACAGGCAGAAATGAGATTGTCCGTGTTCGCCCGAGCAAAAGTATTTCCAAATTCAGGGCATTTGTCGGAGCGTCTGGACGGGGCTTCTGGACGGGGCTTCTGATGTCATCTGACTACTGAGAGCGATGGGTCGTGTGAAAAAGGGTAGAAGTGCTAAGTGTTTGAATTTCAGTATCGGCCGTATGGTCGCTGCTGAAGTTCCAGATCGTGGTGCTGTCGCTATTGGTGAAGTGGTTCCTGTTGTTGATGATCATACTGTAGACGGACCTCTTGACATTCTTGCAGTTGGTGGGTTACTGAGGAGATTACATTTGTTACCTCAGGAAAATCGTGAGTTACCAATGTGTGATGATAGGTTAGTTTTGTCTAAAACATTCCTATTTGAAGCGTACGAGGCAGCTGGAAGTAACTGCACTGTCTGTGAATCGAAATTAGATTTAGATGTCTCTTTTCGCTCTACAGAACAGGTATTTACTTAGCGTTGTCCTGTTTGTGATATGATAGTTTTAGACAGTTCTACGGTTAGGGATCCAGTTTTTGCTGGTTTGCAATGTAAGTGGAGTAACATGTTTTGTTGTTTAGTTTTCACCTCACTTACTTCAGGTGGAGGATTTGCTGGATATAGTAATATGTTGACAGACCTTTCTATCCAGCATACTTTGTCAAGGAATTCATATTTGACTTGTTCGCAATACTTATATGAATGCATGGCGAGATTACGTAGTGAATTGTTTCCCTTGATTATGGATGCAATTGTAAAAACATATGCTAATGTTGTTGTAGGTGAACTTCTTGATATTAATGTCATTTACGACGGTACATGGATGACAAGAGGTCACAGCTCACATATTGGTGTTGGCTTTGTGATTGAATCCAATACCGGATTTGTTGTAGACTTTGAAGTTTGGAACAATTATTGTGAGATGTGTACAAAAATGGAGAATTCACTTACCCCAGGTGAATTTTCTATTTGGAAAGCATCTCACAATAATTGCAAGCGTAACTTCGGAGGCAAATCTGGAGCTATGGAAACAGAAGCTGCGGTTAGGTTATGGAGTCGTTCTGAAACGATTGGTTACAGGTATGTTACCTTTCTTAGCGACGGGGATTCTTCATCATTCAATGCAGTCTGTGCATTGAATGGTGATGATGGTTCCTACTCTGTCCCCGTCGTAAAGGAAGAATGCATCAATCATGTATCCAAGCGTCTAGGAACTCGGCTTCGTAACCTGAAGGCTAAGCTGAAGGTTCCTGTAGTTACTAAGAATTTGAAAACAATTATGCGTAGCTCACTAGCTGGACAGAAAGGTATAACAGATAAGGTCATAGATAAACTAACGTTGCACTATGGCCAGAATATCCGTAAATTCCCTCCTGCGCAACCTAATCTTGTCCTCCTATTACCATGCTTCCAGCACAGATGAAGCTATATTTAATGCGGAATAGGATGTTAAGGCGACAAAAATAAAATAGATCGACCGTTAGGTACTCCAGCGCCTCTAAGGCTACCAATTTCGGTCATTCTTATTTTCAATCATCTAAAACATCTCTATTAATTATCTTACAGCAAGATGGCTTTGGATACTAAAAGATATACCACACATCTCTTCGTAAACCAAAAATCATCATCCAGCATGCGACCTGAAAAAAGTTATAGGGGTACCAAATGGGTGTATGACTTTTTCCGTATATTCAGAGAAAAGTTGCCTTAAATCGTGTTTAAAAATTAATAATTAAGGGCTCCATGGTATAAAATTGATCATAACTTTTATAGTTTTCGTTAGATTACTAAAATTTTAATACTATTCAATATATTTTCACGATTCGGACAAATTGATACTAATATCAACGAATTCGGTGCAGTGTGACGAAAGTTATTCAACATATATAAGAGGTATATTTGATTTTGGTGTCCATAAAAGTCGAAAATTCGCTTCTTTGATTCCTCCTCAAACATCAACTGGAGGTTAAACACGCTCAGATTAATTGATCATATTTCGATTTAATTTAGTAAATAAAAATATGCTGTATATTACAAAATTATTTTGAAATATAAAGGAATTGAAAGCTAAATGGACATGAAATATGTAAAAATTGCACGTTTGCTATTTATACTGTTGTTACCCCTCAAATAATTAGAGTTTTCAAATCAAAGAAAATCTTTTGAAGCAGGATAACTGAAATAATATTGCCTCAGGGTGGTAATACTTGGTGAACACCACAGACTGTTAGCTTTTTGATATTGTATTTCACATATTTTTGTATTTATTTATTAAATAATTAGTGTATTTTCCCGTTAAAAATGACGGGTTATCAATAGTATTAATACTGATATAGCTTATTAACCCGTTAAAAGTGTAGTTTCTGGTTTAAATATAAACATAACAAATATAAGATCATATCAATACAATCCCGTGTGTTACCTTTTTTAAACATGATATTATCTAATTTTTCTTGTATGATAGAAATTGTGGAACTGTCCAATAATTCATAATACATCCTATTTGATTCGCATAATGAATAAATAAATTTTCACTTACCTCAAATATTTGAGTACAGGAAGACCTCGCTTTAGTTACACCTCACTTTTATTTAAAGTGGTACTTATTTCGAGTCATGTCTCGAAACGAATACCGTTCATAGACATAGATAACGGAGACAAGTTTTTGTGATTATTTCACCATACCTCTCAAAATCATCATAATTATTATCCAGATGATGTTATTAGAAGCAATTGGTTCAGAAATTCAACGTGTTTCACTTTAGGTGTGTTCAGTATTATCGCACGGTTCCATATTTTCGAACACGTAAAATCTTTATACAAATCTCTATGTATAGTAATCATTATTCAACTTTCATTTCAATTGGTAACATGATACCAATTAGAATAGAAGTTGAATAGTCATATTATAATTCTTCTTGTTCCTTCCTTAGGCCCATTTCACACTTGAGTTTCTCAACGCCGAGATAGAAAAAAGGCTCATGGCAAAATGTTTAGCTGCAATTGATTTAAACGGAGCCCTTCACACTTGCGTTAGAAAAATGCTGCAATTTCTCTAACGCAAGTGTGAAGGGCTCGGTTAAAATCAATTGCAGCTAAACTTTCTTGCCATGAGCAGTATTTCTAATGCGGCTTTGAGAAACGCAAATGTGAAGGGGGCCTTAGTGAGTGAGTCCGTCCGTTACGCTTTCAGTAATAAGATAGTATAAGCAAATTCAATATGCATGATACCACAAACTAAACATCTTATTGTCTATTATAATTAATTGTTCCTCTCATTTTCATTTTGTGTTTAAATTTTATTATATTAAGTAAAAGGTTAGGCAATTGAAGGTGGGATAAATGAAGGTGGTGGAAGTGTAGATGGTGGAAGTGTAGATGGTGGAAGTGTAGATGGTGGAAGTGTTGATGGTGGAAGTGTATATGGAGGAAGTGAATGTGGGAAAGTGAAGGGGGGGGGGGAAGTGAAGGAAGGTGGGAGAGGAACTGTTGATTTAAAATATAACTTACTGTAGAAAAAATGTTATATGGTGCTATAAACAAAATACGTTAAACAGACACTCTATAAATAGTACCTCATAAGGTTGGTGTAAATCAATTTAATGTTTCCAATGGAATATTTATAAGGGATAAACTATTATAAAATGAACCGTGTCAGTCGGTCTGTCTGTCACAAAACGGGTTGAACAGACATTCGATCAATAACGCCTCTTAAAGTTTGTGTAAATAGATTATGTGATGCGACCAAGAAAAATGAATACAAATGATATTATTTTAAGAAGCATGTTACTAAACACATTTGCTGCGTTTTATATGCTCTCTGTTCTAATCAGAGTCATTTTTTATTCATATTTATCAAAACATTTTTGTTAGTTCTCATCCCGTGGAATTTCCACAGGTCTTGCTAGTAATTATAATTATTAGATTTTCTTTTCGGACGTGTCCGGAAATGTAGAACGTACCAAACTTGAAACTTATAGTACTTGTCTCGGTACGTGGAGATCAAAAAACAGCGTAGTCTAAACTGTAGTTTATTTGTTGTGATCTGTAAAATTAATTACAATAAGCATCTATATGAATGAAAATAAAAACAATTATATCAGATAAGTTACAAAGTTATAAACTTACTTTAGGTAAATTGGCTTGGGATTTTATGGACTCTATCTACTGGTCAGGCAGTAAGCTGTTCTTAGATTAAGATTAAGGATAGTTTTAAACTCTAGAAAATACAGATTAAATTAATAATTGCTACTAGTTTGATTGAACATTTTAAAACAGTATTTTAAAACTGTGTATTTCATGACTAACACCCAGTTTTTCAATCTAGCTATATATTGATAAATATGAGCAGATACATAAGAGATAGCACAGACAAGATAGCATAGCATAGCACAGACAAGATAGCATAGCATAGCACAGACAAGATAGCATAGCATAGCACAGACAAGATAGCATAGCATAGCACAGACAAGATAGCATAGCATAGCATAGACAAGATAGCATAGCATAGCATAGACAAGATAGCATAGCATAGCATAGACAAGATAGCATAGCATAGACAAGATAGCATAGCATAGACAAGATAGCATAGCATAGACAAGATAGCATAGCATAGACAAGATAGCATAGCATAGACAAGATAGCATAGCATAGGCAAGGTAACGCTAAATGGATAGGCAAGGTAACGCTAAATGGATAGGCAAGGTAACGCTAAATGGATAGGCAAGGTAACGCTAAATGGATAGGCAAGGTAGCGCTAAATGGATAGGCAAGGTAGCGCTAAATGGATAGGCAAGGTAGCGCTAAATGGATAGGCAAGGTAACGCTAAATGGATAGGCAAGGTAACGCTAAATGGGTAGGCAAGGTAACGCTAAATGGATAGGTGACGCTAAATGGATAGGTAACGCTAAATGGATAGAAGAGTGGGTCCATCTACAAACAGTGCAGAATATGCTACTAGAAGTCACATCATTGCACTGGAGCAGACATTTGATAAAGTTGGAAACATCCTAGATTATAGAAAGCACGGGTAAAAACTACAATTTTCCACACCTAAGCACATCACATGTTTACACAGCCTACACTATACTTTTAATGATTTTTCAGGAAATACCTTCCGACTTGTAGGATTTGATAGTTGCCAGATGGCGCTTCATAAGTGGTATTCTCATATATGTATGGAATTAATGAGCCGGAAGAAAAACATGTTGAAATTTTAGTTAAATGTATTACACACTCGTTATATATTTAATGTTAACTTCCTGTTAGACTAGCTCAGCTATATTAAATTACCTATTGTTTCAATAACTATGTATTACTTTTAATGAGAAACGGACATAAGGTCTAAAGTCGATCACACTTCCGTCGAGGGTTAAATACCTTGTCTTGTTGGTTCTGAAGTCAGTCTGTCTTGAACATTACTCAGTGAGAGATGAGTTCTACTCATCTCTCTATAGATTTCTAATTGTATAACATATTTACTCTTTAAATAAACTCTATGTCTTAACGTTGTTAACCCACTGATTTAACCTAATTCTAACAGGTTATGGGCCCAGTGAACGATAAGAGTTTATAAATCAAATTATGTTTAAACAAATTAGAAGTTTATAATAGTAATAAAAACGAAGTGCTGTGAAAAAAGTGTTAACCTATATGAAACATATCACTTAAAACGCTTGCGTAAGCAAATCGTGCTCACGCGCTAATGAGGTCAATTATAATGATTGCTCTAGCGAAAAATGCACTTGTGTTATAATATAATGATTTAGTATTTTTGCGGAAGAGGTGTCAAGAGAGGTCACAAATTACCTTTAAATCTGTGACCTTATCCTTTGGTAAACAGTCTTTCAACAAAAGGTTCTTGCGAACTAAGGCTGTGTTACTGTTCCAATTAAATATTAATAATTATATTCAGTGCAGTTATTCTTATGAATTAGAATAATGTTAAAACATCAATTCAGTTAAACAGTAAATCAAGTTAACTGCTTTGGTTGTTTATTTTTGTTAAAGTATTGAATGATAGTAAATACTTATATTCAGTGCAGTTATTCTTATGAATTAGAATAATGTTAAAACATCAATTCAGTTAAACAGTAAATCAAGTTAACTGCTTTGGTTGTTTATGTTTGTTAAAGTATTGAATGATAGTAAATACTTATATTCAGTGCAGTTATTCTTATGAATTAGAATAATGTTAAAACATCAATTCAGTTAAACAGTAAATCAAGTTAACTGCTTTGGTTGTTTATGTTTGTTAAAGTATTGAATGATAGTAAATACTTATATTCAGTGCAGTTATTCTTATGAATTAGAATAATGTTAAAACATCAATTCAGTTAAACAGTAAATCAAGTTAACTGCTTTGGTTGTTTATTTTTGTTAAAGTATTGAATGATAGTAAATACTTATATTCAGTGCACTTATTCTTATGAATTAGAATAATGTTAAAACATCAATTCAGTTAAACAGTAAATCAATTTAACTGCTTTGGTTGTTTATGTTTGTTAAAGTATTGAATGATAGTAAATACTTATATTCAGTGCAGTTATTCTTATGAATTAGAATAATGTTAAAACATCAATTCAGTTAAACAGTAAATCAATTTCACTGCTTTGGTTGTTTATGTTTGTTAAAGTATTGAATGATAGTAAATACTTATATTCAGTGCAGTTATTCTTATGAATTAGAATAATGTTAAAACATCAAACTCAGTTAAACAGTAAATCAATTTAACTGCTTTGGTTGTTTATGTTTGTTAAAGTATTGAATGATAGTAAATACTTTCAACAAAAGGCTCTTGCGAACTAAGAATTCTGTTTTTGTTTCAATTGAATATTAATAATTATATTCAGTTATTCTTATGAATTAGAATAATGTTAAAACATCAATTCAGTTAAACAGTAAATCAAGTTTAACTGGTTTGGTTGTTTCAAGAAACATTTCAGAAAAACACGTGGGCTAACAACTTTCGTTTGAAGAAAAAGCTCTACAATCTAAAATTGAAGTCTCCTGATCTACTCGACTTTCATTTGAAGGAACTAACTGAAGTTTTTCAAGAGCTTGCCTTGTTAAATCAAGTGATCAGTGAAGAGGATAAAGTGATTTGTCTTCTGTCATCACTGCCAGGGCCGTTTGAAGTGCTTGTCACTGCACTTGAAGCTCAGACAGACATCCCTAACTGGATTACCGTAGCTGACACACTCCGGAGTGAAGCTGAAAAGTTGAGTATTCTTCTCAAACTAACAACTACTCATCCCAGAGCTACCCCAATCTGGATACACCCAGCAAGGAGGAGGATACGGCACTTGAAACAGTGGGGGGTACTATGGACAGCAGCAGAATTACTATGCACAGCAGCAACAGACACCGCCAACCCAAATCTCTTACGGCAACTGGGGACAACAGGCACCGGGCGGTTGGAGTGCCGCAACCACTGGACAAGCTGCCGGTACTTGGAGTGGCTATGGACAACAAACCAGACAAACGCCCCAGCAAAGCTGGAGCAACTCCACATACTTGTGGTGGCTATGGGAACTACAACTACAAGAAGTAAAATAAGTAAAGACTTGTTTGTTTGTAAATAGCTACACAAGAAAGTGGTAGTGTTAAGTTGCTATAATGACTTAGTTTAACTGACATTTAAATTACGCCATATTGTAGTTCTATTCACAGTAAATAAAGAACCTGACTTTCGCCTCACTAAACCTACCTAGTGGTAGGTTTAGTTAACTTTCGCCTCTACGGTTCTTGCACCGGTGTACAACTTGCTTCAGCATTTGTGAAGTGAATTCTCAAATTAATTGAAATTAGGCTTTTGGATAGTAGTTAGATAGAATTTTTATTGCTTTTTAATGATCAGCAGATTAATCTTTGAATCGTAACAAAAACTACCGACACAGCATTTAATTATTATTTTAATTGATGACTCAGCATGTTTACTTAATAGAAGTACGCGGTCTATTAGGTGAGCATATGAATTGAATACAGATGAATTGATATTCATACTGTGAATATTTGTGAATATTTAGAAGTGAATATTTAGAAATAAATATTTTTTCATTTTGAAATACTAATTAGATTTTGATGATTAGAAAATTTTAAAGTCAAAATAAATTAGGAATTTGCAGGAATGAAATATTTTTAAATTAATATACATAAATGAAATGGTTATATTTATAACTAATTTGCAGTAAAATATTAAACGATCTTTCAATTTTTCTGAAGAAAGAATTTAATAGTAAATTTTATTCAATAAAATAATTAAAAAATAGAAATTCTATTTTTTAACGGAAGGATGTTAATTTTAATTGCATGATTATTAAGCAATGTTAATTTTTACAAATTAAATTGAAATAAAATAAGCAAGAATGTCACAATATGTTAAGTTCAGTTTTGATGTGTATTCATACTATTTTTTATGTTATATGTAAGTTTGAAATATTTTATATACATAGTATATTTTCTTTTTGGATTTTTGAAGACTCTAATTTATATCGACATTCAGAAATAAAAAGAGGGGAAGAAAGGAATTATTTGAAATAGAATTAAACCATTAATAAATGTTTAAAATTCTTGCAGTTATAGGTTTGATTTTTATGTTACATGTAAGTTTGAAATATTTTATATACATAGTATATTTCCTTTTTGGATTTCTGAAGACTCTATTTTATATCGACATTCAGAAATAAAAAGAGGGGAAGAAAGGAATTATTTGAAATAGAATTAAACCATTAATAAATGTTTAAAATTCTTGCAGTTATGATTGTTCAATTTGAATTTCAGAATTTTTCAATTTGAGTTTTAATGTTTTGAATTTTAGGATTGATTAAAATGAGATTTATGTCTTTAAATTTAGAATAATTCATTTCCTATGTAAATTGTTGTTCATTGTTTTTTTTAATGGATCGTCTGACATATTCTCTAAATCGTTGCCTATTGATAGATTTACCAAATTTGTTAAATTAATAGGTATGAAAAATATAAAATGTCGTGTGAGGAGGAGTGTTGAAATTTTAGTTAAATGTATTACACACTCGTTATATATTTAATGTTAACTTCCTGTTAGACTAGCTCAGCTATATTAAATTACCTATTGTTTCAATAACTATGTATTACTTTTAATGAGAAACGGACATAAGGTCTAAAGTCGATCACACTTCCGTCGAGGGTTAAATACCTTGTCTTGTTGGTTCTGAAGTCAGTCTGTCTTGAACATTACTCAGTGAGAGATGAGTTCTACTCATCTCTCTATAGATTTCTAATTGTATAACATATTTACTCTTTAAATAAACTCTATGTCTTAACGTTGTTAACCCACTGATTTAACCTAATTCTAACAAAACAAATAATTAATAATATGCTGACCAGCACACTCCCACGCGGCGACGAAAGTGGAAAACCTATAAGGAGCGTTGGGTTACAACTTACACAAGTAAATACATGAATAGTGTAGTAGCCTTACCAAGTGCCTAGTTAAACATTATCATAGCTAAATTTAGCTAAAATAACACAAGATTAAAATACTAGCAACAAAGCTAAAACAGAACATAATGAACGAGAAATTGAACAATAACGCGCGAACATGGATACTAAGAGACCCTGGATCCATCGGTGACCACATCCTGAGAGCACTCTTCTTTGCCTGAGGTGGGAACCAGGAGTATGACATCGGAGATAGGTCTATTGTAAGTTTTGCGAGAGCTGCCTCCAGATGAGGTCCTCACAGTTACGGACCTAACCAGCTTATCAGAGCTTAGTTTCACTTCTTCTACGATGGCGAGGGGCCAGGAGTTGCGACCTTCACCTTTGTTCACAAGGAGGACTACATCTCCGACTTCGATGTTACGGTTTTGAAGATCCATTTGGAACGTTCTTGGAGACCCGAGAGGTAGTAGGTTCTCCATTTCTGCCAGAACGCATCAGCTAGGAATTGAACCTTTCTCCATCGTTTTGCTCCATAAGATGCGATATCATCAGCTGTGTAAGATCCTAGTGAAGGTGCGTAATCAGAGTCCTTCAGCGTAAGCAGTATGGCAGGAGATATTGGTAGCGGATTGCGTGGGTCTGTTGAAATTTCCCACATAGGAGTATGGTTACATATAGCCATAGCTTCCAGCAGAAGGGTTGAAAATTCATCTCTATTCAGAATTCGTCCTTTTAATTGAGTCATGGTACCTTCGAAGACTTTCTTCAAAGCACCGATCTTTCGTTCCCATGCACCACCAAAATGTGAGGCATGGGGTGGATTGAAGTGCCAAGCAATCTGTCTATCACAAAAGTGTTCACTTAGGTTACTGATTCCGATGAAGTTGGTACCCTGGTCGGAGTAGATATTTCTACAAGATCCCCTGACAGCAATGAACCTCCTTAGAGCATTAGCTAGGCTCGTTGTGTCGAGACCTTGTAAAGGTTCAACGTGCAAAGCTCTAGATGTCATGCAGGTCAGGATCAGGCACCAAATCTTTTTGGTACCCTTAGTTTGTCTCGTAGATTTATTCTCTGAAATCACGTACAGACCGAAGACGTCGACTCCGGTATGGTGAAATGGTACAGTGTTCTCCACTCGAGAGAGAGGCAGCGAGGCCATGAACTGCTCAGCTGGATCTGCACGTAGCCTCCTACAGTGCACGCATGCATTGATGACGAGCCTAATGAGCTTAGACCCCTTTTCGATGAAGTATCCAGCCTCTCTTACAGCTCCCATAGTTAGGTGGCGTCCTTGGTGCTTGACAGTTGACAGCCTCATGGTAGTGCCTCACGACAAGAGTAGACAAAGCATGGTCTTTTGGAAGCAGAACAGGATGCCTCGTTGAATAGCTCAGATGAGATGCCCTCAGTCTTCCTCCAACTCTATTTATTCCCTTATCATCAAGGTAAGGGTCTAGAGGATCTTGTTTGTGAATGTTCAAACCTTCAGAATTTTTGGAGTCTAGAGCTCTTATTAGTTGGCTGTAGGATGAATGCTGAACAGCTATTATGAGGCACGTAAGACCCAACTCCAAGGCCACATTTCTATCCATCGATATTATGGAGCGTTTGCAGACTGTATAAAGAAGGCTGGAGCTGAATTTGAAGACAACCATAACAACGTTAATGGCCTTCAAGAAGCTGCTTACGCTTTTAGTGATGTCGTTGATACGGCATTCGTAATGCTTCTCGGTTTTGGTAACTGTGTTCTCTCTGATGACCTCAGGCAAATCAGCGTGTGGATCAGGACAGGGATGAATCCAGGTGTCTCCTCTCCACAAGAAGTCTAGCCCGGTGAACCACACTGACTGCGAAAGGGCCAGTGGGGTACAGGGGCGGCTAGCAATATCTGCGGGATTAAGGGTAATGTTAATTAATATACAGCCATTGAGAAGGTTTAGTTAGTTTCAAGATACATGAAATTCTATGAGCTATATACTTAGCAAAGCGCTTCTCATTATTCACTAGATAGGCTAATACTACCATACTATCTGAATACATAAAATATCTATCAATGGGCAACTTAAGTTCGCATTTAACTTCTTTATATAGTTTTGCGTCAAGCAATGCTGCACACAATACACTACGAGGCATTGAGATGCATGATTTTGGTAGAAGTTTCTTAGCACTGATGATGAAGGAAACGTGTGTATCTCCTCTATCATTCATTATTCTTATGTAACAAACATCACCAATAGCAGACTCAGAGGCGTCAGAGAAAGTATGGAGTTCATAGCTACAAACTTTTCCGAATGATTTTGGTATGTAACTTCTGGACAGAGAGATGCTAGGCAGCTCAGCTAGAGATTCCAACCAGTCTTGCCACTCTTTCGCAAAATGATCCGGGAGAGGATCATCCCAATCGTAAGAGTCACCAGTCTCCTTCTTCAAAGCCTTTCGTTGAATCAGCTTACTTGTGAGTTCGACGGGTCCCACCATACCGATTGGATCGTACAAGCTGTTTGTTATTGAGAGTATGCCTCTTCTTGTCAGTGGCTTGTTAGGTAGGTCGACATTTATCTTCTTTGACCTGCCACGATAGGCCCAGCGCTCGATGAACCGTGGATCCTCCAATGTCCAGCTTCACAGTTTGGGCCCTCTCAGATTCTTCGAAATGTTCCACAACCTGTGTTTTTTTTTAAACAATCTTGCATAGCCTTATATGATATCTCCTGAAAATGGAGCGAATATTCTCCAAGTAAGTTATGGCATCTTCAGCAGAAATACACGCTGTCAGTAGATCATCTACGTATATGTTATTAGATATGTATGCAATTGCTTCTGGATGTTTTGCAGCTTCCGGGTGTTGGGTAGTGTATAGGAGGCCAGCGTGGGCTATTGCTGGACTTGGTTTGTTGCCGAAGAGATGTACACGTCCTCGATACTGCACTGTCTTCGTGTTGGGGTTGTTATTCTCAAACCAATAGAACCTAAGGAGGTCTTTGTCAGTCTCAGGAAGTTGTAGAACATCGATTCGATGTCCGCTCCAAAGGCCACCTCTCCTATTCTGAACCTCATTAGCACACCTCTCAGTCTATTATTCTCATCGGGGCCTTGAAGGAGGGCGCTGTTAAGGCTGGTACTCTTATAGGAAGCAGAACTGTCGAACAATAATCTGCATTTCTCTTTCTTCGGATGACTCACAGCAAAAATAGGCAGCCACCAGGCTTTCCCTGGAAGGGGCTCGATTTCATTCTCTGGCACCCTTTCAACGTGGCCCTTAGCGATATCTTTCTCCATCGCGTCGACACATTGTCGAATCTTCTGAGGATCCATTTTCATTTTTGATAGTGTACGATGGTAGACGGGAATCCGATTGTCAGGTAGGTACACAGAGTCATTTCTGAATGGAAGACAAATCGTAACGTGACCACTGTTGTTTACGTGGATAGAATTCTTAACAATATACAAGAATTTCTCATCCTCTCTCGAGAGACCAGGAGTATCGTCGTCTTCTGTTTCCTTGAATATCTGGCTATGAGAGGGATCAGTGGGGGGAAGCAATGGTTTCATTTCATAATGCTCATGTATTGTGCGCATAGTTTTCCTAACAGACAATTTATTGGATTTGTCGTAAGGACAAGGTGATCCAATCAAGGTATAACCCAGAGGGGTTTCACACACGAATGGAGCATGGTCTCCGTAATAAGTACATTTCATTAAATCTCCACAATCTCTTCCTAATAAAATTAATGGTTCACAACTATCATCTAAATCGAGAAATCTATCAGCTAGGTGTTTTATATGGGAAATAGACTTAACTATATCAGGAGTGCCTATCTCGTAAAGGGAACCTGGGATAAATTTACTTGTGTAAAGTTCAGGCAAAGAAAAACACTTATCTATGTTAACTCCTCTGATCCATAGACCTTCCACTACCAGCGCCTCATGCTCAGTCCTCATAGACTCCATGGTACTTATCAGGTATCTCGTCTTGATACCACTGAGCTTCATATGCTTCATCACCTTTTCTGATACATAAGAAGAGTCTGAACAGTCGTCGATCACAGCATACACTCTTAAGGTCTCTTCAGGCTTTGACCTGTGGTACAATTCACATAGTACAGTTTTAGAACAATTGAGAGCTCTGCGAGGATCGCCACAAACTACGCTACACATGTTCTTCTCTTCATGATTGACCCAGGAACTTTTTCTCTGGTTAGAATGTACTTGTCTCTCATGGTTGTAGTTGTTTGCAGGGGACATTCTCCCACTGTGGTCGAGATGCACTTGTCTATCAGGATGCATGGCAGGGATGTGGTCTCTGTGGCACTTCGTACATTTAGGATTGGAGTCACAATTTCTTGCTAGATGGTGACCGAGGCACTTGAAGCAAAGTTTGTTTTCAAAGGCGAACTTATGCTTCTCAGTGTACTTCCTTTTGGCGAAGGAGTGGCAGCTTGATAAAGAGTGTCCACTCTTATTATGATATATGCATTTATGTTGTACATCTTCCTTGGGGGTAATAGCATGGGTAGTTAATGTTCTCCTAGTTTCTTTGTTTTGCACCGGAAGATCATAGTTGGGGTCAGTCATTTCATCAAGACCATACTGTAGGAAGTCTAGCAGATTCTGGAATGGCGGAAGATTGCCCATGTTTTCTACACCGAACCTAAAACCCTGAGATCTCCACTTGCGCTGGAGCCAATCTGGTAGTTTACTCCAGATCTGCTTCTGTCCTGAGATCAGACGGAATATTAGCAGCTCATCATTTGTTGACATGTTGGCTTCAATGATATTGCACAAGTGTATGAGCTCCTTCAGTTTTGTATTCATATGTGGTGGTCTTACGCAGGGGCATTCTTCTAGCTTCCTCAAGATAGATTGACACACTTTCACAGGAGCCCCATACTCCTTATGAAGAAATTGCCAAATCTTCTGCAAAGTGGCAGCAGGGGATGCAGCTCCAGCTGCAAGATAGTCCACAATAATCTTATTTGGCTCACCGATGGTATTAGCTATTAATATAGATATGATATCTAAGGGATCTAGATTAATATTCCTCATTCGGTTTTCCAATAACAAGATCCAAAATTTGAACAGCTGTGGATTACCATCATAGGGAGAGCTTGACTGCTTAAAAAGTTCTTGCTTTATCAAATGATGAGAAGCAGCGTCCATTTGATTAGGTGTATTGTCCTCACACATGGGGAATACATTTCCATCAATAGGCATATTATAGGGTGAAGACGTTGTAGTATATCCCCTAGACCTAGGAGTAAAGCTTGCTGCTCCATGAAAAAGATTACTCAAAGATACACTGGTTGACTGGCTTGCAGCGACTGTAGTTACGGATAATGAAGGTGGAGCATGATATTCAGAAGATAGGACAACTGCACTGGAGACAGGGTGCTGTATTTTATTGATTGTACTTTTACCAATATTTAAATTCTGGAAGTAGCTACTCAGTTTGTCAATTGGTTTTTTATGGTCAGAAAACCCAGTCGTTGGTCTTACAGAAGGCCCAGTATCATCGAAGGAGATGGACTGATGTTTAACAGGCTTATCAGTATTAGTAGACTGCATGTTTGTAACAGAGGCTACAGGCAATGGGGGTGGAGTTAGCTGTTTTGGCGATACAGGGAGTTCCACTACATCACTGGAAACTAGAGTTTGTGCAGTGTATACTACACTTGGACCAGTGTTTGTTCTCTGGGAGAAATCATTTGGTCCAGCAGAAGATTGCACATCAGAATGTTGAAATGGGTCTTGTTGCTGTGGGTCAGACAAATTAGAAGAGGCTTCATCAGCTTCAGCATGTAGCATAGGAAGTGATGCCACACTCTGGCTATCAATATTTGACAATTCCTTCTCCTGTAGTTTCTTAAGAACTTCATTAGCCATTTCAATTGTCTGTCTCACTTCCACTCTTACTTCAGTTTTTTCATACTTGGTTAATTGGGCTTGTTCCAGAGAGGCTACTTTGATGAACTTGTCAATCAAGGTAGCAGCAGCCTTGCTGTACTCCATCAATAACTTCTTTAATTCAGCTACCAGCCTCTGCAAAGCTACAGAGTTACTGAATTCTAGAATGTCACATTCCATTACATTCCTGATTGAGAACGGAATCTCATTATAGTTTCTCTGAAGCTCTGGTAGTGGTGTAATAGGGGCACGCTTCTTTATAGGAGAGTGCTCAATCATGATTGCTTAGGGAGTTAGAGCCTCAAATGATTAATTTTGATTCCGTGGTAACTTTACGCTAGTTCATGATGGAAGACATCATCAGAACACTGTTGTTTGAAGGCTTGACCAGATTTCAAGTTGTGTCCGTAAGTTCTCCAAGCTTAGGATTTTGAGCCAGCTTTCAAAAGGTGTACAAAAGCTCACCAAGATTTGCTTATTCACCAACCAGAGACAGTCTTGTCTATTTAAGTCAATGAGCTGGAGAGTTTAGTCATCAGTTAGACCAGTCCAAGATGGAAGACATCACCATGAACTTTTTGAGGGTCAATTAGACTTTGCAGCTGTACCAACCAGTTCAAAGAATGCCTTGCCAGATTATTGCCGAGCCACCAAACCACAGAGCCACTAAAATCACTGTCTCGGTACGTGGAGATTAAAAAACAGCGTAGGCTCAACTGTAGTTTATTTGTTGTGATCTGTAAAATTAATTACAATAAGCATCTATATGAATGAAAATAAAAACAATTATATCAGATAAGTTACAAAGTTATAAACTTACTTTAGGTAAATTGGCTTGGGATTTTATGGACTCTATCTACTGGTCAGGCAGTAAGCTGTTCTTAGATTAAGATTAAGGATAGTTTTAAACTCTAGAAAATACAGATTAAATTAATAATTGCTACTAGTTTGATTGAACATTTTAAAACAGTATTTTAAAACTGTGTATTTCATGACTAACACCCAGTTTTTCAATCTAGCTATATATTGATAAATATGAGCAGATACATAAGAGATAGCACAGACAAGATAGCATAGCGGGGTACGGTCAAGAGCCCCCCCGGTCAAGAGCCCCCCCGGTCAAGAGCCTCCCCGGTCAAGAGCCCCCCCGGTCAAGAGCCCCACCGGTCAAGAGCCCCCCCGGTCACGAGCCCCCCTAGGTCATAAGCCCCCCCGGTCACGAGCCCCCCCTCCATGTTTTTTAATCCTTATTTACCTAGTTAAACAAATGAAGAACTGCTCAGATAGAAATAACTGAGAGTTGCTAATGTAGTTTGTTGTATCCGCTAGATTGTTGTACTGCACACTTCATGATTGTTTAATGACCTGGCAGGGGGGTTCGGGGGGCGGCACGCCCCCCTATATACATATATTTTATGTCTAATCAGTAATGAACTACAAAAGTCTCAATAAGGATTAAATAATATAGGTAAATAAGGATTTAAAAACAGGGGGGCTCATGACCGGGGGGGCTTATGACCTAGGGGGCTTATGACCTAGGGGGGCTTATGACCTAGGGGGGCTTATGACCGGGGGAGCTCTTGACCGGGGGGGCTTATGACCGGGGGGGCTCTTGACCGGGGGGGCTTATGACCGGGGGGGCTCTTGACCGGGGGGGCTTATGACCTACACCCTAGCATAGCATAGCACAGACAAGATAGCATAGCATAGCACAGACAAGATAGCATAGCATAGCACAGACAAGATAGCATAGCATAGCACAGACAAGATAGCATAGCATAGCACAGACAAGATAGCATAGCATAGCACAGACAAGATAGCATAGCATAGCACAGACAAGATAGCATAGCATATACAAGATAGCATAGCATAGCATATACAAGATAGCATAGCATAGCATAGACAAGATAGCATAGCATAGCATAGACAAGATAGCATAGCATAGCATAGACAAGATAGCATAGCATAGCCAAGATAGCATAGCATAGCATAGACAAGATAGCATAGCATAGCATAGACAAGATAGCATAGCATAGCATAGACAAGATAGCATAGCATAGACAAGATAGCATAGCATAGACAAGATAGCATAGCATAGCATAGACAAGATAGCATAGCATAGCATAGACAAGATAGCATAGCATAGCATAGACAAGATAGCATAGCATAGGCAAGGCTAAATGGATAGGCAAGGTAACGCTAAATGGATAGGCAAGGTAACGCTAAATGGATAGGCAAGGTAACGCTAAATGGATAGGCAAGGTAACGCTAAATGGATAGGCAAGGTAGCGCTAAATGGATAGGCAAGGTAGCGCTAAATGGATAGGCAAGGTGTTAGAAATTGAACGATATAAACGAATATTATGTATTTATATAATATTAGACTGTGTGTTCAACTCTAACTATATGTCCTATTGAATATATTATTATTATATATATATATATATATATTGAACATTATATTATATTATATAATATTATATTATATTAAATATATTATTACATATATTGAATATTATATTATACTATATTATATTATACTATTGAATATTAGAATATTATACTTATATTATATTAACATATGTGCAATCTGAGACTATGTGTACGAGTCGATTAACTTTTACCTAAATTCTATATAAGGATTAACTTACAATATCTGAATAGTATCTTGATTGCAAATGTTATAAGAAGGTGAATAAATTAGGATTTGAACTATCATTACCTATCATAAAAGTTGGCTATGCACAATTATCTATCTGTTCTGTCGGAGAGAGGATATAACTCACTAACTTTATTAGTTAAAAGATCACGGAGGCTCCATAAATGTTCCCCAAATTATAAATTGGATACTGTAACCAAGGACTTTAAATTCTAGCAAAAACTTGTAGCATAGTAGTAGTGTAACTTCAGGGTGATCTCTACACGTGGTATTGTTGCAAGGCTATAATTAGGACGTGGTAATGTTGCATGGCTATAATTAGCATATTTGCGTGGGGTGATCGAGGGGTGAGATTGACAGGTGGGGAGATTGATGAGTGAAAAGGATGGTTTTTACATAATTCTGTGTTAACCCAAATCTGCCCAGATTAATTTATAATGATGCTACAAAGACCATATTTCATATAGTGGTTTATTTTAGTGCATATATGCATAATATAGTCATTTTTTTCAATTGACTGTGTATTTTTTGTTTTATGAGGTGTGACGTATACGTCACACTAGGCAGAATCCAGTACATTTTTAGGAAAAAAATAAAAAAATTGTAACCATTCTCATATTTTACTGATTTTTTTGTGACATTTATAATATTTATGCAAATAGTATCCACTACCCGGTTGCTATATTATTGTATGCATAATATATAAAATAAATTGAACTAAACAACAACAAAAAATTTTATACTATTATAACTCCATATAAATCTAAATATTTCAAAATAATATCACAAATCAAACAAGAAGATATCCTTTTTGCGTGAAATTAAAAAATTTCCTTTTCTCAATACAACTAAATGAACTTATAAATGTACTATCTACTTGGTATGGAATGCCATATTACATTGCAAGCACATTCCGACATCACATTTGCTGCATTGACTTATGCAGACTTTATTACACTCATCACCAGCACACCTTCGCCTCTTCTTATTTGGCGTTTCCATCAGGTAATGGTGAGTATTATCATATCGAATATCGTCAAGTATTCGTTTGCAAGATGAAGACGGGTGAGAATGGGGCCGCCCACTTCCTTTAGGTGGGACTCCGAACCGTGTGATGTATGTTTCAGCAACTTCCTCTAAAAACTCTAATTGAGGTGATTTGCCTCCGGATTTCTTATGCAGTCGCCAAGCATTTTGAAGTGATGCGTCTAGTAGCCACGTGAATATACACCACCACCATTTCTTACCACGAAATGCAACTCTATACTTGTTTATATTTTGGTCCTGTCTATCTGTACCTCCCATATGCGTGTTATACTGTTGAATCATATCAGGGTAGTCAATTTCAATCCGTTTCTTTTCCGTCTGAGAATATCTTTTAGCCTTTCCCGAAATTTCACTTCCATGTACAGTAGACGCCACAGTTACTACTGAATTATCCATCCATCTACATACACATATGTTATTTGCAGAGTCAACAGCGACGCTTAGTGTTCCTCTTTTTTCTTTTTTCATTACTTTTGTAGATTTTATGGGGCATTTTTTGCATCGATTTTCTCTCATAGTGCCTGTAGCTCCATATTTTCTGTCAGAAAGTTCTTTCAATAAGGGAAAAGAAGTGAATAGATTATCAAAATATATATTATAAGGTAGATTTTTCTTTTCCTCTGGTAATGAATCTATATTCTTCAAAACTGTTGCTCCACACTTTCCAAATTTACGTTCATTAGAAATATTTCCTCTGAATGTTTTTCCCTGGTACAAGTCAAAGGTGGCGAGGTATCCATCATCTGCGTTCAAACACCACACTTTATATCCAAATCTAATTGGCTTGTTTCTTATACACTGCTTACATCCATGTCGTCCGAAATACTCTATCATTGCCTCATCATGTGAAAGAGAAGGTTCAGGTTGAAAATTTGAGAAAAATCTATTCTGAAGAATGTTAGAAAGAGGACGTAGTTTAGCGTACTTATCAGATGGGTCCAAGCATGTATTGTCAGCAAAATGGAGAAATTGCATCAGTTTTTCAAATCTGTTTCTTCTCATTGCATTATACACAGCGTCATTTCTTGTTATTTTTGAATTCTTCCAAAAAAGACGGCGTGAAGACACAGGAACTATTCCCGATACAATAAGTATCGCAATGAAAACTTTCATTTCTTCTACACTGACAGTGAATGAATCTTCTCCTTTGAATGTTGCATATAACACAGTTTGTTTTACCATCAGATTCCATACCTCTTCATCGAAAAATAATTCAAATAGTTCACTGGGTGAAAAGTCACGATATCTTGAATAATTTGGTTTTGGAAAAGAACACTTCTTGGGACTGAAATTACCTTTTTGACACCAATTTGGGACATTGTAATTATTTTTATTTTCATAATTCAGTTCATCCTGATCATCACTTGTTATTCTGCGGCCATCCAATAAAACAGCATCACCTGGAGCAAGAAGCTGTTTTCCACTCATATTATCAACATATCCACCACTATCTTCTTCACCAGAGTCCTCATCTGTAATATCTCCATCAGGTGGTTGTATAAAAACATCAGCAGGAGTGTCCTCTTTCTCCAAAATTGCTAAAATCTCATTTACAGTGAGAGTTCTGAAAAGATAAATACCAAGGATAGATAAAGGGATTATATAGTATATCCGACCAAAAATGTACTCGTATCAGCCCAGCGTGACGTATACGTCACACCGAAATAAAACATGTAATATAACATAAAAACAATACTAAAATCTATTATATTTAGCAATCATAATATGTATTTATTCATTGTTTATTATATACTTATGTCATATACTAAGTTTTTAATTATATTCTATAAATAAAATACTTACTTTTGATGTGAAGTCATGCTTTCCGACACTAGCAAAATTGAGTTGTTTTCTCTTCCAATGTTGCAGTAATACTGATCACAAATTGTTTATACAATTATGTATACGTGTCAATACATGTATTGGGATGTTGATGGTGTAATTAGTTTTAACTTGTTTCAACACGGCGAGCAGCTACGAGCCATTACAAACTTCTATTTTTGCGTGACGTATACGTCACACTAGGCAGAAATGGGTTAAATTGTTACATAGAAAAAAGGATAGTTTGACAGGTGTAATAAATGTGTTGATGAAATATATATATGAAAGTTTGGTGTAATATCTAAGATGTGTAATTGTGAATTTATTTGTTATATAGAAAAAAAAGGAGTGTGTGACAGATGAGTAATGATTTATTTGAAAAGGGTAGTAATATATTTTTTCCAATCGTTATGATTTCAATGTGATATACATAGAATTAGTATTAATTAAATAAATAGGAATGAAATAGAACTGCTTAGTATATGGAGCCAACACAAATTGACATAGTTCACCCAATTAAATTTTCTTTCTAAACGCGCCATATAGAAAACGGTAGAAAGAGCAGAGGTGGGGTACACTGTTCTAAAAAAAATTCAAATGTTATTATTATAATATTGACGGGTTGAAAAGGCTAGTAATTTATTTATTTTTTCCATTCGTTATGATTTCAATCTGTTATACATAGAATTAGTATTAATTAAATAAATATCATAGTTCACACAATTAAATTTTCTTTCTAAATGTACCATATAGAATCGATAGAATAAACAGAGGTGGGTATACTGTTCTAAAAATATTTTTAAATATAGATTATATGAAATAATATTATTTAAGATATAATGTAGGCTTCTTCCGTCCATCCATCCATCTTCTTAGAGTCCAAGAGGTGCTGTGCAGAGTAGATTTAATAAAATAACATACACCCCCTATGATCGCCAATTTGACTTTAAACAAGTTAGTGATCAGAGGAGGCGAATATATTTTATTATTTTCTCACAGAAGATCCAGCTACTTAATGCTAAAGAAATTTTCTAAATCAACTTAAAAGTATATTACATTAAAAAGACATTTTCTATATATATATTACAATGAATTCACAAACACTGAAAATCATCTTAAAAGTATATTACATTAAAAAGACATTTTCTATATATATATTACAATGAATTCTCTAACACTGAATATTAATACATTAATTTAAAAAAAAGAAATTGAACATTTTAAAAGTAAATGTGTATAATTCTATAGAAAATTCCTAATTCCTAATTCTATACACCTCTTTATTTTAAAAATAAGATCTTTCAGATGTTTCTCCATATTCTCCAGGAAGCTGTAGGCTATCACCTTTCTGTAAGTTAACAACTCTCTCCAATAACACATGTGTTGTAAGAATTTTCACTGTCGTGGCATCTATAACCATTCTTGATGGATGAGTCGAGTTAAGAAACATTATAACATAACTTCCGTTGAGACGAAATACTTCAATTGCAGATGGAAACTGTCTTATCGTGAACGAAAGTTCATCATTTGTTTCAGGAAATCTGAATCTTAATGATTGTAAAAACATTAAAAAGCTATGAATAGAAAATGGAATCCACGAATCCAAGTATTTAAACTTGATTCGGTCATATTGTGAATCATATGATATATCAAAATCTCCAATATTAAAGAGCTGTGTGATTGTCATGTTGGTCAGTTGATTCACACGAGAACACTAATTAGCTTCTCATCTAAGAGGCGGTGATTAGGTTACAGAAGGCCTACCCCCATCGCTTGACTCAGACATGTACATATATACACACAGAAGGGGAGAGAGTCATTGAGGGGCATACAATGATCATACAGTCTCATACAGTTTCAAACAAGTGTGTATGTGAACAACAATGAATGGTGTGTGTAACCTTGCAATCTTGTTTAAAATTTATGTGATTATATGAAAAGTGTGTCTATTTATTGAAAATTATTGTTTTTCATTACAGATGAAAATTTTGACCCGTGTTCCTCGTATGGAAAAAAACATAAATTAGATAATGGTAAGCCTACTCATGATAATAACGATACAACTAATGTACAATTATATATTTTATTTATTGAATTTTATTTTATTACAGAACAAAATTTTGAATCATCCCCATCCCTTGAAAAAAAATGTAAATTGGGGAGTGGTAAGTTTACTTGCATTATCCGTGATAAATAAATATATACATCTATATTTATTCTAATTATCTCTATCACTTATCCTGTAGAGAGAGGAAAAATTTCAGAAAAAAGAAATGACGATGTAAATAATATCACACAAATCTCAAACAATCAAAGGGAAATGAATAAATCTACAATTGGTGAGTATTATAATTCTAATTGTATAGATTAAATTACATGAATTCGAATTTAAATATTGAAGATGGTAATCTCACTTTTTTAAACCAACACTACTTTAAATTTCATCTAGTAACTTTTTTTTCAGATCATCTCTCCCCTGAACAAATAAAGGAGTTTGGTGTACAATTATTAAAAAGGGCTATGAATTCACCAACACATTATCCAAATACTGATTGGGTTGATTTATCAAACTCTCTTTCAAAATTTGAAGATGCACAAGCAAACAATGGTGATTATAATTTAATATTGATACATTTTATTCTTTATGCTTTAGTACATTATGTCATATTTAATTTCTTATAAATTTATCACAGATCAATACACACCAGAACAAATAAAGGAGATGGGGCTGGAATTATTGCAAAAAGTAATGAATTCTCCCACCCCACCACCAGCAAATTTCGATTGGGGGAATCTGGAAATCATTCTTCCGTCTCTTCAGAATTCACAACAGATATTGGAAGAAGAAATGAAATCTACTATTCATCAACCAAGCGATGATTGGGATGATCTAGAAAACATTTTTTCAAACATCGAAGATGACCACTCAAACACTGGTAAATATTTTATGTTAACACACACATTTATTATTTTATATTATTCATCATATAACTTTTTTTTTACATTGTTCATCATATAACTTTTTTTTTACATTGTTCATCATATAACTTTTTTTTCTTTCAAATCTCAGATCATTACTCTCCTGAAGAAATGGATAGAATAGCAGGTATTGCTCAATATCTAGAGGAGGAAACGCAACCAACCAATGAAATATGAGCTGGGGGGAAAAGGATAGAGTCTACTGAAGATGAAGGTAGATCCCCAGATGTTAACACACCACAACCTCCCATACCAGATGCTATCACCCCATCGCCTCAACCCCCCATACAATCACATATAGTCTCAAATCATGCTTCTTCTTTTCAAAATCGTGTGATAACACAAACCATTACATTTTTGCCAGAATTTACACTAACAGAAGATTTATCATCATATTTAAATGAAAACATTTTCGCAATTCTTCATGAAATGGGGTATATTCCCAATTTTCATGATAAAATTTATGTAACTTTCACATCAAAATTAGAAAGATTGCAAGAAACAGGGGAGATAGAATCTTATGATCACCATACACACATTCCCAAATCCGACATTCAGATAGAGATGGTAGATCATTGGATTAATTTATTAATTACTAATCTGTATAATGCTAAGACAAAAGGTAGTGGGTGGACACTTAGTTCTATAAAAAGTCTCAAACTCACCATCTTTAACACTGAGAGAACATTAAAACGCTATGGAAAATATGTACCCACACCCAAAAAGTTAGGAGGACGTTATTCTATATTGAACATTAACACTAATACCAACTGCGTCCAATACTCAATCATCGCACACTTTATGATTGAGTATGGGACATTTCCCAAAAGAGATAAAACAGATAAGAAACACTATGAGAAAAATGTAGGAAAATATTTTTCATTCCCGGCTATAAATGATGGAACAGTTACAATTGAAGATTTCAAAAAAATAGAAAGAGCCATCAATCGTAACATAATAGTATATCAACTTAAAGACCATGACGATAGGTGTTCCATAAAAATAATACGTAAAAGTGAGAATGATCAAAATTTGCCATATATATATCTTTCCACGATAAACGAAGAAAATCATGTAGTTTTAATAACAGATATTCAAAGATTCATTCACAATGCTAGAAAGACAGATCAAACACGCCCACTTAACCCTTATTGTACTTTCTGTCTCAATACCATATCAGGGGATTATGCTAGACACATCACCATTTGCAGACAGTATAATTACTTACAAAATATTAAATTACCCGATGAGGAAGAGAAGTACAAGTTTAGAGCACTTGCAGCTACACAAAAGGCTAAGTATGTGGACATTAAAAAATGTTTGGCTGTCTGTACATGCTCAAATACATGCAATAAATAGATTTGCTTCAATAATATTCATTCAGTCATTGAATAGATACATTGAAGGATGGATGTCCAGAGTAATGAAAATGAATGTATTATTAAAGTGTTGGAGAGTTTTTTATTCACTGGTGTTAAGATGCTTAAGAAACTCATCGATACAATTGAAAAGAGTAATGGATATAAATCACTACATAAATATGAAGGGATTGAAATCAAGATGAATGAAGCTATTGATCAAATCAATAATGAGGTTGATGATATTCGACAGTTGATTTCTCAATCCCAGATAGAATATTCAAGATTGCAAGAATTAGAAGAGAAACTCAATGGTTGCACGTTTATTAATCCCATTCTTCATATACTCTACTTCACCATTGAGTTTCTGCTATTCTATCCATTTCTTCAGGAGAGTAATGATCTGAGATTTGAAAGAAAAAAAAGTTATATGATGAACAATGTAAAAAAAAAGTTATATGATGAATAATATAAAATAATAAATGTGTGTGTTAACATAAAATATTTACCAGTGTTTGAGTGGTCATCTTCGATGTTTGAAAGAATGTTTTCTAGATCATCCCAATCATCGCTTGGTTGATGAATAGTAGATTTCATTTCTTCTTCCAATATCTGTTGTGAATTCTGAAGAGACGGAAGAATGATTTCCAGATTCTCCCAATCGAAATTTGCTGGTGGTGGGGTGGGAGAATTCATTACTTTTTGCAATAATTCCAGCCCCATCTCCTTTATTTGTTCTGGTGTGTATTGATCTGTGATAAATTTTTAAGAAATTAAATATGACATAATAATGTACTAAAGCATAAAGAATAAAATGTATCAATATTAAATTATAATCACCATTGTTTGCTTGTGCATCTTCAAATTTTGAAAGAGAGTTTGATAAATCAACCCAATCAGTATTTGGATAATGTGTTGGTGAATTCATAGCCCTTTTTAATAATTGTACACCAAACTCCTTTATTTGTTCAGGGGAGAGATGATCTGAAAAAAAAAGTTACTAGATGAAATTTAAAGTAGTGTTGGTTTAAAAAAGTGAGATTATCATCTTCAATATTTAAATTCAAATTCATGTAATTTAATCTATACAATTAGAATTATAATACTCACCAATTGTAGATTTATTCATTTCCCTTTGATCGTTTGAGATTTGTGTGATATTATTTACATCGTCATTTCTTTTTTCTGAAATTTTTCCTCTCTCTACAGGATAAGTGATAGAGATAATTAGAATAAATATAGATGTATATATTCATTTATCACGGATAATGCAAGTAAACTTACCACTCCCCAATTTACATTTTTTTTCAAGGGATGGGGATGATTCAAAATTTTGTTCTGTAATAAAATAAAATTCAATAAATGAAATATATAATTGTACATTAGTTGTATCGTTATTATCATGAGTAGGCTTACCATCATCTAATTTATGTTTTTTTCCATACGAGGAACACGGGTCAAAATTTTCATCTGTAATGAAAAACAATAATTTTCAATAAATAGACACACTTTTCATATAATCACATAAATTTTAAACAAGATTGCAAGGTTACACACACCATTCATTGTTGTTCACATACACACTTGTTTGAAACTGTATGAGACTGTATGATCATTGTATGCCCCTCAATGACTCTCTCCCCTTCTGTGTGTATGTATGTACATGTCTGAGTCAAGCGATGGGGGTAGGCCTTCTGTAACCTAATCACCGCCTCTTAGATGAGAAGCTAATTAGTGTTCTCGTGTGAATCAACTGACCAACATGACAATCACACAGCTCTTTAATATTGGAGATTTTGATATATCATATGATTCACAATATGACCGAATCAAGTTTAAATACTTGGATTCGTGGATTCCATTTTCTATTCATAGCTTTTTAATGTTTTTACAATCATTAAGATTCAGATTTCCTGAAACAAATGATGAACTTTCGTTCACGATAAGACAGTTTCCATCTGCAATTGAAGTATTTCGTCTCAACGGAAGTTATGTTATAATGTTTCTTAACTCGACTCATCCATCAAGAATGGTTATAGACGCCACGACAGTGAAAATTCTTACAACACATGTGTTATTGGAGAGAGTTGTTAACTTACAGAAAGGTGATAATCTACAACTTCCTGGAGAATATGGAGAAACATCTGAAAGATCTTATTTTTAAAATAAAGAGGTGTATAGAATTAAGAATTAGGAATTTTCTATAGAATTATACACATTTACTTTTAAAATGTTCAATTTCTTTTTTTTAAATTAATGTATTAATATTCAGTGTTAGAGAATTCATTGTAATATATATATAGAAAATGTCTTTTTAATGTAATATACTTTTAAGATGATTTTCAGTGTTGGTGAATTCATTGTAATATATATATAGAAAATGTCTTTTTAATGTAATATACTTTTAAGTTGATTTAGAAAATTTCTTTAGCATTAAGTAGCTGGATCTTCTGTGAGAAAATAATAAAATATATTCGCCTCCTCTGATCACTAACTTGTTTAAAGTCAAATTGGCGATCATAGGGGGTGTATGTTATTTTATTAAATCTACTCTGCACAGCACCTCTTGGACTCTAAGAAGATGGATGGATGGACGGAAGAAGCCTACATTATATCTTAAATAATATTATTTCATATAATCTATATTTAAAAATATTTTTGAACAGTATACCCACCTCTGTTTATTCTATCGATTCTATATGATACATTTAGAAAGAAAATTTAATTGTGTGAACTATGATATTTATTTAATTAATACTAATTCTATGTATAGCAGATTGAAATCATAACGAATGGAAAAAATAAATAAATTACTAGCCTTTTCAACCCGTCTTTATTATAATAATAACATTTGAATTTTTTTTTAGAACAGTGTACCCCACCTCTGCTCATTCTATCGTTTTCTATATGGTGCGTTTAGAAAGAAAATTTAATTGGGTGAACTATGTCAATTTGTGTTGGCTCCATATACTAAACACTTCTATTTCATTTCTATTTATTTAATTAATACTAATTCTATGTATATCACATTGAAATCATAACGATTGGAAAAAATATATTACTACCCTTTTCAAATAAATCATTACTCATCTGTCACACACTCCTTTTTTTTCTATATAACAAATAAATTCACAATTACACATCTTAGATATTACACCAAACTTTCATATATATATTTCATCAACACATTTATTACACCTGTCAAACTATCCTTTTGACAACTTAACACAGAATTATATAAAAAACATCCTTTTCACTCATCAATCTCCCCACCTGTCAATCTCACCCCTCGATCACCCCACGCGAATATGCTAATTATAGCCATGCAACATTACCACGTCCTAATTATAGCCTTGCAACAATACCATGTGTAATCAATACCCTGAACCTCCACTACTCATAGTGGATTTCCGCACCATTTCTATTCTCTGAGAACCCAGTATAAAAGACTGTGGATTCCAAAGAACCCTGTTCTTATCGTAACTGAGCCCCTTCGCTGTGCATCTAGCACTATTCCTTCCGTCCGTTCCGAATCCTCTTATCCGTAATCGGTATATATTGTGCATAGAACATAGTATGTTTTTAAACTGTGCGTGAACAAAATCTGTATCTTGTAATCCTGTACTTAATATTTTGCGAATAGTAATTCTAGAGATATATAGAGTTGTTTCATTTCCCCGATTACTTAGGGAATTAAACCAAACTCGTAGAATTAAAACTAGGTCAGCAAACACACTGACTAGCAATCTAGTTTTAAAATGTGGCGCCCGAAAACAGGGACTTCTCTGAATTACTAATCAAATGCAAACTACACTGCCCACCAAAACTTTAAAGCCACCTCTAAATTTTTCTTTAAAATGACAGGAAAACACCACATTTCAATAATATTTATTACTTTCACTGAAAAACATAACAATGGTAATAGTATGAAACTAATTCATAGTCTGTAAAACAAAAATAAAAGAATTTTCAAAAATAAATGGCAATAATATTTGATAGACACAGTACAGGTGTGCAAATACATGTTCAAAACTTTAAAGCCATGCTAAATTCCTATCAATTTATCATAAACAAATATTAATACCAAATATAATTAACAAAGAACAACAAAATGCAACAGATTTAGTAATGTGTACTTCCACCATTTTTGTTTATTACTTCAAAAATGCGGTTTTTCATGCTTGAAATCAACTTTTTCAGATAATCATCAGCAAGTTGGTCCCAAGCACTCAGAATAGCCTTCTTCAGATCATTTACAGTGTTGTACTGTTTCCCTCCTTTATAAATTTCATTCGAAAGCCATCCCCAGACATTTTCGATTGGGTTAAGATCCGGACTTCTGGGTGGCCAGGGTAAGATCTCTATTCCCATTGCCTCAAAATATTCCATTGAGCTCGTCGCGGTGTGAATTGTGGCACCATCTTGCTGGAAAATGAACTTTTCTTGACATAACCGGTTACCTTCTTCCAAAAGAAAAGCATTGTCAAGTAATTCAATGTACCGATTTGCATTGTATCGCCCGTTCATGACTTGAAGATCCATTGTCTCCATCGCTGAAATTGCACCCCACACCATAACGCCTCCTCCAGCATTCTGCCTTCGGGAATACACACTTTCTGTGATATTTTTGTCTGCCCAGAAGTATTTGTAGCCATCAGGGCCATCCAGGTTGAATTTTTTCTCATCACTGAACAATACATTTTTCCATTCATTGTCCCAGGTTTGATGATTGCGGGCAAACTCCAAACGGGTAAATTTATGCTGCGGCGAGAGTCGTGGACGTCCTTGCATTTTCTTCCTGTAGATGTTGTTCTCATGAAAAAGTCTCCGAACAGTTGAATTTGAGGCTTTAATTGAGTTTTTAGCGATGATTGAGGGTATAGACTCACTTCTGTTCTTCCGTAGATGCCCCAAAATCAACCTTTTATCTCTAGGAGACAAAACTTTAGGGCGCCCTCCAGCATTTTTAGAGTTGTATTTTGATGGATCCTTCAAATAATTGTCTATAGGAGCTCTGCTTCTTCCAAGTCTCTTGGCAATTTCACGATGGCTCAGGCCTTCATTATTGAGGGCAATAATTTGCCCCTTTTCAAATTCTGAGAGTTTTTTTCCTCTAGGCATGTCAAAATAAATAATAACTTGGAATCTGCAAGCCTAAATTTAGTGATTGGTTAGTAAAAGACAATGAAAAACTGGAATAAACAGTAATGGCGTTAAAGTTTTGAATGATGCATTCTTAATTGTGAAAACTGATTCGTGATTTTAGTAGGGTCGGGAGGGGCGAATCTCGCGCAGCAGCACACGGGGCGAATCTTGCGCACCACATGTTTAAAGGGCTATGAATGTGCTAGCCCAATAACAAAAATAGTCATAGACCGGCTCAAATATGTAGAAACTCAGTATAAAATTAAAACAGCTTACAGGCATTTATTCATAGTTGAAATAAATCACATTTGAGACCATATGAAAAGTACCTAGTCGAAAATTCATTTTACCGAATTACCCTAAAAAATAAATTTGTCATAAAAAAATTTCTATCCCAGATCATGACCTGAAGTTTTTAGTGCATGATTATCATTGACTTTAATTACCTCAGTTAAAATTACAAGGTTCTAGACTTTCTAATTTTTTATATAGCGGAGTTTTTCCGTGCGCAACTATTCGCCCCACCATATTTTGCATGACGGGGCGAATATTGCGCACTATAGAAATTTATTTTTAGGCCATGAAACAGTTTTTAATGTCTAATATTATGCTCTATATGTGTATTTCTTCACTTTTAACTAAAACACACACATTCCACATATATTTCAGATAATAAGTCGAAATATGAAATTGTAAATCAGGGTGAATTTAAAGTCATTAATAAGTCTTTTCTGTGAAATTTACAGTTAAACTTATCAAACATCACTATACATGTTTATCATTTGCTTTTTTATTAAGTATAGTTATATAATCTTATTATTTGGTTCTTTTTAATAAAATCAAAAATATAAGGTCTAAAATGACAGGGTTTAAACCATCGTACAGGGAAACCCAATTCTGATATCATTATGCTTTTAAAGGTCCTCTCCAGGCTCCGGGAAAAAAATGAGTTTATTACATAATATTATAGAACTAAGGTCTTCGATCATTATTCCGCAAACTGCATATAATTCGGTTCAGTATATATTTTATTATTTGCTTTTAAAGTTTTTTAATACTCTATGATCAACAATCGAGCGAATCTCCAACCTGACGCTGAGAAAGAAGATTGTACACTCTTTGTTTTGATTTCAAATTTAAATTTTTAAACTAACAATGCGTTTCTGGCCTTCTTTTAAGATATTAATTGTTTCTAATAGTAAATAAACTTTCTATAATAAGTTTATCCAAATTTAAACCTTTAAACGAATAATAAATAGAATTATTAAACCAAATACCTGGTTGGCAATCAAAACAAATAATGGTGTACATTCTTCTTCTTCAGATTGAAAATTAGAAAGTCGGAAGTAAAGTAGGTTTTGTAGAGTTTGGATTATAAAAATCTTTAAAGGCGTATAAAATTAAAAATATGCAATCAAATTTTATGGGGTTTGCAGTAAAATGATAAGAAACATTAGTCTCGTTGGTTCGAGCAATAAAATAATTTGCTTGGAGGGGACCTTTAAAAGTTGCAAATCGATATTGCACCATGTTGTGTATAGTAGCTTCGTTGACCTTGTCACTTCTGAGGATTGTCCTAGAAGTGTAGAAATGGGAATACTTGCTATAATAAAGAAAATGGCTAAAATGTTTGTGCAATATTGAAGACTCGAAGAAATACTTGAAAAAATTCAAAATATAGCTAAATACATGAATGTGATACAGACTTCAATTAGAACCATCATCACGAAGGATCTTCAGTTGTCTTCCTACAAAATGAGAGAACACTAAGTCCTCACACTTCTTAAAAAGCAAAAGAGACTTGGGAGAACAAAGGTCCTTCTCAGAGAGCTTAAAGCGGACACGACAAGGTATGAAATAGATTTTTTTTAACGAGAAACTCTTAATTATTGAAGCCAACCCAATTCAATATTCATGATCAGAAGATATCCAAGATTTCCCCTATCTCGAAAACTTGGGAGTCTCCTCTCATTTTCGTGGAGAACGGCCTAAGATCAATCCTCTTTTAACAGTATTGTGGTTCCAGCTATTGGATTGATGAAAAAAAAGAAAAAAATGAATCATTTATCTTCCAACAAGATGGTGAACTTTTTTACTACTTAAACAAGACACATGAGTGGTGATCACGTCAATTGACAAGATTCTGTCACAAAGAAATTTGGCGTCTTCAGCGCCATATTTCAACCCAATAGATTTCTGAATGAAATCTATTGAAACAGCATAGTGGCCTAAAAGACTGTTCCTTGTTTGAGGACGAGGAGCCACACGGGTAAATCATAGTGTGGACGTACTGTGGTCACTGGGGCACCTGTGAATAACCACAATAATCCACTTCTGTGAATAACTAATAAGGCTCACGTTGGTACTATTGACAACGAAACTGATGATTTCATAGAAAAGGACGTAGCAGAGATCTTCTGGCGCAGAACCAGAACCGTTGGTCTTTGAAAAACACCAAAGGAATTAGGTGGGTCAACCTACCTTCTTGTAGACAGACCAAAGAACTCTTCCTCTTTGAAAGAGAATGTCAAAAGCTATTGCTAATAACCCGATTGAAACTTCTTCTTCTATCCTGGGAACATTTGGTCCTAAAATAGTAATACCTTTGGTCCTAAAACAGTAAAACTTGCCGACGATCTAGTCTTCGCCCAGAAACATGACCTCATAATATTGTTGTGGAATGTTCTACCTATTACAAGACTAGGAACAGAACTCCGGATGAAATTTTACTACCTTCATAGTATCATTATACTCTCAAATTCTGATACATTTTTACCTTTCTTGAAAGAATTGAAAGACTGGAAGCTAGAGTTCAACGACTAACCTTTAGGTCTAGGGGATTCAGTACATATGGACCCTTTCTTGGCCTGGGTATCTCCCTGACCTTACAATGGCAAGTGAATATTCCACGTAACCTAATAGATGTACGAAAAACCCATTTGCTTCTATATTCTTATTATCGTAATTTCAGAGACATAAAGTGAAAATATCTAAGTGTAACAGAATTTTGAATAACGTTTTAGATATGTATTCTAAATTGGTTATATATGCTATATTTGACATCTAAAAAGAATTATTACTTTCATAGATTGCGTAAGGTTATCTTTTGGGCGACATATTTTTGTTTGTCATCTTGTTGCTCACATAACTCAAAAAGTTTTCGATCAAATTACTTTGAATTTGGTAAGACGATCGATTGACTAATCTCCAGGAACCATCTGGTAAAATTTTGGGAGCTATCCGGTCAAAGCTCAAGGTCATTTATAACTCAATAATTCAAAAAGTTTTCAATCAATTTGTCTAAAATTTGATAAGACGATTGGTCAATATCTAGGAACGGTTTGGTAAGTTTTTGGAAGCGGTTAGGTAAAAGGTCAAGTTGATTTATAACGCAAAATGTATTCAATCAAAGTAACTGAAATTTGGTCGACGGTTGGTAAATATCCAGGCAGGAACCAATTTATTAGATTTGGGAGCAATCAGGTAAAAATAAAGGTCAAGGTCATTAATAACACAAAAGAATTCAACCAAATGGTCTGAAATTGGGCGGGACGATGCTTCAATATTCAGGAATCATTTGTTTATATTTTGGGAGTGAACAGGTTAAAGGTCAAGGTCATTTATAAGCGGTGGCAAAAGTAAGCGCTCTATGAGTGCCCGTCATCTAGTTATTTATTATATTTATAGTTACATAATAAGTAAATATAATAGTGTCATACTTCAGATGAACTAATATTACCAGCATAAATTAATCCTGAATAAAAAGCAACATTCATGACGTCACACATACATTCAACAAACTTTACGTAAACAGGTCGAAAAAAGTTTGTCTCAAGTTTTGAATTTGAATCATTTGATTGTTTATGCTTTTAAGCACATTGGAATTATTTTTATAGTAAGTATCTAGACACTCAATAGTGCTATTTTTCACTATGGAAAGGAATTAATGGGTGCGCAGATATTCGCCCCTCTCGCGCGCAAGATTCGCCCCATCAAGGACAATTTCAATTGCGCACTACTTTCGTCAATAACTCAGATTATACAAATGCTAATTTTTTGTCCTTTGGATGGTGTATAAAAGGCCTTATTGCAGTTCTTCATGTCAAATATTATTTGTCTATCTGCAAAAACTAAGTTGCAAAACCCAAAAGTTTTTAGTGCGCAAGATTCGCCCCTCCCGACCCTAAACATTTTACCTGATAGTTGATTAGTCTAAGTTAATAAACTTAAGAAATTAAACTTAGGTTCAATTTAAACTATAAATGTATTCAAGATATGTCATGAGAACCTCAAAAAATTCGATTTTGGAGGTGGCTTTAAAGATTTGGAGGGGACTGTATATAAGTACAGGTGATACAGTGGTGGTGACTAATAACTCTAAGTAAGTGACCACAGTAAATGAGTGGAGAAAATTCCTCATTAAGGACGGAAGAAGAGTCGAACCCTCAGGATCAATCTGAGTAAAAGAAAGGGAGTAAGGACTGTGAAAGGCAGCAGCGCCATCACGTCAGGGTGTAAGTACCACTACACCACAAAGCCACACCGCGTAATCCACATTGCGCTAAAGTGTGAAGGACAGTGGAAGGCAGCAGCGCCATCACGTCAGGGTGTAAGTACCACTACACCACAAAGCCACACCGCGTAATCCACCTTGCGCTAAAGTGTGAAGGACAGTGGAAGGCAGCAGCGCCATCACGTCAGGGTGTAAGTACCACTACACCACAAAGCCACACCGCGTAATCCACATTGCGCTAAAGTGTGAAGGACAGTGGAAGGCAGCAGCGCCATCACGTCAAGGTTCCGTACCAGCATTCCTTCAATGAGCAATCATCAGAACACTCTCAACATAGTATAACGAGAGACGTGAGACTTACGTGGCAAAACATTGCACGTACCACATAACCTCTAAACTGCCCCTCCGCCTTGTGTAATACCACACACACTCCGTACCTTCAACTTGACCCGTTGCCAGTGTGCGAGCCAGCAGAGCCTCCGGCTAGTGGAGACCTACTTCCCAGCGCAGCCGAAGAACTGGTATTCTTCAACTTGACCGTTGCCGCAGCGGTAGCAGTGCCCCAGGCTAGTTGAGACCTACTTCCTAGTGCAGTTGAAGAACTGGTATTCCCTACCGGTGTCTAAGGTCAGCGACCTTACGAGCAGCCAGCACTTCACATAAAAAACACATTGCGTCACAACGCATAACACGTCATCACTTAGGAAGTTACATAACCCGTCTGAGATCTACGAGAATTTCTACGTAAGCTTAATCACTAGTATAAAGGGCTAAGTAACTAAAGAAATAATAGCAGAACGTCATCTGTTCTATTGAAGTATTGAGTAGTAAAAAATTGAAGTTAAAATTATAGAATAAAAATTTAAGTCGAACTAATTTAATAAGTTATATAACATTTTACCAAATTGTTGTAATTCATAAATCATAATTTAGGGGTATTACCACTAACAACATAAAATACATAAATTATTGCATGGTTATGTTGTGTTACTAATACTCTTAAACTTGTATTGCATGCTGAGTATTGAATATTGCGTATCGTGTGTATTAATTGATTAATTACATAAGTTAATACGTATATATTACTAAAGGTGCTTGCGCTGATTATTATTTTTTCCCATAAACTAATATTACTAGGATAACATAACAAGGGAAAATGGCACTCACTGGGACGGAACAGAATTTACTTATCTTAGATCCCCTCCCCCGTTTCCGAGGGAATCTAAGAAAAGGCGAGGATCCTCAAGGTACGTCGGACATTGATGTCCGCACGTTCTTGAGGAGCCTCGAGATTCAGTTCAAGTGTAGGAATATTAATGATGATCACCAAAAGGTCCAATTATTATTTAACCAAGTAGTTAAACATGTTGGTGATGCCATACAAGTAGTAAACGGGTTCGCCGGAGTAAATATAACTTATGCTAGTCTGAAAGAAGAACTACTCATTAGCTATCCCCAACATGAAAGGACTGATTTTACATGCGCCGCTCACTCTATAATGAAATTCAATATACAACCCCAGGAACCACTCCGTTCTATATCACAATTAGAAGCAGAGGCCCGAGCCGCAGTAGAAGCTTTTATGTCCGGTACCCATCGGGAGAAGGAAGGAATATATGCCCAGAACATCATGAGTGAAAACATAAGAGTTAGTGAAAATGATTTCGTGGACCCACCACCGAATGCGTCAATTGGTGAAGAATCCACCGACAGTGAGACCGAAGAGGATGGACAAGAACAGGGCACCTCAACCAGGATTCCAACGACCTCATTAGGAACCACCAGTTCGCGATCATCCCCCCCCCCCATGGACAAACGGAGAACTGCCGGAACTGGGACCGAGGCTCCAGAAGCAGAAGGAGTCAGACGAGGAGTGAACAGGAATGTAGTGTATAATCGGGGAATAACACAAACCCCAAGGGAATTTATAACTGCCCAAGAGCTCCTGCATAGTTTCATTATGCATCTTCACCTGGCGGACAAACTAGAACCCGAGGCATACAAGAAAATAGCGAATGCACCTATAGGTCTCCGTTCCACGATGTTGAAGGCCAAGGCCGCCCAAGCTATGGAAAAACATTCTTCTGACAAAAGGAAGAGAGATAACCGAAAAAATCGTTCTGACGTTCTCTATGAAATACGACCAGACAATAATGCTGTTCGAAATAACGAATCAAGAGGTACGTGTTTCCATTGCGGAAAATTAGGACATCAAAAGAAGGATTGTAGAGCCCTCCAAGGCTCCAAAAACCAGGTAAACGCCCATTGCAAATACTGCAAGCAGAGGGGCCATAATGCAAAAAGATGCATAAAACGCATGCAAAAGGGGATACCCCTAAGCGGGAAATGTGACCGAATAGGTCATGAGTACAAGGATTGTAAATCAGATAAAATGTGTACTATCTGTAGCCGTAAGGGGCATAGCTCAAATGAGTGTAGGACTAGAAAGAACCAGGAAACAAACAACGGTAAGGGCCAAAGATATACAGGCAAATATAAACCCACAAGGGAGGAAATGAGAAATATGGAAGAATGGGATAAACCAAATGATGAGGAAGATAGCGAATACAGTGATGAGATAAACATCATATGTGAAGAAGAAGGACAGGCAATCCCAATAGATGATGATAGAGAAAATGAAGGTCAATATTGACACAAGGAAGAGGTACAGGAGGAGGATCACGTGAGGACCTTAAATAACTCGATATCCACTCCTAAATTAAGGGTAGAAATAAATAATAGGAAATATGATGCTCTCATTGATACAGGAGCTTCCATTTCATTAATAAATGAAGAATTAGTACCTCAAAATTATTTAAAGAAAACAAACCGTAGTGTGAAGGACGCTAGTGGTAATACGATTCCTATAGCAGGAAGCATAAAAGTGAGATTAATTACTCCTCAAGGACACCTTCCAGTGGGTGAGGTGAGCCCCGTAAAACAAATTATTGTTTTAGGGATGAATATATTAAATAATGCCCATTTGGATTTCTCGAATAATACTCTGATATTTAATAAGAATAAGGGGTTACTCAAAGATATAAAGGATCCTGAAACAATGAGGATGAAAATATTAAACGAACAAATAATAGGAGTACAGAAGAAATTAGGAAACGTTCCAGTTGGAAATAATAATATTCACTTGGTGGAAGACGTAGAATTAGACCCAAATGCGATAACAATAATGAATATAAAGGCGCCAGGATGGTGCGTGGAAAATCAATGCATTGTGTTACAGAAAACAGTGCACCACAAGAAAATGGTAGTATCAGCAAATGCAGTGACTCGGGTCACAAAAGGACAAATTACCGTCAATCTCATAAATTTGGATGACGAGAAGGTGAGGTTAGAACAGGGTACCCAGTTATGTACGGGCCAGCTGTTTAATGAAGAAGAATATCTGAACTCAGTCCAGGAGAAAGGAGAGAGAAATCATATGGACATAGAAAAAGAATTCAAGGAACTCACAGAAGAGGAAATAAACTGCGGAGATACTACCATGAAGCCTCCGTTACTAACTCTCCTAAATACATTTAGGAAGGCGATCTGGAAGGAAGGAGAACCATTAGGACATTACAAGGGCGACCCTATGCCCATAACGCTCACCGACCCTAATACTAAAATCAATTTACCCCCCTACAGGATACCCCATGCAAGACAAGGACAGTTGGATGCGGTTATAAGGGATATGATCAAGCAAGGAGTAATTATATGATCAAAGTCATCGTATAACTCACCCCTTATCATAGTTCCCAAGCCAGGGGGTGAAATTAGAGTACCCATTAAGGCAGAAGATCAGGAGAAGACAGCCTTTACGGCCTGTAATAGTAAGTATCAATATACGAGGATACCCTTTGGGTTAACCTCAGCCCCAGGGTTTTTTAGTAGAGTAATAAATGAGGTCTTGTTCGATCTCATCGGTCATGGTGTTTTAGTCTACCTAGATGACATAATCATCACAACAGCAGACAAGGTAAGTCATTTGGAGAAGATAGAGAAAGTATTAAAAAGGTTGACTGAAGCTAACTTGAAACTCAAAATAAAAAAGTGTAGGTTTTTCACACCCAGCGTGAAGTTCCTAGGGTACAATTTAACGTCAGAAGGGTTGAATCTAGACGAAGAGCGGATTAAGGACATCAGGGATTTACCATATCCTAAAGGTAAGCGACAATTACAAGGGTTATTGGGAACCCTCAACTACTTTAGGGTTCTCGTGGCTAATTATGCCATTATAGCAGCTCCCTTGTATGAACTACTAAAGAAGAACGTCCGGTTCTTGTGGGAAGAGCGACATTCTCTCGCGGTGGACGCACTAAAGGAGAAACTCTGCTCGGCTCCCATCTTGAAGATACCTGACTACCAGCGCCCCTTCTACCTCCACACCGATGCTTCGTTAATAGGAATTTCTGCGTGTTTACTGCAAGAGCATAACGGATGGCTACACCCAGTATCCTTTGTATCAAGATGTATAACTGAGGCCCAGAGAAACTATTCAACTACAAAACGTGAGTGTATGGCCCTGTTATACGCCTTAAGAAAATTTCATTATATCATCAAACTCTATGACCTCACCGCATTCACGGACCACAAACCCTTAATTGGAATATGTCAGAAGGTAACCAAGGATGCAGCCATCACTAGGTGGACTGCCGCTATCCAGGAATATGATGTAAAAATCAAATATTTACCTGGTAAGAGCAATATATTCGCGGATCTATTATCTAGATTAGTAGACGTGAATAAGGGATGTGTAGATGTCGCACAGGAATTGGATGATGATTTCCACGAGAAGATCATCGAATTAAAAGAAGAAGAAGAAGAGACAACAGACGGAATTAACTTATTAATTCCAGTAACAGTACCTTGGGATGAGAAGGAATTGAGAGAACATCAGAAAAGGGATGAAAGGTGCAGTGACTTGCGGGTAACTATGAAAAATGGCCTCGAAGAGTCAACCCGGAAATTATCAAATTTCAAGATAATGAATAAAATTATCTACGTTTATAGAAAATTGAAACGTGGAGATTCAGAGGAAGAAGTTCTGGTTCCATATATACCAGACTCCCTCATGGAAAAGGCGTTTGAACTTGTCCACGATAAAATAACAGCCGGTCACAAGAGTGCTCCCAGAACATTAAGGTTGTTCAAGAGGAACTTCTATAATTACAAGGAAAGGGAGTTCATTGAGAATAAGGCAAAAAATTGTACTAAGTGCATTAGGGCAAAGGGAATAGCCCAACCAATACCCATAGCTAAATATCCTATTCCTCCGAGACCTTTCACTGCGCTCAGTTCAGATATCCTGGGTCCACTTCCCATCACGGAATTTGGGAAAAGGTATGTTTTAGTTCTTAGGGATTTTACTACAAGATACTCTGTATTTTACTCCTTAGCCTCTAAGGACAGTAGTGCTGTAATAGCAGCCCTTAGAAATTTCATATCTCATTACGGAACCTTCGAGACACTACTGACCGATAATGCCCAAGAATTTCGAAGTGACGAATTAAGGAAATTCTTAAGATTCTATGGAATAAGGAAAAAGGAGATAGTTGTATATCAACCCAGCTCGCAAGGACTATCGGAGCGTATAAATCGTGAATTAAATAAGTTGATTAGAATTTACGTCGAAGATGCTGCTAGGAATGATTGGGATCTCTTTTTACCAACGTTACAGTTAACGGTGAATAACACTTATAATAATGTGTTGGGAGAAACCCCATTTTTTGCGCTGTATGGATACGATAGTTCCACTGTAGCTTTCAAGTCTCCTAAATTCAATTATGGGGAAGATTATCTGTCTATGCACTTGAATAAAGTATCCCAAGTCCGACAATATTGCCGCCAATATCTATTGAAATCGCAGGATGAATATACGAGTCGGACAAATCGAAATAGAAGGGATAAGACCATAGAGGTTGGCGATCGAGTTTTCGCTAACCTCAGAAAATATAAACAGCAGGGAAAACTAGAGTTCCCCATCTCGGGCCCATTTGTAGTCACAAAGGCGGAAGGACGTGCATACAATATCAAGGACAAAGTCACCAAGGAAACTTATGTGGTCCATCCAGATAAACTAATCTAAGGGTTACAAGTTCCCACAGGAAATATTTCCACAGGTAACACTTCCACAGGTCAGGATCCCTCAGCCAACGGAATTAATCTCCAAGGTCAAGCGGGTGTTACATCGGATGAACCATTAACAGGGAAAGACTCCACAGGTGTGAAGCTGGATAATAACCCTAATTCTAATAACATTAATATCGTGACTAACGCTAAATCACGTGAAATAACAACTGGTCAAAGGAGATATAATCTTAGGCCAAGGAATTAACAATTAACAAAAAAAAAAAGGAAAGGGAGATGCATGTGGAATTAATTAAATTAAGTACACTAACAAGTTATTATTACTATTGAAACTAACAATGTTAGAATTAATAAAAATAATATGGGATTGTTAGGAATGACGTAAATAGATGTTAGATTAGAATCTAAAATTATGGTAATTAATTAAGAGGAACTATTTTATTTCTCAGGAGAACATGAACACTGTCCGCATTTTTCTGATAGCCGCAGCGCTACTTAAAGTAACGGCGCTATTAGAAAAGGAAAGTAGTTCTCCAATAGTTAAAATAGCATGGTCAGAACAAGCAAGAGTGACGGGAGCTTATCTCATTTCTCCTATAAGATTAGATTTTATTGACAATATATGTGATCAACTCATCTCAAATTTACAAGTAACTGCCGATTTTATATCAGCATTAATTTCATCTGAATTACTAGGTAAGGCAGAAAAGGACCTAGGGTTCATCAGGAGAACAAGTTTCTTATTACATAAAATAGAAGCAACATATGTAGAAATATTAAATTACCTAGAGAATAGTCTAATTTGTACAAATCAAACCTTGATAAAATTGTCTGAAAAATATGATGGTTTTAAAACCATCCTTGATCCCATTTGGATGAACCTTACGACCTTAGATGCTGGGGAACCGGCTCAGATTCTGACTCAAGCTTATTTAGGCAAACGACCCTCTGTTATTCGACCATCACCAGACCAACAGGTTTTCTTAGGTACCGTAGCAGTAAGCACTATCGGATTGATCGGAGGAAGCTTGATAGGAACTTTGTTTGGTGGTAAAGATAACACAGAAGAAATAAACTCTCTAAATCAGAACATCCAAACTTTAAATTCAAAAATAAGAATCACAAATGAACGTATAGACATAATTTCTAGAAATCTAACATTAAGTGTGCAAAATATAAAATTGATCTTAGAAAGCATGACTGAACTGAATAAGAAAACCCAATCTGCATACACAGTCCAATGGAATTTAAATCAGTTAAAACAAGCGGCAACTAACTTGCTTATTTTATTCAGAATTGCCGATAATAGTATAACACTACTACGATCTGGTCATTTAAATACCGATCTACTAAATTTAGATGCATTCAGGAAAGTCATTGAGGAAGGATTAAAGTATTATGTTGGATTGCAATTTCCAGTTAAAATAACAAGGGAAAACATTCCCGAAATTATTTCCCTACTCAAATTAAGGCATCTGCAACAAAACAAATTTATTATTACAATTCCATTGGTCGAGTTGACAGAGTACAGGGTTTATACGTTAGTACCACATCCAATCAAACTTTCCTCCGGTTCAATAATGATAGCTGAATTAGACGATGTAATTTTAGTAAATAAGTATGAATACATAGTCTTAAGATCTAAGTCTGTAAATTCTATTAATGATGAACTCCATGTTATTGATGATATATTTCCCATCTGGAATCTTAAACATAATTCATGTTCATATGCAGGATATATTGGAAATGTAGATGATGTGTTAATGTTATGTAATTTTAAGAAATTAGGTAATCCCACAGGTATCTATTTAACAAATACTCCACAAAATAGATTGTTGTATGTTTCTGAGCCAACGCCCATTAAATTAGATTGTCCTGAGACTCGCATTAAAGATACTATAGAAGGCTTAACCTTTATCCCTAAAGAATGCGATTTAACCTCAAATGAAGTAAGATGGCCTGCTATGTTAACACAAGATATTGACCTAGAAGATCTAGTAGGAAACTCAGGAAAGGGAAGGACTTTCGACATTACTTCCTTGCCTCCTTTCATTTTAAATGTAACCCAACCTTTACATGAGTCTATAAAAAATCAAATTGATAAACTTCCTTCAGAAGATGATAAATTTACCTTTGATTTCGATACTTATGATATCTCCTTGGAACAGGTTACTTCATATTCAATAGTAGCTTATGGGGGAGTAACGATAATAGTCATCCTCCATTCAATACTATTAGCCATCATATTCTTACCAAAAATTCGAAATTGGTTTATAAATAGAAAAAGAAACAAGGGAAGTCGAGATGAATCAATTGAATTGGGAATACGGAAGGGTATTAAGAAACGACTCCCCAAATCACCACGTGACTCATTAAAACTTTCATTTAGAAAGGGGTTTGGTAAGGCTAGACAGATGTCCAGTAGGTGGTCTAGTAGAAGTAAAGACTCTATTGCTAGCTCACTAAGATCTGCGGCTGATAGTACACGTGCCAGTAGCCGTAAGTGGAGACAAAAGGGGAGTAACTGGTTATCTCCAGAGACTAAACTGGAACCTCCAACTGTAGTAAATGTAGCCACTAATACTCCATATCATAGGAAAGTGTATCCGACCTTGTCCTTAAATTCAATATCCTCAAATAATGAGCAAGGGCACAGAAACATACCAATTCCATCTTTTTAATGTCAAAATTGTAAAATTATATTCTAGATTCTTGATTAAAATTGATTATATTGATTACTATGATTAGTAGGTAGCATATTCTTATATTCTTGTCTTCTTACTTAAGTATATTCTATCTTTTGATTGTATAATCATAGTCTTAATTACTCATATTGATTTAGTAAGTTAACTATATATAATCATAATTGTATTGTGTTCTTGGGTTTTCTTGGTGATAAATTAAGTAATTAGGACATAAGGAAAAAACAATTTGTATCTCTAGGATATATTTCAGTATATTATTACAATGTATCTACACCATTAATAAAATCTTACACATAGAATGAATTAGCTAACGTATGACCTTGTATGTATAATAACTCGACTCATAGTTGTATGGTATTATACCATTGTTAGACGTTGTTAGAAAGTAAAATCTGAGAATTTCACTATTTTGGAGGTGGAGGACTGTTAGAAATTGAACGATATAAACGAATATTATGTATTTATATAATATTAGACTGTGTGTTCAACTCTAACTATATGTCCTATTGAATATATTATTATTATTATATATATATATTGAACATTATATTATATTATATTATATTATATTAAATATATTATTACATATATTGAATATTATATTATACTATATTATATTATACTATTGAATATTGGAATATCATACTTATATTATATTAACATATGTGCAATCTGAGACTATGTGTACGAGTCGATTAACTTTTACCTAAATTCTATATAAGGATTAACTTACAATATCTGAATAGTATCTTGATTGCAAATGTTATAAGAAGGTGAATAAATTAGGATTTGAACTATCATTACCTATCATAAAAGTTGGCTATGCACAATTATCTATCTGTTCTGTCGGAGAAAGGATATAACTCACTAACTTTATTAGTTAAAAGATCACGGAGGCTCCATAAAAGTTCCCCAAATTATAAATTGGATACTGTAACCAAGGACTTTAAAATCTAGCAAAAACTTGTAGCATAGTGGATTTACGCTCCATTCTATTCTCTGAGAACCCAGTATAAAAGACTGTGGATTCCAAAGAACCCTGTTCTTATCGTAACTGAGCCCCTTCGCTGTGCATCTAGCACTATTCCTTCCGTCCGTTCCGAATCCTCTTATCCGTAATCGGTATATATTGTGCATAGAACATAGTATGTTTTTAAACTGTGCGTGAACAAAATCTGTATCTTGTAATCCTGTACTTAATATTTTGCGAATAGTAATTCTAGAGATATATAGAGTTGTTTCATTTCCCCGATTACTTAGGGAATTAAACCAAACTCGTAGAATTAAAACTAGGTCAGCAAACACACTGACTAGCAATCTAGTTTTAAAACAAGGTAGCGCTAAATGGATAGGCAAGGTAACGCTAAATGGATAGGCAAGGTAACGCTAAATAGATAGGTGACGCTAAATGGATAGAAGAGTGGGTCCATCTACAACCAGTGCAGGATATGCTACTAGAAGTCACATCATTTGATAAAGTTGAAAACATCCTAGATTATAGAAAGCACGGGTAAAAACTACAATTTTCCACACCTAAGCACATCACATGTTTACACAGCCTACACTATACTTTTAATGATTTTCCAGGAAATACCTTCCGACTTGTAGGATTTGATAATTGCCAGATGGCGCTTCATAAGTGGTATTCTCATATATGTATGGAATTAATGAGCCGGAAGAAAAACAAATAATTAATAATATGCTGACCAGCACAGTACTCTTCTTCCAAAAATATTTCATAGAAAATAAAATTGCTGTTTGTTAAATGTAACACAATAATTATAGAAGTCTAAGTATCTATTAATTAATCACCTATACTGAATGAGAGTTAAGCTATGGTTAGATTTTTTAACCTTTAATAAGTTCACAACTGTAAACATTCATCACAGTCACAAACACTGAAGCACTGTTTATTAATAGGCTTATGTACTACTCTAACTTTAATACAAATTTTCTTTCATTAGAACTCACAGAAAATGAGATATATAATCAAGGAGTTACAATTATAAATTTCTTGCTACTTTTCTTCGCTTCAGTTACCGTTTGGTAATTAAACTGAGTTGTGATTTGGTAATTAAAGCGGGGGATGCCTGCAGTCTGTTTTTGTGATTATCTATACTATAATGAGAGCCGCGTCCTTCTGTCCGTCCGTCAGTCCCTGTATCACACTTTTTATTAAGAAACACATATTAAAAGGAAAATAAATCATTTGTGGCAGTGTCATGACTACGGGCTACAATAATAATTGACACTAATCATTTTATAATTATATTTTGGCTTTTGAGATTTTTTTCTTTAATCAGAATATGTTTATCCATAATACACAATTTCATTCGAATATAATTTAGATTCAATAAGAGGTACTGTACTAGTATGAATAGAGACAGGACTGGTTCATTTTTGGATATATAGTTTTGAGTCTCTTCAGCTAAAATATAACATTTTCGTTATAATTTCATTGATGGAAATATTTTACGAATGATTTTTCATTAGCTGCAACTTAATGGTTTTTTATAGTTCCCGAAATGACTGAATGGATATAGATTATGCTAATATAGAATGCAAAAATATTAGTTTCAAGAAATAATTCACAAATTCTAAATAAATAACAGTCCTATATGCACTATAGGGAGGTCCAAACCCGTATTCTACAAGGTGTCGCAAAGGCTGACACCCAGTTTCAATTAGTATATTTCGACACCAATTGGAGGTACATATTTCTTTTTAACTTTATTTTTTTTTAACTTTATTTTAACATGTGCAGTGACGATAGATAATGTATACAGTGACGATACGTAACATTTTCAGTGGCGAAATATAATGTATGCAGTGATGATAGGTAACATGTGCAGTGACGATAGATAAATTGATAATGTATGCAATGACGACAGGTAACATTTGCAGTGACAATAGATAATGTATGCAGTGACGATAGGTAACATTTGCAGTGACGATAGGTAACATGTGCATTGACAATGATAGGTAATGTATGCAGTGACGACAGGAAACTTGTGCAGTGACGATATATAATGTATACAGTGATGATAGGTAACATGTACAATGACGATATACATATAATGTATGCAGTGACGACAGGAAACATGTGCAGTGAGGATAGGTAACATGTGCAGTGTCGATAGATAAAGTAAGCAGTGACGATAGGTAACATGTGCAGTGAGGATAGGTAACATGTGTAGTGACGATAGGTAACATGTGCAGTGAGGATAGGTAACATGTGCAGTGACGATAGGTAACATGTGCAGTGACGATAGATAATGTAAACAGTGAAGATAGGAAACATGTGCAGTGACGATAGATAAAGTAAGCAGTGACGATAGGTAACATGTGCAGTGAGGATAGGTAACATGTACAGGGACGATAGGTAACATGTGCAGTGGCGATAGGTAACATGTGCAGTGACGATAGATAATGTATGCTGTGACGATGGATAACATGTACAATGATGATATATAATGTATGCAGTGACGCGAGGAAACATGTGCAGTGAGGATACGTAACACGTGCAGTGACGATAGATAATGTATGCAGTGACGATAGATAAAGTATGCAGTGACGATGGATAACATGTGCAGTGACGATAGGTAACATGTGCAGTGACGATAGATAATGTATGCAGTGACGATATATAAAGTATGCAGTGACGACAGGAAACATGTGCAGTGACGATAAATAATGTATGCAGTGACGACAGGAAACATGTGCAGTGGCGATATATAATGTATACAGTGACGATTGGTAACATGTACAATGACGATATAAAATGTATGCAGTGACGACAGGAAACATGTGCAGTGGCGATATATAATGTAAACAGTGACGATTGGCAACATGTACAATGACGATACATAATGTATGCATTGACGACAGGAAACATGTGCAGTGAGGATAGGTAACATGTGCAGTGACGATAGATAATGTATACAGTGACGATAGGAAACATGTGCAGTGACGATAAATAATGTATGCTATGACGATAGGTAACATGTGCAGGGACGATAGGTAACATGTGCAGTGAGGATAGGTAACATGTGCAGTGACGATAGATAATGTATACAGTGACGATAGGAAACATGTGCAGTGACGATAAAAAATGTATGCTATGACGATGGTAACATGTGCAGAGACCATCGATAAATTGATAATGTATGAAGTGACGATAGGTGACATTCGCACTGACGATATTAATGTATGCATTGACGATAGGCAACATGTGTTGTGCAGTGACGATAGATAATGTATGCATTGACGATAGGTAACATTTGCAGTGACGATAGGTAACATGTGCAGTGACGATAGGTAACACGTGTAGTGACGATAGGTAACATGTGCAGTGACGATAGGTAACACGTGTAGTGACGATAGGTAACACGTGTAGTGACGATAGGTAACACGTGTAGTGAATATAGGTAACATGTGCAGTGACGATAGGTAACACATGCAGTGACGATAGGTAACACGTGCAGTGACGATAGGTAACACGTGCAGTGACGATAGGTAACATGTGCAGTGACGATAGGTAACACGTGCAGTGACGATAGGTAACATGTGCAGTGACGATAGGTAACATGTGCAGTGACGATAGGTAACATGTGCAGTGACGATAGGTAACATGTGCAGTGACGATAGGTAACATGTGCAGTGACGATAGGTAACATGTGCAGTGACGATAGGTAACATGTGAAGTGACGCCACATAAATTGACCGAATGAAAACCGGTATAATAATAATTTTTTCTTTCCTATTGTAATTATTGATATCCATGATACCTGCAGGTATCCTTGATACCAATTCAAATAAAAGTAAAATAATAATTATTATATCGTTTTCTTCTTATATGACCGAAGATATGTCACTGACCGATAATTCGTAACTTACCCTACAACTTATTATAGAATTCGCGCCCTGATCGAATTTTGGGTATAATTAATTAAATATATATTTCATAATAAGTATGACCAACAGTTATTACCTACTCAAAATTGCGGTCGGTTATGTTTCGAGGGGCTTTTATTCATTCGTAATACGTATTGTTATCATAAATTAATGGTAATCTTTTTAATTGTATAACTCAGAAATTATTCAACCAAATTGCCTGAGATTTTGTGAGACGATTGGTTATTACCCTGGATGAAGTTGATCAGATTTTGTGAGACGATTGGTTATTACCCTGGATGAAGTTGATCAGATTTTGTGAGCGATCGGGTCGAAGGTGGGGCAAGGTCAAAATCGATTGATGTGGCGGCGAAGTATGCGCTCTACGAATGCCCGTTCTAGTTAATAATTCGAAATGATGGTCAGATTATATTGTGATTTCGTCATTTTTCATTAGTTGTCCGAATGCCTACGGACAAGGAGACGTGCCATTAGTCTGACATTTACATCTTTCTGTGTTATTTCTCGTTTTATTTTTCGATTAAAATAAAAAGTATTGTTAAATAGATATATCTACTGAATTAAAAACCAATCTAAATAATAAAATGATTTTTCAGGTTTTTCTTTTTTAAATATTAAAGTCGTGAAACAACCAGCTGTTTTGTTTTATATAATGTATTCATAGCAGTTATATATTTATTTGAATTACTGTTATATGTATAATGTAAACTGCTATCACGATTAAAATAATTACTACATTGCAAAATAGAATTCAATATAAAAGAACTACTACATTGTACTGAAATTTAAGACTATGCAACAAACACTTTATGCACTAGAAAGTAAAGTGGCTCCATGGATGATGAGAGCTACCACTGCTTGTGACTGGCTTATGGATGAAGAAAAGCTACTTCGTGAATGCTGTCACTTACCAAGGAATGTGACTGAGAAAGACACAAGTTACCATGAGTGCACTCACAAAAGAGAAAAATGAAGAGGTGAGACTAACTAACATATGCATCTAAGACCTCATGCAGTTTTATAACAATTTAAGCAAATGTTAAAAGGATATTATATAGGATATTAAATGGAATTATAAGGGATATTAAAAAATTATATGATCAGGTTTCTTGTTTATTAGCCAAAACTTCGGAGCTCTTTTTCTTGTGAGGTTTTCTCAATACATCTTTCAGAGTGGCATGCCACGCAGCTTTGTTGTTGTTTATCCTCCTCCCCCGCCCCCTCAGGGAGCAGGGGGCGACCAAGTGAACGCACCCCAGGAGTAACAAGGCAATGACTCCCTGAGGGCTGGTCCATAGGTGCTCCAGTGCGTGTGTGGTCCGATGTTGTTGTAATGCTGGACATTGTGTGAGAATGTGGGAGATTGTCCCCGGATCCGTAGAGCAGTACTCACACAGATCTGAGTTTGCCCTCCCAATTCTGTGTTTGTGAGAAGGGTGATGTCCACATCGGAGACGTGACAGGGTTACTCTGTCACGTCGTGAGAGGTGGACCCCACTGGAGTCAACAGGGGGAGGCATAACTCCTAGAAGGGAGTTAAGTGAGAAGGAAGAAATGGCTCTGTCTGTGAGTGCAGTGTGTAATTTTTTTCGTAGTGGAGTGTTGGATGGAGTGTCTGGGAGTGTGTTGAATAGATTTCGATAGTGTGTGGCTGGTGTAAGGTGACAGCATTCCTTTCGAATCTATGGATGGCAGAGATGTCGAATCCGTCAAGGCAACGCCCACACAGAACTCCTGCAGAGAGGACATTTGTTAGTCCTGCTTAGGCATTGTTCCTGCAAGAAAAGAATTAACTTTAGAATGTGGAATGCAGAATCACAGACATCCACTGCCTACACAGAGAAAAAAGTTTACTCATATTTAATGGGTCAACAATTTGTGCTTTGAATCAATTTATTACGTGAGTTAGTTGGACAACATTCATGTTTTCACGTGTGTCAAAACAACTATGACGTGGTGTGTCACCAAACATAGTTAATTCAAATCATTTTATGGATTGAATCAACTTACTATGAGAGTTAGAGTTACATTTTGGGAGTTTGAACATATGTTAAAACTTCTAGGACATAGTGTGTTGAAGTAAATCACAAAGATTGGTAATTCAAAGTATCTGGTGTATGAATTAACTTACTATGAGAGTTGACGCTACTTTTTAAAGTTTAGGTGCGAGTTAAATCAACTATGACATAGTGTGTTATAGTAACACACAAAAACTGTTAATCCAATGTATTCTGCAGTGTATGAATTAACTTACTATGAGAGTTGTCGCTACTTTTTTGTATGTTTAGGTGTGAGTTAAAATAACTATGACATAGTGTGATAAAGTAACCCACAAACACTGTTAATCCTATGTATCTGGTGTATAAATTAACTTACTATGAGAGTTGGTGCTACTTATTTTAAGTTTAGGTGTGAGTTAAATCAAATGAGTAAGTGGCAACTTATGCTTCCCTCAAAGCCAATTAATCGGTTGACACTTTACAGTTCAAATCTTGTTTCAAGTGTGTTACGTGTTGAATATGAACGCTCCTCAATACCATTCTAGTTCAAGTGCAAGCAATAGCGTTATATGCAATAAATATTATTATCGCTGCCGATCGATTATTAATTAATTCCATTAATTAATTGATAAGTATCTGCCTAAATATTCTAAAATTTTGTGGATTGATAGGCTGGCGGCGAGGTAGTTATTTGAAGAGCTGATTATCAGTATATAACTTTTCATAATAATAAATTTTGATTACTGTCTTCCAGTTTGTAAACTGATATCCAAACTAATTTCCTAGATTATTATATGTTAACTTATTCAAGCATCATATCTACCTAGCTGTTTTTTTCAGTGCCAATCAATACCTTCTACATAGGCTAGACAGTTACTGCGCTGTCCTCAAGTAGGGTAAGTTCCATATTATCGGGCGATTTCAAATTTTCGGTCACGTATGACGGTATGAAATATAGTATACTGTATATAACTACCTAATAGCTAATTATAATAAAACTTGATTAATTATTTTATATAGTTTTACTTAGGCGACCGAAAATGTGGAACCGTCCGATATTTCAGAACTTATCCTAGTATCTCAAGTTAAGTATTCTGATAATTTATTTATTTTAAAACTAGTTAGTCAACCTATAGGTAGGGTTACACAGGTAAATTCGGTTCTTTAATTTCTGAATTAAAGAGATTAAGAGAGTCTCAAAATCATTCTGAAATTAGTTTAGCTATATATTGAAAGGCTGAATATTATAAAAAACTCAATTTATGATAGGTTCTATTTATTTCACGAGTGCCTTGAAGCCATGATGGTTATTAATGTTTCTGAGATAAGAGGCCGCAGTTAGTAAAAAGTGCCCCAATTTACCTACTCGACCCTAGTTTTCTATGACCGGGAGAACTCCATCCAGGGAGGTATTCGGAGGAGAACACCGTCCAGGGATTTAGCAGGGAGAACTCCAACCAGAAATGAACCTTTTGATATATTATACTTTTTTGATATTCAATTAAAGTCTAAATTAAGAGTGTATAATGAACAAAATTATGAGGATTAGCTAGAAAAAAACTCCCCAAAGCCCAGTAACCCACCCATCACACAAAACCACATAAAATTAAATTAATTTTATTTCATTCATTAAATTTCATTCATTTCATTTTTTAACTAGTCACACACCAAGCGCGTCAAACACAAGTTCATACATTCATTTTTTACCTCCTCCGAGTATATCCGACATACACACACACACACCGCGTGCGGTGCATGCCTATTTCTAACATTTATAATTTATATATCCTATTTTCATTTCATACATTGCCTCTATCCTATTTTTCCATATTTACATATCTCGAACATAATTACAATAACTATTACCTGACACTTTCATTCCTATTTTTATCTCCTATTTTCATTCATTCCATTTTTAGCACTTTGTTGCTCTGACATTTTCGCTCAGACTCTGTGATCGCTCTCTCCCTGTCTCTCACACTTTGTTATTATTTTAAATTGATGTTTTCATTCGTTTTTTGCGTGTAATACACTTACTACATTGCCTCCTGCATTGCCTTTATCTTACACTGGTGGCTACATTGTCTATCTATTTTATCCTATTGCTTCTTCTATATCATTCTCCTTTCCGTATCATTCTATTTACCTAAATAAGGTATAATACTATACTATACTATACAGTTTACATTTTGACATACTTCCGTGTACTCTCAATTTTATTCTATTGCTTCTTCTATATCATTCTCCTTTCCGTATCATTCTATTTACCTAAATAAGGTATAATACTAAATATTGTACAGTTTACATTTTGTCATCACCTCTCAGTCGGACCGCTAACCTAACCCCTTAGGTTTATATTACTCTCACTCTCAGTGGCCTTTCATTTCACGTTTATTCTTCCATGTTGTTATTCATTCTCATATTACACAATCCTATTGTTTGAAGAAAATTTATGCCACACTCTCATTAGGAATTTGTAAACCTTCACTCCTCTGGCAAAGATTGGGTACACTTAACCCTTTGCTAATCTAATGCTCTCTATATTTCATACTCCGCCATTGAGACTTCATCACCTTACTTCATCATGGATTCATCACCTTACTTCATCACCATTGAGATTTCATCATCGCACCATTTACGCCCTGGAAGCTCTGCGGTCCCTTACAAGGCGATGCAGGATGCTAAACCACAAGGGCTGAGCAAAGTGATGATGCACTACTCTGCAAACCCAAACAGCAGAATTTACAAGCCTCCTACCTAATACAATTGGCTTTTAAGCTCCACCGTAAACCATATAACGGTTGGAAGCTTCCTCTATTTAAAACGTTAAATTAACTAACTCCATTTACTTTAATATACTGCAGTATAAAATGATTAGCATTTAAAAGGCCTTCTAACTTTTCAAATTTGTTCATGTATAAATTTAGGAATTAATTTGAGAACAACTGATGTCGCCCAACATAATGTAAGAGAGTGTGATTATTTTTCTTATTAAAAACTATTATCTTTAAATTTCTTTCAACTTTTATTCTCCATTTAGTAGTTCCCTCAAAGAATTACTTTATTTTCTCAAATTAAATTTTCTTCAAGCAATGTTTATTTGTTTTCCTGAACACTAAACTTGCTTATTCACTTTCTTTTTCATCTTCACTCTCCTCTGCACGTTAAATTTAAGATTTTTTAATTAGACTAATAATTCATTATTAACTGTATTATATATCTTATTTTTGTTAAAATTTTGTCACTGAAATTCCAATATGGAGAAGGAAATCAGATCACTTAAAACTAAACTCAAAGTTACATTTGAAAAAACTATTAATAAAATAGAGAATATCAATGAACTAGTTAATGACGAAACTAGTGTTGACCTTATCAAAGATTTTGATGCACAAATTAAAGGATTCTTAGACTCTTACACAGAAACTGTTGATGAATATCTTTCATTACTAAATAATAATTCTGATGGTATTGAGTCGATTTCTAAACAAGAATGGCTAAAACAGTCTGAACTGGAAAGATACGTTTTTAATTGTAGGACTTGTTTATCTTCATTTTTCGAAAATAGAACTGTCAAGTCCGAAGACAATAATAAACCAATGTGCAACATCAAATTACCTGAACTTAAAATATTGAATTTCAGTGACAATTCTTCTGATAAATATGCATTTGACTCATTTAGATCTTCCTTCACCAACGCCATGTCTTCATTTCCTAATTTGTCTGAAGTTGAGAAACTCTTGTATCTTAAATCTGCTTTAGGTGGTCGAGCTTTGGCCTTAATTGAGCATTTATCTGTAGATGATACTGCTTTTGAAGAAGCATGGGCGTTGTTAGAGGGGGAGTTCTATGATAGGCATTTCCTTTTGAATTCTACTTTGAGTGAAGTTCTGGATTCTGCGAGGTGTGACAGTTTGAATAAGATTGTTGAATTCTCTACCTTTTTGAGATCGAGACTCTTAAATTTGCGTAAGTTAGGTTACGATTTCGAAGCTTTTGATTCAGCGGGAAATGTTCTTATCAGTAATGTTGTAAGATCTAAATTGCCCTCTTACTTTTTGCAAGAATTATGCCGAAAAACTGGCTTTAGTTATCCATCTGTTAATAATTTTATGGAACACTCCGCAGAATTAACTAGAATGTTCACTCAGGATAAAAATTCATGTAATAAATCTTCCTCTGTTTATACTTCTAAACCTAAGATTGATAATTTTAGTCATAGGAACCAAACAAGTTCTTCTAATGTTAGAGCTTGTAAATTTTGCTCCCTTACTAATCACTCTTCGATCTATTGTAAGAAGTATCAAAACTATCAGGACAGGGTTAGGAGAGCTGATAACCTGTTCTTATGTTCTAAATGTCTGGGTGTTAATCATAAAGTTGATCAATGCCGTGGTGTGAAGTATCCATGCAATATCTGTAAAAAACCGGAGCATATTACTGCTCTTTGCCCTAACATGGTATTGTCATTGTCTACCGGTAAGCAATCTAATAGAAAAGATTGACTAAAATTGAAGCACGGTGTTGATATTGCTAATCCGGTCATTGAATTAATTGTGTCGTCCGATAGTGGGTCTGTAAAGTTGCCGTTCCTATTGGACACGGGTGCACAATTTAGTTTAATCAATAGTAATTTAATTAAATCTTTGAAGTTGAATGGAACCAAGATCTCAATACCTATTGCTAGTTTAGGTATTGTCGAAAATGTATCTGGCCATTTAACTAAAATGAAATTAAGATTACCAAATTCAGATAGTTTAGAAACTAATTTTTTTGCCATAGATAATCTTAATTTTGAAATGAGGGTTGATGGAATTAACTCCGCTATTAATAAGCTTAAAGATTTAGATATTCCATTGAGCCCATGTGTCCCTAAGTTTGATAATGATTATACCACTGTAGCAGGAATTATAGGTAATGATATTCTTCCTATGTTTTCTGTATTTGAATATTCTAATGTCGGTAAATGCAATTTACTTAGACTATTTAATGGATTTATTCCTATAGGATCTATCAAAGATTTAATTGTCAACATAGGTTCATGTAGGAATTCTTTTTCTAAAGAACTGGATAACAATGTTGTCAAAGAAAATGAACTTAAGACTAGAGTATTGAATGATTGTTATGGCCCTTGCAAGAAATTAGAAGTTTCACGTAAATCTCGAGATAGCATTAAAAATAACTCTAAGCATAAATTTTGTAAAGAATATCAATCTAGCATTAATTTTGCATTAAATGCAAAAGAAAACTATTTCTCACCAGTTGCTCAAATTTTTGATGATTCTTTTGTTCTGCATGGGTTGGAAAATTTATTTTCTCTAGAATCTATTGGTGTGAGGGAATTCGATAAAATTTCCTCTTATGATCACGATGAGATTGAGAAATTCAAAAGCTCTATAGAACTAAAAGATGGTCACTATTATGTTGAACTTCCATGGAAAAATGATATTATTGATAAGGTCACTTTTAATTTTGAGTTAGCTAAAGTTCTAGCTAAAAAGGTGCACCATAAAAATTTAAAACAAGGTGTAGAATCTAGTTACATGGAAGTGTTCCAAAATCAGATTGACTTAGGCATTGTGGAAGAAATTCCTACCAATTTCAATGCTAATGATCATGTATTTATACCACATCGAGCGGTAATTAGAGATGACCCATTAGTTAGTTCTACTAAAGTTAGACCAGTATTCAATTGTAGTCTTAAAGTTAAAGGATGTCCATCATTGAATGAGGCAGCGTATCCAGGAGTAGACCTGATGAATAATTTAATTGACCTTTTGCATTATTTTCGCACGAATGAAAACTGTCTTTTAAGTGACATAGCTAAAGCCTTCCTCATGATTAAATTGAAGTCTCTTAAAGATAAAAATAGATTTTCATTTGTAGTTTTCAATGATGGTGAATTCAAATACTATAGATATAATTCTCTTATATTTGGATTCATAAGTAGTCCCTTCATTTTAAATTACATAATTAAACATGTAGCCGAAAAATCTGAGGATTCCCTAATTGAGAATGTTCTATCTACTAAGTTCTATGTTGATAATTTGATCTTTACCTCTAACTCCGATACTGATCTTAAGAAAGTATATGAACTCGGAACTATTGAAATGAGTAATTCTGGTTTTTAGCTTAGAGAATGGTCCACTAATGCACCCGCTCTTTTAAACCATATTCCTGCTGATTTAAAGTGTAACTCTTCTAAAATTAAAGTTTTAGGATATGTGTATGATAACCATGATGATACTATTTCTTTAAAAACAGAACCTTTGGATTGCAAGGCGTCGACCAAGCGACAAGTCTTATCTTCTAATGCTAAAATTTTTGACCCTCTAGGGCTCATCACGCCCATAGTTATAAACTTTAAAATATTTATGCAAAAGTTATATAAAAATAACTTTAACTGGGATGATAGTATGGGAGACGATTTGCAATCTGAATGGTATAAACTTTGTATTTCCTTCAATTGTAACATAGACAAATTTGTAGCTCCTAGATTTACCTTTGATACTTCTTCTTCTGTAGACGTAGTAGTTTTTGCTGATGCATCAAAGGATGCTTATGGCTGTGTTTTCTACGCAATACAAAATGGTAAAGCCTTGTTGCTTTACAGTAAGGTTAAGGTATCTCCTTTAAATACAAAAACTCTACCCACGTTAGAATTGCTTTCTGCTTATTTAAGTTTGAAATGCTTAAAATCAATCCTTGATAATCCTCATTTCCAATTTAAGGTAAATTCTGTTACTATTTTACTGGATAATCAATGTGCTCTTTCGTGGCTGCTTTCTGGAAAAGCAAATAGAAAAAATATTTTCGTAAATAATAGATTGAAGGAAATGTCTGTAATTTCAGAAGAGTTGAAAGCTAGTGGCATTTCTATTAATTATTCTTACATTCCTTCACAGCACAATGTCGCTGATTTATTGACTCGATCTAACAAAATAACTTCTTTCATTGAAGAGCACAAGGATTGGTTAGAGGGACCTGACTGGTTGACATACAATCTAAATCAATGGCCTACTGGTTCTTTGGGTTGTATTCCTACCAAGTTTATTAAACTTATGCATGGTAGTTTATAACCTAATAGACTTGTAGCAGCTGGAATTGAGTCTGGGGATGTTCCTTTAATAGATATTACTCGCTTTAGTTCTTACAGTAAATTAATTAATGTACTTGTTAAAGTTTTAAGCGCTGTTAAGTTGTTTAAGAAACTACCTATAAATCAAGATGATTTGAAAACAGAGGCATTTAATTATTTGGTCAAGTTGGCTCAAGCGAATTGTTTCCCTGGTGAAATTAAATATTTAAATACTCTTCCAGTGGATTATAAAAATGTACCAAAACTTGTGTCTGACTGTAATTTATTTTTAGATGAAGGCGGAGTTTTAAGATCTCGAGGCAGGATTGATAAGAGTCTTGCTCTGGATTACAATGCTGTTAATCCTGTTCTTCTTAGTAAAAATGATTATTTAACCAAATTGTTGATTGCAAAAGCCCATAGTGACTGTTGTCATATGGGGGTAAATTCGACTCTTAGCTATTTGAGAAAGGGTGGGTTTTGGATTATTAAAGCCAGACAGGCAGTTTCTAATGTTATAAAATCTTGCATAACTTGTAATCGATATAACAAACTAAAATTCAAAGCTCCACCTTCACCTAGTCTTCCTTTTGATAAAGTAAACTTTATAAAGCCCTTTGGTTCAACAGGTATTGATTATACGGGCCCCTTTTGGGTCACTGATATTAATAATGTTAAGACTAAAATGTACATATTAATTTTTACTTGTCTAAATACTCGTGCGGTCCATTTAGAATTATTAAATAACATGTCGACTGAACAATTTATCTTGGCTTTTGTAAGATTTCATAATAGGTTTTCTCTTCCTAATGTTCTCTATTGTGATAATGCTAAAACCTTTCAGGCAGGTGAATCAGTACTCAAGACTCTAATTACTTCGGAAGTTTTTCAGGAAAAATTTTCGTCTTATAACATTAGGTTCAAATTCACTCCTGTTTATTCTCCTTGGTATCGAGCCACTTGGGAAAGACTTATTAGAACTATGAAAAACTGTATGTACAAGGTCATAGGTAGAAGAATTGTTCCCTATTTTAATTTGTTAACGACTTTGTCAGACATTCAACATGTTATGAATTCTAGACCTTTAACCTACAGTAGTAAGGGTGACGAATTAGAAATTATTACACCAAATAGTTTATTGCTTGTAAGAAATTCCTTCCCTTCACTTGTCTTGACTGAAAGCAATTTAACTAAGGATTTGGGAGATGAAGATAATAGAGAATCGATCCTTAATGCTTTGGAATTTAGAGATGTCACGTTTGAAAGTTTTCGAAAGAAATTTCTTCAAGATTATTTGCTTGATTTAAGAGATAAAAACAAGAATTCTTATTCACCTGATGAGTTAAAACAGTCTAAATTTTTGAAACCTGGATCTATTGTTATCATGAAAACTCCTCTCAAATCCAGACCATTTTGGTCTTTCGCTAAAATCTTGGAATATATACAGAGTTCTGATAATTTGATCAGATCTGTTAAGGTTTTGAAGGGTGGTAATGAGATTATTACTTCTATTACTAATCTATATCCATTAGAATTAGATTCAGATTTTCCTGTAAATAATGAAAGTAATGACTACTCTGATTCTGAAATTTTCTGTCCTGATGACAATATAGATTCTTCTAATGCTTATCTAAATGATTCAAAAGATTCTGAAGATTGCTTAAATGAGCAGTCTTCCAATCTTAGTACTTCTATTCCTATTGAGTCTAGACGTAGACCCCTTAGAGATGCTGCCAATAAATTCAGACGGAAGCTGACAGACTGGATACAGTCTGATGCCGTCTGAATGTTAGTTCATTTAAATTTGTTATGAACTAACCTTTTCCGGTCCTCTAGAGTAGGGGGTGCAATTAACATATTTGGTTTAATATTTTTCGTCATTATGTTGAATGCAAAGAATACTGCTCTCATTCCTAGATGTGTCGTAAGAGGCGACTAGTAGGTGGAATAGGAAGTTGGAGGTATCCTATTACAATATTACTCCAATTTATTATTATTATTTAATTATCATGTTTGATTTAAATTTCATTATTAAATTGATTAATTAATTAATTCGCTAGCATTAAAATATTTGAAAATTATCTATTTAAAATTAATGTATGTATGTTTGAAATAATGTTTTGTAACATTTATTCCATATTTTTGCCGGGGAGAGTGAAGAAAATTTATGCCACACTCTCATTAGGAATTTGTAAACCTTCACTCCTCTGGCAAAGATTGGGTACACTTAACCCTTTGCTAATCTAATGCTCTCTATATTTCATACTCCGCCATTGAGACTTCATCACCTTACTTCATCATGGATTCATCACCTTACTTCATCACCATTGAGATTTCATCATCGCACCATTTACGCCCTGGAAGCTCTGCGGTCCCTTACAAGGCGATGCAGGATGCTAAACCACAAGGGCTGAGCAAAGTGATGATGCACTACTCTGCAAACCCAAACAGCAGAATTTACAAGCCTCCTACCTAATACAATTGGCTTTTAAGCTCCACCGTAAACCATATAACGGTTGGAAGCTTCCTCTATTTAAAACGTTAAATTAACTAACTCCATTTACTTTAATATACTGCAGTATAAAATGATTAGCATTTAAAAGGCCTTCTAACTTTTCAAATTTGTTCATGTATAAATTTAGGAATTAATTTGAGAACAACTGATGTCGCCCAACATAATGTAAGAGAGTGTGGTTATTTTTCTTATTAAAAACTATTATCTTTAAATTTCTTTCAACTTTTATTCTCCATTTAGTAGTTCCCTCAAAGAATTACTTTATGTTGGACCGCTTACCCAACGCAGGGTGAATAGTAGTAGTGCATATGTGACATTATCTATGCCACAACTTTCGGTTGCCATGGCATACATGTTTGTGTTATTATATGCCGTGGCTTCTGATTTTTCACGGTATGCCAATGCTAACGAACTCTATTAAATATGTATTATTAATTTTATCTCTATCAAAATCATCACCCTTGTTTTAAATAATGGCTATCAATATTGAATACTCACTAACCCCTAACCTTAAGCCATACGCGGTATACCCACCATATGATATAGTATATATACATTAATTATCCCACCCCCATTACACATAAACTATTCACACACACATACAACACTATTCCCAGATCACAACATTATTCTCCAATCACAACAATATCTAATATCCATGTGTATTTCAAAACATCATCAGGGGAAACTATTCTCGTCACTTGCAATTCAAAATGAATTTTGAATTGCCCGTTTCTCAAATAGTTTCCCCTGATGCTGTCTTGAAATAGTTTACCACCACCACCACCGTAATAATTATCCCTATAGGTTCAAAACTAATGTCACAGTCCCCCCTCTAAGGAACACAGGTATTTTCTTTTCTTTCCATAGAAAATAACAGAGGGGGTAGACTGAGGTAAATTTCCCTTAATTATTAGAATAGCCTAATTTCCAAATAAGAAATGAAATAGATGATTTGTTTATTAAGAAATATTACAGTTATGGGGTTTTGTACGACGAGGAATCCAAATATGTGATCAGATTGGTTGTAAACCCAATCAAAAAAATGTTATGGGAGTTTAAATGAAAAATATAGCTTTCTTTAAATTTAATTTAAACCTACAAAACTAAATTAATCGTGTATAGGGACATATATTTCCAGAATTTACACTTCATGACCTTTCCAAAGATGTATTCGTTTCACTACAAATCCACACACAGTAGAAAAAAGTTATAGGGCACATTGAAATAAGTCCAAAATGTGCTAATTTGACTCGGGTTTTCCCCCCGGAGGGTGGGAGGAGCGTTCTGAGGTGAATGAAACAGCTACCATTGAATTGCAAATTAAAATTGCTTCAAGATAGACTAAGTTAAAAGTTCACCAGCGTCACCAAATAGCCGTAATAAAATTAATTTAAATAATAAATAGGAAAAAATTGTGAAACCATACAAAAAATCGGAATTTTTCCTATATCAAACTGAAAATATGATGTATTTTGGCTCAACACGTTGTCCAAATGGCTTCATTCTGGTATCAATCGAAAGGAAATTTGATTCTCTATAAGATAGGGTACACTAGAAATTCACTTCTATAAATGGAAATACGGAAATTTGAAATAAAGGAAAAGTAAAATGTAACGAAAAATATTAATAGTTCAATAACTTCTTTATCTATTGCCAGATTGAAAAAAACTAAACACATGCATGTAGATAATTGAAAGCTCTACAGATGTGAATGAAGCAAGCGTATAATTACGACCGCCAGAGGGCGCGAAAGTTTCGACTGAATTTTGAAATGGCTGAACCTCCTCCGGGGGTTGATAAATCTCCTATACTGACATATACAGGTGGATAGGGTTTTTGACGAGGATTCCAAATCTGTTATCGGTTTGTTGATATGAGTTAATATGAGTTAACTCCACCCCCACCAGTGGGGGGTGGAGGAGTGGTCGTGGGGGGTTGATAATAGTACCGTTGGATAGAAGAGATCGAGTTCTACTCGGGTGTGTATAACACAAGTGAGTGACTCTTAACCGAGAGGAGCAGGAAATTTAGGAAAAAGGTGTTATACACTTTTTGTGATTTGAGATTTTCCCATGTTCATATTTTCCGAACGGGCTGGAATTTCGAAAAAGGGACAACGCCATCGTTCTTAGAATCACTAACTGATACTAACGCAACCTCATCTAATTCAAAAAGTGTTAACCCTCCGATGATACAGAGGGGGGGTTTTTTGGTGAAAAAGAAGTTGACGTTTTTTTCTGAAAATTTGTGATGGTTCAAGGTACTCTAAGATGGATATTGAATGAATGCATCAGAAAGATCCCGAAATTCTCTAGAGAATGGTATAGGTTAAAAGTTCCTAGGACCCGGGATACCCCCTTCAATAAGCGTTTGAAAGTTCATTTTTAGGCCAAAAAGGGCGTTACAGCTATTTTTGGTCGATTTTACATGTCGAACTGGTCGACAAAAGTGGTAAACGGACATGGTCCATTTGATAGCCACACGTATGGCACTCATTGTGAGAGTAATTTTTTTTTCAAAATTCGACCCCTAACCCCCCCCCCCAAAAAAAAAAGGGGGTTGAAGTTGAACTCCCTTCGTGGGATGGTGAGGTCCATGGTGTGGTTCCGGGGGAACGGCGGCGCCAGGAGAATCCATTGTTAACATTTCATATAAATAATTTACCTTTATGAAACAATTCTCTTCATTTCTATATTAATATGGTTTTCTATATTTTCTGAATCTACTTTCAGATCTTTATGAAAAATTGATAGAGTAGATCAACGTCATCAACTATCGGAGTCCTCTTCAATTCCTTTGAATGATTCAGGAACATATTATGCTAGGTCATATTAAGTATTTGAAAATATTAGATGATTTTTAAATATGTATTTGCAATATGATTAGCTCCTGTTTTCCATATGCTTTTAGGGATTCCAGACATGAAAAGAATATCGAAGCTGTCGCTATCTCATCACAAAAGGAAAGAGAGTTGGTGATGTTATTGATAATGTATATAAACGATACTATAAATTCCTATTATATTATATTAATATACGAATCTCTTATTTCAGGAATTGGCAACCTATAGTCCTGAAAGATAGAGACGAGAATTCAAATTGTACTCTAAATAATAAATCTAAAACTTAAATGTTTATATTTCGTTTTCAATTTGACCTTGGTAATTCTATTAGCATATTTCTACATCAGTGCCTATGAGTAAGATGAAATTGCACTAAAATATGGTTTAGATGATAAAGGCTTTATTATTATTCACTAAGTTATAGTATAATTGCAGCATATCAAAGATATATTCTATCAACTTTTGTAATCTAGCCTGGTCAATTAAGTCATCTAGCCTACCTATTTATCACTACGTAAAGTTATTTACGTCATCTAACTACTTTTTTTTAAACTGACCTGATGAAGTTACTTATTCAATCTAATCTATTAATTTACAACTAATAGCCACATATCAATCATCTGATCGAAAACATTTCAAAAAGCATGGATTGGTCTAGGTGATCAATTATTTTTTTAAATCAAAATAGTATGCATATCACATAAGCAAAAGTAGAAAATAAATGAACATGTTAGATTTGGTCCTAGAAAATAAATAGTCTAATCTAATTGATACCCGGGACCTAACTCGAGATTATAATTTGATATAGTAAATATAGTGACTGAAAACGTCATTTAAAAAGTCTGGCTACTGCTAACCGGACCGATATTTCAACCTACACTAATAGTTGATATACATTTACTTAGTTTACTAGTAGTTGATATAACCAACACGAGATGTTGATGTAACCTACACGAGTAGTTGATATAACCTACACGAAGAGTTGATATAACCAACACGAGTAGTTGATATAACCAACACGAGATATTGATATAACCTACACGAGTAATTGATATAACCAACACGAGTAGTTGATATAACCAACACGAGTAGTTGATATAACCAACACGAGATATTGATATAACCTACACGAGTAATTGATATAACCAACACGAGTAGTTGATATAACCAACACGAGATATTGATATAACCTACACGAGTAATTGATATAACCAACACGAGTAGTTGATATAACCAACACGAGTAGTTGATATAACCAACACGAGATATTGATATAACCTACACGAGTAATTGATATAACCAACACGAGTAGTTGATATAACCAACACGAAGAGTTGATATAACCAACACGAGTAGTTGATATAACCTACACGAGTAGTTGATATAACCTACACGAGTAGTTAATGTAACTTACACGAGTAGTTGGTATAACCTGCACGAGTAGTTGGTATAACCTGCACGAGTAGTTGGTATAACATACACGAGCAGTTGGTTCAACCTGCACGAGTAGTTGGTATAACCTACACGAGTAGTTGGTATAACACATAGAAGTGATTGGAGAAACGTACACAAGTAGTTGATGTAACCTTGTTCTGCAGTTGTTATAACCATTACATATAATTGGTTCAACCATCACGAGTAGTTTTGACTATCACAGATAGTTGTTGTGACCGTCGGGAATTAAAAATAATCAACTAACATATGTGTTGTTTTAACCAACGTCAATTTAACTCATTTTAAATAGTACCTGCAACGCACCACGTAGGTAGGCGCACAGATAAACCATAAAATTTAGTCAAAACAAATCAAATATGATTTGATTCAACTAATCCTTTCTCTGTGTGTAGGTATCATGAGGGGAAATACAATAGGGTTATAAGTTTATAACTTATAACTAGTGGATACTCGTTCAAAATACACAGTAAAGAGCACTATATAAATAATTCTGAAGTATAATAAAGATTCTAATCAATTTGATGAAATTTATCTATTTTATAACATCTACTTTATGGCTTATAATTAAAATAACTTACCATCAATATCTGGTGAAATAGGAGGGGACTGACAAAAATTGAGCAGCTGCTGAACTGGGTTCTGTAAATATTAATTACATTAGTTGATTTGATTTTAAAAAATAAAATGAATAAACAAATTAGAAAGGAAATGAAATAAGAATATGAAATTAAAACTAAATATACTTAATTAATTACTGTTCTAATTAATTAAATAATGCTACCTACTCTATGTCTTACAGTCTTAAAATTAAAATAACTCACCATTAGTGCTGATAAAGAGGAAACTAGAGCAAAAAGAGACTGAAGTTTGAAGCCTGCCGAATCAGTGAGAATTTGAGTCATCTGACCTGTGAAAATCAGTTATTTTAATATATTTTTGAAATATTGAGATCTCTGAGACTCAGAGAATGAGGCCCCACCATAACTTCTATGGCCCTACCATATATATTTTACTTTATCTTCTATTGCCCCACCATAACTTTCTTCCTGGGTACAGTCACTACTTTCTATGGCACCACCATAATTTCATCCCTGGGTACAGTTATTCTATCTCGTATGGCATACCTAATGACCCTACAGTAACGATATTTTATTTCAACCATGAAATTTCAAGGAGGGCAAGCCGTAGGCCGTAGGGTAAGTTCCGAATTATCGGTCAGTTCCACTTCTTCGGATACATAAGAAAAAACAATATAATAGTAATAATTATTATTTCAGTATGATAAGTTGAGTACTCAATTATATCGTTTTATCTTATATGTTCGAAGATGTGGAACTGACCGATAATTCGGAAAATACCCTACCTAGCTAAATTCTTTTTCATTTTAGGCTACCTATCTTGTTTATAATCTTATAACTTATCTTAACAGGGCTTGTATGAACAGTTAAAAGACACTTTCACACTTCTGTTATGAGCAATTAGACTCATTAAGAAACGAAAAAGTTGCTTTCTTTGCAGAAAATAGGTAGGCACAGCTCAACATCACAGTTGAGAAATTTAAAACTAACTGTTAACGTTTACTGAACTGCGGAAAAGTTCAGTGAGTGAACACTGAATGTGATTAATATAGAGTAGGACAAATAGATAAAAGGTAAGCAATATTTGGCTAATTTTGCAAGAAATAACACCACGCTATCATTAATACCATAAACTACACTTTAAACTGTATTTAAAATGAATCAATTAGGTATTTTAGTTTTATAATTTCATAGTTTCGGCTTTTTCGCGTGAGATGAAACACGATTCAATTTAAATTAAAACCTTCAAAGAGTCAGAAAATGATTATTTAAAGTACAGATTCGGAAGGGTAAAAAAATGTTTAAATTATTTCAAACACTCCATTTTGAAAATATGAAAAATATACTTTTTTTAAAAGTTCATTTTTCGAAAACGATATTCCAGAGCTTAGCTGACTCCACAAATCGATTCGGAAGGCTCATTTTAGTAAGAATTGGTACCTTTTGAACTGACATCTGTTCGAAAATGGTCGTATTTTTGAGATTTAACCCTTTAGCGGGCAGTAAGCCCTCACGGGCTGCTAATTTTTGCGGTTTTGAAATTACGTCATAGAAATATTCGATGACGTATGTGCCGTACGATAGTGTTAGCCAATAGAAAGATTATGGAACTTCATTTTCCAGCCAATCAGAGCGTAGATCCACTTTCGTAGACAGATTTAACAACGTTGCAAGTGTCAGTATTCAACCGGATGTGAGAAGAGCAGCATTGTCTTAGAATTTCTCTCGTTCTAAGACTGTTCACGCGCATCGTAATGCAGGTATGTCTATCAAAAGTTGATAATATATAAGTAGATATATGTACTCGAAAGTTATATGAGTGTGATTAGAAAGTCGTGATGGGAAATTAGTGAAAAATAATCTTGAACTTTGTGGTCAGCCCAATCGGGCATCATGACCGTTTCACGGGAAACCGAAGTATGCCCGCTTGGGCTGACCCGCCCGTTTTACGAGAAAACAAAGTATGCCCGCATGGGCTACCTCGCCCGCTTATGGTAATCATTTTTTAGGAATGAATTATGGTATTATTTTGAAATTAAAGGTGACTTTTAGCATCTACCTAACATGTATGCATCTTTAGAATGTAATTTACCTTTATAATACATATTTTTCTGTACATAGTTATATTATTTTCGTTGCTAGTGAACCCATATATCATTCATTCGGTGTTTTTTATGAATTCAGTAATCTCTACTGTCTTGTGTCAACATTTCAGACTAGAAGGTTCTACGGCAAAACTCAGCCCGATAGAAACAGATGGATCGTCCCAGAGACTGCTGCCGACAGTGATCTGGAGGTAGACGATGAGACCATAGAGGAGGCCATTGATGACGATATTTTGGACCCGGACTTCATATTGGAGCTCGCAGATGATGATGAACTTACTCCTACGAGTTTAGGTGTGCATACACAGTGCTTAATCTTTACCATTTATATATTTTATACTTACCTTGGTTATACATACTTACAATTTTTGACGCTCCATAGTCAACACTCTTGTTTACTTACCTTTTCAATACTTACCATATCCTTCTTTCCACAGGGGCAGTCACTAGAGTTCGACCGCAGAACATGCCCGAAATAGACAGCGACGAAAATGAGGCAGATGAGACAACACCAGAGGAGGCGGCCCCTCCTCGCAAGAGGACTAAGACAGCCAAAGAACGCACGTGGAATAAGGAGAACATCAACATTCTTCCTCTGCTCCCTTTTGCTCACACTGCACCATCTCAGACCCTCTCTCCAATAGAATACTTTCAAACCCTGTTCTCTGTGGACCTTCTGGATGACATTGTATTCCAAACGAATCTCTATGCGAGACAAAAGAATGTCAATACCAATTTTCTTACTGACAAGCATGAAATGATGGTATTTATTGGCATTGTGCTCTACATGGGGGTGGTATCATTACCTGCAATCGAAGACTACTGGGCTACCTACACCAGAGTGCCACAGGTGGCTGACTTCATGTCATCTAAACGGTTTAGACTGATTAGGTCCCTACTTCATTTTAATAACAATGAAATGAGTACTAACACGACAGACAGATTCTTCAAAATACGCCCAGTCTTTGCAGCCATTACTAAGCAGTTTCTGAAAGTCCAGGCCACTCCCACACAGTCAATTGATGAGGTTATGGTAGCATACAAGGGCACTCGGAGTGGAAACCTCAGACAATACATCCAGAATAAACCAGATAAATGGGGTTACAAACTCTTTTGTCGTGGGAGTATTGACGGGTTTATACATGATATAATTATGTACCAGGGAGAGAGCACATTCCTCAATCACCACACTCAGCTCACTCCAGAGGAGTCTGAACTTCTCTTCAGTACAAAGACCGTCCTCCTTCTGGCAAAGACACTGAAGAATCCTTCTCGAAGCGCCATATATGCAGATAATTATTTCACTAGCTTAGACCTTGTGGAGCGTCTAAGAGACAGCATGGGATGTCGCTACGTTGGGACGGCCAGAACCAACCGTGTGGGGCACGCTCCTTTGAAAGGAATCAAGGATATGGAGAAGAAGAATGTTCCGAGTGGTGAATATGATTATTGTTCGGTCAACGGTGTGCTTGCTCTGCGATGGAAGGACAATAAGGTGGTGACGGTGTTGTCTCCAGATGCAGGCATCGAACCGATGCAGACCATCAAGCGCTACGACCGCACTGCCAAGAAGAAGGTCGATGTTACTTGCCCCAACGTGATTAAACAGTACAACGGAAAGATGGGTGGCATCGACAAGTCGGATATGCTCACACATTTGTACAAGACACCCATGCGAGCCAGAAGATGGTACATCAAGCTTTTTGGCTACAGCCTGGATCTGTGCGTCAGTAATGCTTGGGTTGTGTACAAGCGGGATTGCAAAGCATTGGGGTCAAAAGCCATGTCACTCAAGACGTTCCGCATGGACATTAGCCACTTTGCAAAGTGTCAGAAGTTCACGGAGGGTAGAGTGATTAGGACACCATCACACACCGATGAACCATCGATTGTTAGCCCCGGCTTGAGGGCCGTCCTACCTCATGTAAGCAAGAGGTATGATTCCAGAAAGTGGCATATGCCTACCTACGTGAAGAGCCGTCAGACCTGCAAATACTGCTCTACTAAGAAAGAAGAACATCGCTCTAGGTGGATATGTGATGTTTGCCAGGTTGCTCTCTGCCTCTATGAATCAAGGAACTGCTTCAAAAATTTCCACACCCCTCCCACTGAAGCAGTCAGCTGTAGCCCGCAACCCGGCCCTTCGCAACTCAACAAGCCACCATAGGTGCCCTTGCTTGTATGTTAATTTTTATATATAATTATGTATAAAAAATATATAACATATTTCGAGTTTAATTTCAATCCCAATTTATATTGTGATACTTTTTTCATGCATGTTAGTAAATATTATTGAATATAATGATTATGAATATAAAAAGAAACATACTTTAGATCAAATTATTCTAACTAATAATCATAACCTCTAACGGGCCAAGCAGCCCAAGCGGGCATACTATGGTCTTTGGTAAGCCTGGCGGTCAGCCCATACGGGCATCTTCTTTGATGCGATTTTTCAGAGAGAGTATGCATGATAGGAAAATTTGTTCAAGAGTAAAAATGTCTTATAAATACATCTATTATGTGATACTAAAAGGAAATTCTTGTATCTTAATTATTTCTGTTAGTGCCCGCTAAAGGGTTAAGTATAAGATATTCAACTGCTTATAATGTTTTTTAAAATTGTTTTATATTTTTCAAACCTAGTGTACGGATAGATTTTTGGACGTATATTACGAAAATGTTTTCCGTTTTCATAAATTCAATCTTTTTTTCGAAATACAAGAGGGCTTTCAAATATTGTTGTGGTTTCGACACTCCCATTCGAATTGAAAACTATTTTTATGAGATTGTAGCATAATAGTGAAATAATTTAACGCACCTAATCTTGTTCGAAAATCAATATACATTCAAAATTTAGAGACGTTCGAATATTTGAATATCTCATATCTTCCGAATCAAGCGAAAATTCGAAAAAAAACTCACGAATAAAAAATTTTTTTATAAGGTTTTTGAACGATAATCTGGAATCAGATTTGAAAAAAAATTACTTATAGAATGAGTCACAAGGTAAAACGCGCATCGTCCTAGTGTACGAAAGCCAGCTATGGAATTCAAAAAAAATATGGGAATTAAAGATGCGCATTGATGAGTTCTTCCACATAGTGAAGAAAATTTAAATTTGGACGCAAAAAAAAAAAGTTATTCAAGAAAAACTTTTAATGACCTTATGCACAAACCAGTTCTGCATATCTAGTTAGCTCCGTAAAGGTTACCCTGACTTTGTGGGCCTACTTTAAAAAATGAGGTGAGAGAGATGAGTTAGGAAGATTTGCACCCGATTCAACTTCGAACGCTGATCACGAATTTGTTTTCAAAAAGTTTAAAATCCAACAGGAAGATGGTCAAAAACCAGTTTGAAATTATAGAGACATCGGTCGACTTTTTCGAGATAAAAGAGCATATTATGGGAAAATGATATAAAAGTTTATAACATCTACAGGTATTTTAATCGCTTACGAAGCGTTTAAATCTATTTAAAAGTTTCTACAATTATCAGTTTTGAAAAGATAATTGATTTAAAATGAGGGCGACCAATACACAGGTCGCCGCTTCATTTGGAGAGTGATGAACTATCAGAACAAAAGTCACTGTGATGATGTAGGGGAGATCCGGGAGCATTCGGACACTTCCTGGTGAAAAATGATTAATTCATAAACTAATTCGAATTTAATTATATAAATATTCCTGTATGTAGATAAATCATTTTACCTCAATTTTATTAAGACTGTTTTACAGTTTAAACCTTCATTCGAAAGTTATGAGACAAAATGTAAGAGAGGTTCAAGTGTCCGAATGAGGGAGACTTCGGACAAGCTGGGAGGATGATTCGGACGGGGTACGGTCAAGAGCCCCCCCGGTCGAGAGCCCCCCCCCCCTCTCTGTTTTTTAATCTTTATTTGCCTAGTTAAACAAATGAAGAACTGCTTAGATAGAAATAACTGAGAGTTGCTAATGTAGTTTGTTGTATCCGCTAGTTTGTTGTTCTGCACACTTCATGATTGTTTAATGACCTGGCAGGGGGGTTCGGGGGGCGGCACGCCCCACTATATACATATATTTAATGTCTAATCAGTAATGAACTACAAAAGTGTCAATAAGAATTAAATAATATAGGTAAATAAGGATTTAAAAACAGGGGGGCTCTTGACCGAGGGGGCTTATGACCTACACCCGATTCGGACACCATAAAAATGGAGAAAACATTGGAAATTTGAGTAATTAATCGATACAATTTAATTCGGATCTACTAATTTAATTGAAATGACTTGTTATTCACAGAAATAATTCATCGTTTTTGAAATTTTATCATAATAATATTATTCTAATGATTGAACATTTTCTCCAACAAAATATAGATAGCCCATGATTAATCACAGTGAAATTATCCTTATATTTAGTAGATAAATATCAAAAACAAATGGTATAACTATATTCTTTTTCTTGGAATTCACAAAAAATAGTAAATTACATCTTAAATATTTCATCGAATGTTTATAGTATTGTCCGTAAGTGTAGATCTTGTTACACATCCAATTTCAGCAGCTTTTCTGACAGATAAAACTTTTTGGAATTGATCAAATGTTTTTTGAATACCTTCTTTATAACGGACTCTATCAGTTTTCCTTTTTTAATTACAAAGCATGAATACGATCACCAAACTGTCAAATAAAGACACCAATATTAAAAGTTGCAAATAATCTTCTAAGCGAATGCTATGCCAATTAAAATAATTCAGAATGTCTTTTTTAATAAGAATTACTTCAATAAATTGTAATGGTGGACTGAATCGGATACAGAGGGAAGGTTCGGACACCGTCTGAACCAACCTAAACAGAAGTGTCCGAACCATCCCAAATGGCACTTCAAAATTAAAAACATCACCATTTTTCTAATTTCATTTGTATTATTTTTTTAACACACCAAACATAACATAAAATATTGATAATTCATACCTTCGAGATAGAGAATCAGTTTCGTATTCATATAGTCCACACACGATCTAATTGAATCACGAAAAATTACATCAATATTAAAGAAAACAGTAAATTACACCTCAAATAGCTGAAGGGGTAACATCTCGCATACAACATTGAGTTGCAATAAGCGGTAGTTCCAACAATTGTACACATGTTTAAACGAGTTGCCCGAACTATCCCTCTGTCCGAATGCTCTCGGTTCTCCTCTACTATTAGAGAAAAGAGTCATTGTGATGATGTACTATCAGAGAAAAGACTCACTGTGATGATGTACTACCAGAGAAAAGAGTCACTGTGATGATGTACTATCAGAGAAAAGACTCACTGTGATGATGTACTACCAGAGAAAAGAGTCACTGTGATGATGTACTATCAGAGAAAAGAGTCACTGTGATGATGTACTATCAGAGAAAAGAGTCACTTTGATGATGTAGTATCAGAGAAAAGAGTCACTGTGATGATGTACTATAAGAGAAAAGAGTCACTTTGATGATGTACTATCAGAGAAAAAAGTCACTGTGATGATGTAGTATCAGAGAAAAGAGTCACTGTGATGATGTAGTATCAGGGAAAAGAGTCACTGTGATGATGTACTATAAGAGAAAAGAGTCACTTTGATGATGTACTATCAGAGAAAAAAGTCACTGTGATGATGTACTATCAGAGAAAAGTCACTGTGATGATGTACTATCAGAGAAAAGAGTCACTGTGATGATGTACTATCAGAGAAAAGACTCACTGTGATGATGTACTACCAGTGAAAAGAGTCACTGTGATGATGTAGTATCAGAGAAAAGAGTCACTGTGATGATGCACTGTCAGAAAAACGAATCACTGTGATGATGTAATAGCAGAGAAAAGAGTCACTGTTATGATGTACTATAAGAGAAAAGAGTCACTCTGATGATGTACTATCAGAGAAAAGAGTCACTTTGATGATGTACTATCAGAGAAAAAAGTCACTGTGATGATGTACTATCAGAGAAAAAAGTCACTGTGATCATGTACTATCAGGGAAATGGTGATTCTAAGTGAAGCGAAAAAGATCATAAGTGAAGTGCATGAGAAGTTCTAAGTGAAGTGCATGAGAGATTCTAAGTGAAGTGGTTGAGAAGTTCTAGGGGAAGTGCATGAGATTCTAAGTGAATTGCATTAGAGATTTAAAGTAAATTGTATGCAATTCAAAGTGAAGTGCAGTGGATTATAAGTGAAGTGCATGAGATTGTAAGTGAAGTGCATGAGATTGTAAGTGAATTGCATGAGAGATTTGAAGTAAGTGCATGCGATTATAAGTGAAGTGCATGTGATTCTAAATGAAGTGCATGATAATCTAGGTGAAGAGCATGAGATATTATAAGTGAAGTGCATGTGATTCTAAGTGAAGTACATGAAATTCTAGGTGAAGTGCAGGAGATTATAAGTGAATAACATGAGATTATGAATGAAGTGCATGGGAGATTTTAAGTAAAGTGTATGAATTCAAAGTGAAGTGCATTTGATTATAAGTGAAGTGCATGACAGATTAAAAGTAAAGTGCATGAGAGATGCTAAGTTCTCGTAGGTGTAATATCTACTATTCTGATCACAGCCAAGATCAGGGTACATAATATTAAAGTGATTTAGTTCAGCATCATGTCATCCAAAAACTGATCACCCACACTCATGTAGATAAAGATAATGTACATAAGTTAGTAAGCCAATCATCCATGACATAAATACAAACATACTGAAAAACATTACAATAGGCGGAAAAAAAAACATATATACTAATCTGGACAAAATTTGAGGATACAAAAATATAGCATTGAATATGTTAGAAAAGGATACAAAGCAAATATTACGATAACTATTCTAATAACAACCCTGAAGGTAGAAAACAGCAATGCAGCAAACAAAGTTAGCATCTAAATATGACCATTTAGGGTATATCACATAAATGCAATAAATCATACAATCATCCAAATAGGTACAGTTAGGGTAAATCACAGTAACGCAATAAATTATAAAATCATCTAAATAGGTACAGTTAGGGTAAATCACAGTAACGCAATAAATCATACAATCATCCAAATAGGTACAGCTAGGGTAAATCACAGTAACGCAATAAATCATACAATCATCCAAATAGGTACAGTTAGGGTAAATCACAGTAACGCAATAAATCATACATTCATCTAAATAGTCACAGTCAGGATAAATCACAGTAATGCAACAAGAGTCGCTATCAATAAAATATGCACAGATTGGACATAGAAATAACAGAAAACATCAATGCAAAATCATGTAGCAGTTAGGTAATGTAATAGGGTACATTTGTAGAGAGTAGCTAGGCGACAGCACAGAGTATACTAGTATCGGTAGAGAGCAGTCATCAATGAAGACTTGTATACCATACTGCATAACAATAAAGCACGAAGGAAAATGTATTAGAAGATCCACTGATAGGTATTGGCCTATCAAGGTCTTCCATAAGACCCAGTTATAGGCAAAACACAAGATATCTCTAAATATCTGTGATTGCCACGTACTGAATCAATTAAACGGCCGTTCTTCATTCATTGCCTAGGATCATCAGCAGTCAATTCTGATGACGTAACACCCAGTTGACGAATACAAAATTCGTCCAACTTTTTTGCACGTCATTCAGGTAAATTTTCTGGTTTCTGGCTGAAGTATTTGTAGGCTTGATGAAGGCGTAAATCTGACCTTTCATGGAACCGCAAGCAACTATTTTACCCTGCGACTTCCTTTTAGCTTGCCTTAAGATATTAAGGATATTACCTCTAACAGGTGTAAGGTCATCATTAGCATATAAATTCGTCAGCTTAACTCTTCGACAGGCCGCCATAATATCCTCTTTTATTCCTAGATCACGAAAATTAACCATCCAGCGCCTATTGTCACTAGACTGCACAGATTTTTTATTTCCCAACCGAAAAGCAGTCAAAATACTGTCAGTAGATAGTTCATATTGTATGTAGTTTTCCTTTCAACAATTCGGCAACTCCTTGAGCCGGAATGTCTGCAGTTACTGATGATACTTCACTACCACTCAATGCTAGATTATTACAGCGACTATGACTCTCAATATCGTCTAAACGACGGTTAACACTGTGCAACTTCGATTTCAGCTCCTTGTTTTCTTGTTCTAAGTGCTGCAATCTTTCGTCTCTCTCCTTCAGTGAATTCATAATAAAGTCTAGTTTCTCAGAGAGTAACTGGAAAATTATTTTACCCTCTCCAGAGAGGCAATCGAAAGTTTCATCAGATGATAGGATTTATTTAGTTTTCCTTCCGTCGTTCTGCGATGTCAAGTCAGCATTCGAGGAATTTTTGGTAGGCTTAGACATTTTGTAATGGAATCGTTTTGATGACGAATCAAATATCACAACACTGACAAACAGACGAAAAAACCAAGTAGTAACACTAGACACCAATAGAACACTTTGGTAACAGCAGCTAGGTACAGTTAAAGTCAGTTATAAAACTTTAACCAGCATATGGGCTAGGCCGAACTTCAAACAATGTAAACATACACACTGGAGGTGCGCACATCCGTTCATGACAGTGACGAAATCGATAATTTGACTATTTTAACATAAAATAATAGAAATAAAAAATGGCAATTCAAAGTCTCTTAATTTTTCTCATATGGCGAGCCTTGAGCTCCCTGTATTTGTTTCGTATTTTGACACGTCCATTTTTTATCAAGTAAGACAGCCATTTTCTTTTTAGCAATGACGTCAATTTCCCCACCGGTCAAATATTCTCCTTTCTCCAATAATGGATTGAATATATTTTTCATAGTCATAATCTCTTCATCCAAGAAAGTTTTTTTGGATGAGGTACTCTTCAGAGAAATGAATTCTCTGAGATCTTGAGTGGATTGTTCTGGTGAAGTCGCTGGTAGTGACACAGAAGAACCAGTATCTGAAACTAAAGCATAAATTTACAACTCGCAGTCGAAAGTAATATTCTTGAAGAATACATATTTCATTAATGATATCAGACTAAATATATAATTTAGTTCTATTTTGCTTCTAAATTAGTAAATTCTTCAAAGATATAATAAATAATTAACTTCTGTAGTTGGAGTTACAAGAGTTTCAGGAAGGTGAATGGGAGAGCATTGCTCATTTGTTTTTCAAGAGGAAAATTTACTTACATTTTAAATCAGTTGATGAACCCCCAACATCTGTGTCCTGTTGTGAAAAATACATCAAAAGATATAAGATAGAGGATTGTTTATCTTCTTGAACCAAGATATGATAAATATCGTTATAAGTCGTTCAAAAAATATTTCATGAATATTATTTCAGCAGAATAAGATACTCACCAATATCAATAACAGACTTTTTGCTAAGATTACCACTGTAAATTTCATCGATGAAAGCAGCTGCATTAAAACCTTCTTTCTTTATTTTTGTTTACAATTCTATATACTCTCTGCCGTGCTGACACTATGGTTCATATGCTTCGCAACAGCATGACATGCTTGGATCAACTTCACGAGTGACAGTTGAAGCTGACCGCCTGCAGTCATTGGATGTTGGATGCCCTATACCAGCTGCAGTGGTATGCTGACTCAGAGAGTGAGCCACTGCTGAACTAGATCCAAGAGACATTCCTTTGAATGTTGTAAAGAATGCCAATGTCTCTTGGGCAACCACCTTTGCTCTCACGTTGGTATAGAACATAGCTAGCTGATACTCAAACTGTTGTGACAGCACAAGTTTGGGTGGTCCGCTTGATGCCAATGTTTTGTGATTCATCACGGTGATTATATACTGTGTTGAACCGATTTCCCTGTCAACAGCTTTCTTCCGCTCAAGATAGTCATTGATAGACATTTCAGCCAATACTCTTGCTCTGTTTGAATTGCGGGCATTAATATTGAATAACAAGTAATTTCTTAATAGATTAAAGACTTTTCCAGTTAGAACAAAATTTTGCTGGTCACACTCTCCAATTAGTTTGATAGCATTACGGTACTCTTCACTGGCACGATACTTCATGATTTTTTCAGCATCAAGGAGTACTTCACTCTGCTGTATCTTCTTAGTTGCAGATTCAATTCCAATTTGGTTTTTATAAGATTTTGACCGATTGGGCAAATCTAGCATGATATCTCTAGCATATTCTCTCTGTATTGGTGTAGAGAAATTATTTTTCCGTGCGTCCATTTGTATATACGACATAAAAAAATTTTCAGCAACCATATAACTTCTGGCAGTTTGACCAGTCCAATTACCAGATGTTTTCTTTTGTAAAAACAATCTCCAGAGTGTGGAGTCATCTAATAGGTCATCCAAGGTATTGACTGACACTATGGCACAGAGGCGTGAAATCATTGATCTATTATGATTTGCTGTCACCAACTTATTGCCTCCGCCCTGTGGCCCACGCAACCATTCTCCAAATTGTTCAATTAAATTTTTGTTATATTCAGGAATAGAGTACTCATTATTGCTTGAAATATCAACTGGCATAACAACACTGTCATTGACCATTTCAATAAGCATGGACTCTATGTTTCCATCATGTTCAGGAGGTTCAGACTGATCAAAACAGACGGCGATGAAGCAGGGGGAGGATAAGGCAGCTTTGAAATTTTATGGAAAAAACTTTCTTTCGAAATAATATTTTTTTAATCCTATCTTTATGTTTATTTCTACAGTGATCTCTCAAAGAGATCACTGCTGAATGACATCCTGGTTTTGGACATTGAGTTCTTCTTACATTACTTGTTTTTGTGGCTCTTTGGTTGTGTATAAAGCTCACTTTAGCAGCCTTTTCTTTGTCCCACTCGTGCACTTGCACCATATGTTTGGGCAAGTATTTCCTAAAAATTCCACATTCTGGACATTTCTTCTGTCTTGATAAAGGCTTCGAAGATTTTGCTGATCCTAATTTCTTCCCAGCGCTGTCTCCATTGCATGTTGTCTGAAAAAAATTAGAAATTAGAATTAACAGAAAAATGTTATTGCATGAATGCATTAAATTCTCCATTAGCTGTGAACAAATCTCTCGATTAAATAATATTTCATTATATCATCGAAATTATACTTTGTAAAATTAACAGTAAACAGAACACTTGTTTCACGGTTAAATAAGATTTAATTTTATAAAATAAGACACTATAGTCTGTAGCCATCAAAACGAATAGGGAACTTGAATATAAAATGACCTGATTACTACTATCACTGGCATTACCTTCGGTCCTTGTGGAACATATGCAATATTTCCTCCTGGTAAAGTAACGAGCTCCATAATTCCATGAGCGGTTTGAATCAAATCCATCGTGGGAATGACGGAACATGATGCAGCATCCAGCTCGATCAATGGACCTACTTCAGCAATCTGAGAAAATAAATAATTAATTAGTACTTATACTGAAATATTGAGCAAGCTTATGTTAAATAATTCATTTATTTCATGGTAAAACTGAGAAAAAGGAAAAAACATAGGGATTTTTTTAGTAATTACAAGTATTCACAGTCTATATTCTGATAATTTATATGATTAAACTGCGTCCATCGCTTTATTGCAGATCACTATTTTGTGAATAATTTTAATTATATTGATCGTACAGTAGAGAAACTTTGGTCACTGGAAGATTGCTTCTCTGTTAGTATCTTGCATAATTATTTTTTGAATCCATGAGAAAAATGGAAAGTTATAAACGTTAATGTATTTTGAAGACATTTTAACTGTCCATCGCTTTATTGCAGCAAAAGGCCAAAAAATGGGCGATTAACTTCTACCGAGAGGGTAAAAATTGTAGCAGGTCCTGCAGAAGGGAGGACTCTTCTTTATTTAGCTTTATAACTTGGAAGGGTTAAGAGAACAATAGTTTCTTTTGTGGAAAATCCCGACACAAACCCAAGGAGAGATGAGGGTACGAGAAAAAGAATTTCCCCTCGAAATATGCGAAAAATACGCAGGCAGGTCCCAGTAGTATTCGGAATCCACATAATGACTTTTGATCGCTGTGCAAAAGCGCTCCAATTTGAACGTTTAATAATACTTGATTTTATCGATCAATTTTCTGATAATACTCACTGATAAAACTGGAGTAAATTTGGTTTACTGATCAGAAGAGTTAATACTACGGTGAAATGACTCGACACCGTTGTTCGTTCTTAGTGGCTGTTTGGCCACTGAGAACGTGCTGGGTCCAATCCTATGTAGCCAGAATCTGTCTATGTAAGACCGGAATTCTTGGAGAGCGTGTCTGTCTTCCTCCGGTGTCTCCAAGCAATTCCGGTCCTCGGCGATTCTAGCAGCTGGTAAAAGTGGCAGTGCCAGTACAAACCTGACCATAGAGTATACAGGCTCCACACGTCTGAGGTACTCTCGGTCAAGCTGGAGAGATTTGGACCTCTTGTACACACTCTAGTAAGGAGAGTATTACTATCAGTTTCTGTATAAATCACGATTATACATACCATAGCTGATTGATAAGCAACAATATGAATTGAAAATTAATTGAACTAGAATAAAATAAATAAATTTAATATATTTCAAATTTGTAGCTAAATAATGGGAAAGACACATTTTAAGACATTATATTTAAGAATTGACTACACGCTTAAAATAAGAACATTTTCAATGCAGTGTAAAAGAAATTGTTGAAGTAAACCTATTGCACCTATTTAATGTACTTGCCAAAGACAATATAAGATAGACGCTCAACTCAATGTTATAAAATACAGAGCATGTTTGCACTGACGTCAGCACTCTGATTCAACTTCTAGCCAATCAGCGTTAATGTATACCTACAACTTAGTGTTGTCAAAGACAATATGGTACCTACAAAGGTTTATACTCTCTTGGTATACCTAGTTATGTACTCTACTCCGTTAAAAGGGGGAAGATTATATTTAGAATACTAAATTGAACCACATATGCGATCTTGTAAACTTAATTAATAATAAAATAATTAGTCTTCTGATCTCTAATCAGAAGAGGATATTTATATTCTTAACGACTTCACTTGTTACGACCAGATGGCTAACATTTTGTTTATACGTGTCTGTAGACCAGTCCACTGCTAATACATGCATATTTACGGACTCACAGTATATAGAATATAGTAGTGAAAATTGTGACGGTTAGTGTACGTGACGTCATCACAGCAACACTCTAAATTTAATTCAAGACAATCGAAGAGTGTTAAATTATGAAAAAATGTTTATTTATTGCCAATATAAGAAAAAAGTAATGGTGTATTCAGTTATTAAAACTCCTTTACCCTAATTTTCGATTTCAGCCTGTTGTCTTAATGACGTCACGATAACAAGTCACTCTATTGTCACTACTACGTATATAGCAGTGGACCGAAAAACAGACCTAATAATGTAGCTGAGAGACGTTGTTATAGTTCCAGTACTAGAATTTCCTTGGTTACGACTAAAGATTATCCTACTGTCAGTTTCAAGGAGGAGGGAGGGGGGTCTTACGTTTATTAATGTTCGGTGTGACGTATGCTACTGATCGCTTCTGATTGGTTGTTATTATTTTTGCATGTGCCCTATCAAGTTGAGCGTCTATCTTATATTGTCTTTGTACTTACTGTCGAATGTGTACCTACAATGGATTGTTATATATAGAGCCCGGACAAATGCCATAAAGTCCTAAAATGCCATAAAGTCCTTAAAATGCCATAGAGTCCTAAAATTTCATAAATTCCTAAAATGATGAAAAGTCTTATTTTGGGCTATTTATACTATTTTATAATTTGGTAAGTCGGTACAGTTGATGGGTTATGTTGTCAAATTTATAGAACATTATAATTCAACCAAAATCTGTCTGAATCACTATATAAATAAACTACTTCTTTCACTTCAAGAATTAGCACAGTTACCACTGTATCTAGTTTTCTGTAATTCTTCACATCAATTTTTTAAGCACATACTCATACATTAGTAGAAAAATAAATTGGCGAATGATCAATATAATAAAGTTATAAACTATTTAAAGAGAGATATATTTAAAACCTAGTAATAAACTGTTTGTGACTGTGTCACTGTGATGAAAGTTTGAAATAGTGAATTTATTAAAGGTTTCAAAATCTAACTATAGCTTTAACTCTCACTCAGTATAGGTGAGTAATTAATAGATACTTAAATTGCTATAATCATTGTGTTACATTGAACAAACAGCAATTTTATGCTCTGCAAAATATTTTTGGTAGTAGGGTTCTTCTTAGTTTCAAGTTATTGGTTGGTTCTACATTTTAGAACATGTCAGAAAAGAAAATATTATAATTATTTTTTAACTTTTATTCTAATTGGTATCATGGATACCAATTGAAATATGGAATTGTGTTATAACAAGGAACTTACCCTAAAATGCGACACATTTAATTTCGAAACCAATTGCTTCTAATATCATCATCTGGATTATAATATGGATGTTTTTGATAGTTACAGTGAAAATCACAAAAAATTGTCTCCGTTATCTATGCCTACAAACAGTTCTTATTTCAAGACACAACTCGAAATAAAAACCTCTTTTATTAAAGCGAGTTGTACTTAAAGCGAGGCCTGCCCGTATTAATAATATGCTTATATACGTAGTACTCTAATACCTCTATAACAAATTTTCTTTCTATAACTCATAGAAAGTGAGATAAATAATCAAGGAGTGACAATTATAAATTTCTTGTTACTTTTCTTCGCTTTGGTTAATGTTTGGTAACTAAACTGAGCTGTGATTTGGTAACTGAAGTGGGGGATGCCTGTACATGAAAACATAACTTTAACTATCCTGAAATACATGAAAACATGGCGTAGCTACATAAATGGAGGATAAATAATTGTCGAGCCAATTCAATAGTTGGCTAGGATTCCCACAATAAACTAACTTAGAATGTTAATTTCACAGATCAGATTGAACATTATTCTCTTCACTTGCAAATAAATTCATCTCATTCTACAATCTTGTCATGAATGGACTTCTTTCCTTACAAAACTTATTACAGAATATGGTGATAACTGGCCAATACTAGCAGTAGTAAGCAACTTAATCTCAAGTGGTGAGTCAGTGACCAAAATAATAAACGTCTCGTGTGACCCTTCCAATCCTTATTTTGTCAGCCGCATATCGCAATTTGGCGGCAGTTCTTATCATGACACGGTGAGGGGAGGATTGCTGCAATGAGCGCTCGCGTGATAAAACTTTTTTATGATGTTTTCATACAATTTTTGCAGATGAAATTCTTGAGAAGTATTATAATTTTGCACTGGAAATAAATTTTTAATGAATTCAATAATTAATGAATATTGTTGAGGGGAGAGGTCAAATCAAAAGCCAGTGACTTGTTGTAGTTTTATTTGGAGACTGCACAACAGTAGGTGTACTAAAAAGAAGGAAAGAGTCTAATGAGCTAAAATCTACACAAATAATATACAGATTTATATACAAATCAACTTCACAACTTTATTAAACAGTAAACACCAATAAAAAATAGCTCTATATTAAACATGGTAGGATAATAATAAAAACTAAGCGGACAAAATATAGTAGGCACTCATACCTGACTAGTATTTGCGACCCATACACCGGTTATCACCTCTCCTCTCAAGCATTGGTAGACAACGTAGTAAAACCACAGCATTCCACTCAATAATTATATTTTACCAGTTAAATAACTCCAACTAAAACGATAAATCAAGAATGACCTGTAGCACACAGTAAGAGAGAGCATCAGATAAGAGACCGGGTGAATACAACTGATGTTTAACAAAAATGATTCACCCGGTCTCCCAGCCGAACACACCCAACTCTAGCGAATAAAAACATCAAACTGAAGCACACAGCTGAATCAACGATCGAACGGTATAGCAAATGATGTTCAATAAGCTAGTACAGCGCCATCTAGTGAAGAGGAACTCATTCATTATACATGAATTAAAACCGTGAAACGCATTTTACAGTCCCTCCTCTTGGAAACCAATTCCAACAATTAGACACGTTCAACACGGGTCCCTCACTCAAACACAGCACTCTACGGGAGGTCCTCTCCTTCAACTAGCATCGCAAATTAAAGGCAAACTATTCAAAACTAAGCCTCCTCACTTTCCCAGACACTATATCCTCGCCCAGATCCTCCTTCCCTAAGATTCCCTCAAACACGAGACAAAGTTATTCCCCCGAGCATTAAATGACTTATCTCTATGACCTTTATCATTTTCATATGAAGACCATGCACCATCACCATGCTACAGTACGTTGTGCCAACGACCACATACACTGCAGGCACAAGGTTAGTTACAATTTCCCGCCATATGCCCACCTTGAAGACAAATAAAACATCCCTTTCGCAGTTTAACACTGTTTATCCGCTCGACAGTAGTCAATTTTAGAAAATCCCTACACTCTGAAACGTGATGCATCCCATCACAATGAGTCCAAACAAATCTCGAATTGCTTCCGTCAACCTGTCTCTCACTGTCTTTTCTTCCCAATACCTCCTTAACCTCAGAATAATCCTGCTCCAGATTCACAGCATTAATTGTAACTCTGTTTTGCTTCTAACACCTATACCAGTTCCCACTCGCCCAGTCATTTCTCGCTCCATAGCAGCCTTTCCAAAAACTGGATCAGAATCTGCCTTGACAGCTCTGTCAACGAATTTGATGAGTTTGTCGAAGTCTGCATTTTCAATTCCCCTTTCCCGACCTTCCTGTATTAAAGATCGCCACCTTTCTTGTGGGCCATAAGGAAGTTTAGCAACTAAAGATCTAATAGTCTTTGGGTGTTGTAACTCGCTCTTCCCATAGGGTATCCTGTCTACAACATTGCGAGTCAGTCTCAAAGCAACCCCATACGATTTCAAACCTTCAACGTCGTCTCTGCTTATCTTGCCTCTGGCGAATAACTTTTCCATGAATTCAGTTGCAATCAATTCTGGAGCTCCATATTTCTCCTCGAAACACCTCCATATCTCATCGAACCCCCTTGCCGGCTCCATATACAGTACAGCTCGCACCAGTTCTTTCGGCTCATCTGTCGTAAATTGGTATAAGTAGTGCAGTTTTTCTTCCGCACTCAGTATAGAAGATTCCATAATTGCCTTTACAGACTGCTTGAAAGTGACATAAAGCTCAGGATTCCCATTAAATATTTCTATGTCGTGCTTTGGCATACACGTACGCTTATTGCTTGCAGTCAATAATTCCTTTAGAGCGCCAATGTTAAGCACGTGGTGTTCGTTCTCCGTGCATGCCGGTTGGCGAGGAATTTCCCTCACAAACGGAACGTTTCGCTCAGAATGAGCAGATCGAACCTGACATGCTTCTTCTTAACTTACAACCCGCTATGGCCTATTACTACTTAAGCTCTGGATTGGAATGGTAAGAAAGGTTTGCGGTGACTCGCTATTGTCTTCTACAGGGTGGGGCGTAAGTTTGGAAGCAAATGAAAGGGCATATTATAATCCAACGAAAAATATATTTAATAATTTACTATGTATTATTACATAAGGGTTTTAAGAATTCAAAAATCATAAATTTATTCAAAATGTCCCCCCCCCCCTTGTTTTTAATAACAGCCTCAAATCTCCTCCTACTGCGGCACGCAACTGTTCTTGTGAAATTTCATTCCAAGATCTCTGGCGCGAACGCTTTAAATCATCTACACTGCGATGGAATTTACCACAGGCCTTTGATTCAAGAATGGACCATACCGAAAAGTCCATAGGATTAACATCTGGGGAGCAGGGAGGCCAAATTTCTTTGGACCAAAACCGTGGGAGATGGTCATGGCACCAGTTTTGAGTGACATTTGCAGTATGTGAAGTCGTCTTGCTGAAATGTCCATAGAGTATCATTACCGAGGTGATCCTTAGCTGACTCCAACATTGGCGTCAAAATATTCTCAATATAACATTTAGCATTGATTTTGGCGCCTTGTTCCACAAAAATTAAATGAGATCTCCAAGTTTCTGAAACGGCGGCCCAGACCATTACTGAAGCAGGTTTCATGGTTCTGTGGACAGTTTTTTGGTTATATGGGAAGTCTTTTTGCACTTTTACCAATTATTCTGTCATTCCTCCGGTTGTGAGCCATTTCCACTGTGAAATTTTTTTCGTCAGACCAAACAATTTCACCAGCAGTGCCAGACTTCAATTCTCTCAGAAGTGCTTTGCTTCTCTCCAATCTCTTTTTCTTTACAGCTTCTGACTGAGTCTGTCTCTTTTGGAGGGTGAAAAAGGACATCTTTAGGTCTTCTTTGACAACTCTTCTCATTGTTCTGGGACTCACATTAGCTGTTTTGGCTAACAATCGTATTGACCTTTTCGGGTTCCTCCTGATCTTCTCTCGGGCACATTTTATCAGTTGTTTGGTGCGTTGTGAGCGTGGTCTACCACTTCTTGGACGATCAGTCAAGTCTCCTCTCTCATTAAAACGCTTCACACACTTCCAAACAGCCGGTCTCGCTATTGAGAGAGTCTTTGAAATGACGGAATCTGACTTCCCGGCACGGTGTAGAGCAATAATGGCTTCTCTTTTGTCTGACATTTTTGAATTGACTAAATTTTTGTAAAAAATAACACTGCCATGTCATAATGTAGTGTCTCTACTATAGTTCAAACCCTATCACCTACTTAGAACTTATATTTAAGAATTATATTAATGTTTGAAAAATTGTTTCCAAACTTACGCCCCACCCTGTATATTAAAATGTTTTCTAATTTTATTAAATTCCTATTCAATGACGTTTCTAGTCCTGAATATAAAAATAGTGAGACTAACGAGGAGCTGGCAGCAATGGAAAGAAAACTGAGGACAATCAATCATGAAATTGATAACCAGGTTCAAATTTTGTCTAAGTCACTTGGGTCTGACAACATCAAAAGGAAAGATAAGGCACAAGAAAAGTTATTGTCGGAAGAAGAAATTGAAGAACTATTTAACAATACTCGTCAGTTCCTACTTGAGGTTAATAAAGATATGTTGAATGATACCCATAAGAGTTGTTATTCGGCAAAACAAATCCTGAAAGTGAGAAATTCGCTCAATGTAATGCCCAGTGTAAGATTAGGGAGAAGGGCAAAAGAGTTTTCTAAAATGAAATTGGACGAAATAAAATCTCCTGAGACTGAGGAAGTCAATGGAGAACTTTTTTATTTTGTAAAAGTTGTGGATCAGAAAACCACAAACAGCACCGGAGAGCCTAATTTAATGTAGAATGTTATATCCGCTAGTTTACTTCATATTTTAATTTCCTAACCATAAACTTATAGAAATAAACTCAAAAAGGGTGGGACTAATGGGGTGTCGGACCAATTAATAATAACCCTCGTCGGACTAATGACACGTCCCCATAAAATAGCATACAATCCGTATAGGGATTCTTACTTATATATTTGTTTTTACATTTATTTCCTATGCAGAACTAAGACTCTCCAAAAATTACAGGTGTAATTTAATATAGATTGGCATTATACTTTCTACTGTAGAATATCAAGTATAAATTCCAATTTCTCTAAATAATTCAGTCTCTACTTGCTGCACTGTGATTGGTTATGCGGACTGTGTACGTCACTATTTCTATCGTTTATTTGCCGCACAACTCCCTAGTAAAATATGTAACTTACCTCAGGGATCAGATTTCATTAACCCACAGATCATTGAATATAGGAAGATATTACACTGCAACCTGGACGTTAGTGGCCAAATAATTATTTAACAGAGAGCGCATCAGCCAATCAGAGAGAAGGGTACCTTGACGTCACTTAAGTTCTACAAATGTAGAAACAAACGAGTATATGTACATATATATAACTGTCAGAGCTACATTTTCTTTTACTTAATAACAATAACTTTATAAGGGGAAACCAAAGTAGTAATGTAAATTTAAATTTTCAGGAAAAAAATTGATTTGAGTTTAATATTTAAACGTATATATATTATAAAATAGAAAATAAGAATCGAAGTCTGAACTTAAATATTTCGAGCAAACTGACCGAATAGTGACTTATTAACTGTTCGGTCTCAACGCCATTGTGCAAGTCTTTAACCACAGATTGTAATCATGTTTTCTGGACAAAAACAATCTGTACCGATCTTTAGATGTATTGATACAATTGATAAATGAACATTTTCGTACATTGCCCAATTCTCACTAAATTAATTTTTTTGAAAGATAAAATAATTAGTAAGTTTAGTCACAGAATACAGCGCACGTCCGCATGCTAGCGATATTAGATCAGAAGTAAACCGACGCTCGAAATTCAATTAATTCATACTGAACACACGTACAAAACAGATAATTATATTACTTAAAAATATATAATTTTATTATCTTTTTAATATCATAAATAAATATTTTGATTTTGAATAGCATATTAAGTTCAATATCATTCTCTTTGTCGTTTTTGAACGGTACGTACGATCCCGGTCCCAAGTGTCGCTTGAAAATTGAAAATACAGTAGTGCGACATCTTCCTATATTCAATGATCTGTGATTAAGCACCTAACCATCACCGCGAGCTCACTTTTTTTTTGAGGTTTCAATTCTTAACTCAATATCAAAGTATTCTCCAATTTGAATCATCGTCTTTTAGCAGGAGTCTGCAGGACGTTTTTAGGTGCTCTATTTACCTATATATTATTTAATAATTTTCAAAATAATGCTAAGAGCCTATATAAAGCAATTTAAACAAAATTAGGAAGAACTCCAGTTAATTTGAGGAATCTGTATGAACAAGAGATATAAATTAGATGAAGGATATTAAAGCGATTATTGCAATATTGTAAGACATAATTCAAAGAACGTACACTGTAAGTTAATTTTAGAGGAGCACAAACTTAAGCCACAATTAGGTATGAACGGGTATTGAGTAGGATTCCAGGACAATAACCCCCGTTCAAAAAAAACCCCACGGTCAAAAAAAAACCGTGCAATAAACCCCCCAAGCAAAAAACCCCCGGTCTATATAAATTGCATAATTCATTTTTATTAATATATTAAACATTATCCAATGAGAACCAATAATTGTTACATTTTCTTCGAGAATATGACAAAATATTTTGCAAAATATGGTACACCCAATTACCTATTTTATGGTAAAAATAAGTACAGTATACATTTTGTCACTATCTAACCTGGCCTTAGGTGCACTGGGTGTAGGTCAGCCCCCCTGTTTTTAAATCCTTATTTACCTATATTATTTAATCCTTATTGACACTTTTGTAGTTCATTACTGATTAGACATAAAATATATGTATATCGGGGGGCGTGCCCCCCCCCCCTCCAACCCCCCAGGTCATTAAGCAATCATGAAGTGTGCAGTACAACAACCTAGCGGATACAACAAACTACATTAGCAACTCTCAGTTATTTCTATCTAAGTAGTTCTTCATTTGTTTAACTAGGTAAATAAGGATTTAAAAAACATGGAGGGGGGGCTCATTACCGGTGGGGGGGGGGGGGCTCATTACCGGTGGGGGATCTTGACCTGTCACCATTGAGTAGAGGTAGACTTCAGCCCACAGTTAGATTCATCGTTAAGGATTATATAAAATGGGAAGATGGTGTTAGAAGTTGCTTTACCACTAAATTATTCTTTATTAGTTGATGCGTCAAGCAGTACGTTTTGTCAAGGGTCTTAACTTCAAGTAGGTCGAAACCAATATCATTTGTCAATTTTGATAATTCAATGAAGATGGCTAATAATTAGCTATTTAAGGGTAGAGAACCCCAAAATAGGTGGGTGTAGGTCATAAGCCCCCCCGGTCATAAGACCCCCTGGTCAAGAGCCCCCTAGGTCATAAGCCCCCCCGGTCATGAGCCCCTCCGGTCACGAGCCCCCCTGTTTTTAAATCCTTATTTACCTATATTATTTAATCCTTATTGACACTTTTGTAGTTCATTACTGATTAGACGTAAAATATATGTATATCGGGGGGCGTGCCGCCCCCCCCCCAACCCCCCTGCCAGGTCGTTAAACAATCATGAAGTGTGCAGTACAACAATCTAGCGGATACAACAAACTACATTAGCAACTCTCAGTTATTTCTATCTAAGTAGTTCTTCATTTGTATAACTAGGTAAATAAGGATTAAAAAACATGGAGGGGGGGCTCGTGACCGGGGGGGCTTATGACCTAGGGGGGCTCATGACCGGGGGGGCTCGTGACCGGGGGGGCTCATGACCGGGGAGGCTCTTGACCGTACCCCAAAATAGGTACAGGTTCAAGTAGAAATTAGAAACAAATCAATCAAATTCAAGTTAGCACTTAATACTAGTTAATGAAGCAAAGGCTAATAGTCAGATACTGTATTAAACAGAAACCTACATCATGTCGTTTAATGTGGAAAGTACCCTATACACAATAACTACTTTTCTAAAAATATTTTTTCTTCACTTACACACAACTCTCTTCTATTAGTGTCAAAGCCTGTTCTTCGGTATCTTTTAAGACTTGATGAATCGAAGGCCAATTTGCGTTTGTGAGACTCCTGCCTTGGAGGCTCTGTTCATTGCTTCCAGCTGCTATCTTTGCTTTTCTGATGCATTGTACTCCGGGTGTAGGTCATAAGTAGGGTTGTGACATTGCATATTTTGCATATGCTTTTCTAAAACGCATATGCTTATTTGATTCGCATATGCATTTATCAACATGCATATGCAATTATAAATATGCATTTAACAACATGCATTTACCAATATGCATATGCATTTACCAATATGCAAATGCATTTACCTATTTGCATTTGCCAATTTGCATATGCATTTATAAGCATGCATATACTTTTTTAAATTTGCCTTTCCTGAAGCTGTCTGTGACGAATGGAAGAGAATTGGTTGGCGTATGGGCCCCTAACTGTTGTAATTTGGATTATGGATTGTTTTTTTTTTCATTTTTATTATATTTATCATTTTTTAACGCTACTTGCAATTTTAGAGGATGGTTATGTTAACATCATCAAACGCTCCTGAATTAATGATAGCTGAACTAACTAACGACTTGATTTTATATGATGGATCAAAATATATGGTAACAACTGAAGATAAATTATTAAATGTACAAGGACAATATATCCTTCGAGAGAATATACCAGTATGGGATAATACCGAATCTTCATGTCAGTTTGAGGCTTTTAAGAAAAATACCTCTGAGATGATTAGGTTATGTCAGTTTAGAAGGTTAGGTTCATTCCCATGACATGTATTTGACAGATACTAAGACACATAGAATTATCTACACAAATACAGAAAGGACGATTACCATAGACTGCCCCACTGGGAAGATTAGACGACAGATTACAGGATTACATATTGTACCAAATAAATGTTCTATTAGTACGAAAGGAGTACAGTGGCCTGCAAGGGTGGAAAAACAGATTGAATTGAAAAATCTTCTGAATCAGGCAAACAAAAGTAGTGTATTCGATATTACTTCTTTACCAATTTTTGAAATAAATACAACCGATACGCTACATGAAACTATAAAACTCAAATAGATAAATTGCCTACCAACGAATCACTCACTTTCACTTTCGAAGACTTTGATCTTAGCACTGAAGAAGTTCAAGTGTATTCCACGTTTGCATATGTATTCCTTTTAATAGTTGTGATAATAAATTCAATTCTCATAGGTATAATTTTCTTCCGAAAGTTAAGGGATAGGAGAGACGAAGACGACGAGAGTGAATTAGGATTTAGATCAAGTTTTAGGAGAGGAATGCTCCCAAGAGACTCACTGAATAAATTTAATGGATCAAATTTCTAGACAATCTTCCCGAAGAGGTTCCATTAGATCAACGAATAAAACCGCTAGGGGAAAAATACGGAAAACATCTAGATCCATTGATAGGAAGATTAGGAAAGCTTCTACAAGTAGAAAAAGCAGTAAGTCCCCGGTAAACATAAAAAACACGGCTGAAGTAGGTACTAATGTGAGGGAATTATATCCTAGTTTATCCTCAATTAATAGCACACTTCAGACTAAAAGACAACCGGCGAAATTTATGTTGAAGGCTTATAGGTAATCAGGGAAACCAATATTGGCATTGAATATGAACAAAACGTTAGGTTATATAAAAATAATCAAAGTAATCTAATATAATAAATAATCAAAAGCATCACTTGTGTTATTATTGATCTGTATTCTCTATATAATATTATGTAATAATTCATTGTACTTTTATATAACCTTTAAAAATGTATGATACAATTATTAATTCATATATCTGTGTTTGCCAATATTTGATGCACCTTTTTTCTATTTCATATTCAAACCTGGGGTCACTATGCACTTCACTGTTCTGAGCCAAGGGTCAATAACCTTCCCTGTGTTCTATCAACACCATACCACTGGACCTCCTAAATCGGGTGGCTAATGACACTGTCCAAGGTGTTGACCATACACTGATGCGGCGTTCCAGTCATCTCGTGGCTTCTGATGTCGTCCAAGGTGGATCAATATACCACCGCTGAGTCACCTTACCCTCGTGACTTACGACGTCAACCACGGTCTTGCCACTGATACGACATTCCCCTAAACATGAGGTTTCCGATGTCATCCCAGGTAGATCCTTCTACCATCACTGAGTCACTTACCTTCGTGACTTGTGACGTCAACCACGGCCTTACTAACCGGCGTACCTTAACCTCTTGAAGCATATAATCAGTGATTTAGGATCAGTGTATAATGAGTGATGTAGGAAGAACATTAATTATGAATTTGAAAATTTGGAACAGTAATAAGTAGAAATTAATTACTCAGAATTAACAATAATAAATAGTGCATAGTGACACAGTGAATTGACCAATAGGTAGAATTATATATCCATTTTATACGTTTTAAGTATATTAATATAAGATAATATATAGCAGTTATTTTTCAATATGAACTGGGAACAATGCGCTACCATAATTACAATAAATAACGAAAATAAATAACTAAAATAAAACGAAAGTGCATTTATCCTATGTTAATATTTAAAAATGACTAAGATATGTGGGAATCCTAATAAAATTTTAACGTTGAATTAAAATTGTTAGTATGTGGACATGTACCTAGTGCATTATCCTCTTTGAATAATTTAATCTGTTATCCCAGGTAGGATTTATTTACTTGCAGGAAACATGAATGACACTATAATTTTTGATTAAACAAAACGTTATGGTGAAACGATTGGATTCTTGTAATAGTGTTGGCCTAAATTATTAAAAATAAGGAAAATAAAACAAATATACGGTCCTTATTGATAATTTATTTCAATGCGATTTTTTTACAGCCAGAAGTTAAAGCAACGATCATTGATTTAAAAACAAGTGTAATATTCAATTAATAACGTAATAACAGATCAGATTTGATCAGATTTTAGGATGGTATATACATAAGTATCTACATTATAGTTTCGTTCATTGCTTTTACTTACTCGCTGGTTTTTATTTTTTTTTTGTTTGTTCACAGAGGAACTTGAGATATTACTTAAAAATAGCCTTTAGCTATTTTTGAAAATATGGAGAGGGGTGATGTTAATTATCACGAGCATCAATCAGTAGTATTATAATTATATTGATTTTTATTTTTATTAATCATTATTTCATTTGATAAATTCTTATACTCGTGAATAAATAACATTTATGTATGAAACATAGTTAAACATTCTACATAGTTAAAAAACATTCAACATTAAAACATGAATATACATTCAATGAGCAAAGGGAGTTGAATCCGTATAAGGAGTTTTTATTAGGGCTTTAGGTACTAAAAAATATACTTCAAGGAACTAAGCGATTAGACTAAAGGTACACAATCGTCACTAATTGAACACTTGGTCGAAAATATCTTTTAAGGATTATTTGCCAGACACTAATGATTATTTACAATCATTCTAAGATTTAAAAAGATATTTTCAAAGACTCTGTTGTACAAAGATTATTTTACAATTTTGACTAGTTTTTTCCTTAGACTCTGAAATTCCCCAAGGACGATACACACCCTTTTCTTATAAAAAGGGTTGAAACATTTATACCCTGTTCAGTATTAAAGTCACCAGCCTGATAATCCGTCAATTACTAAGGCAGTCGATGTGAAAAAAACTTGTGGATGACTTCTTTATAGACAATAATCTTTCGTGGGATATGGTTTCTTCAGTTTGTTCAGACGGAGCCCCAGTCATGCTAGGAAGAAAGTCTGGGTTTAGTGCACTAGTGAAAGCTGATGCACCACACATACTTTTTACACATTGTATTTTGCACAGGCACGCGTTGGCAACAAAAACCATGCCTCCAAAGCTGGCAGAAGTATTAAAATTTGTAGTGGAATGTATGAACTATGTGCGAAATAGTGCTAAAAGGAACCGCATCTTCAGTGAGTTTGGTAAAGAAATGGGCTCTGAATTTGAGGTACTTCTGTACCATTCCAATGTTCGTTGGCTATCCCGGGGACAAGTACTGAATCGTGTCTTTGCCCTGCGTGTGGATTTATCCCTGTTTTTGCAAGAGCACCATCATCGTCATGCAGATTGTTTCAAAAATTCTAAGTTCATTCTCATTTTAGCTTACATGGCTGATATCTTCGCAGTTCTTAATCATCTCAATCAGCAAATGCAAGGCAGTGGTGTCAACATCATTGAAGCGGAAGAGAACCTGAATGTTTTCCAAAAAAATCTGCCGTTATGGGAACGACGAATAGAGAACGATAACATCGCTCTGCTGGACGATTGTATAAGTGAGATCGAAGTTCTATCTGTACCCCCAGAACTGAAGCAAGCTATTTCCACGCACTTATATGAGCTGGCCAAGTCACTCGATGGATACTTCCCTACAAGAGATTCATATCCAGCATGGGTGAGACAGCCATTCACGTTTAGTGTTGAAACAACGGATGTCAATGATGAATACCTCGATGAATACCTCATTGAAATTCAGCAAAGCCAGATTCAACAGCAACTATTCAGAACAGCATCGCTGTCAACGTTCTGGTGTCAACAAATAGTAAGGTATCCTGTTATTGCTAAGAAAGCTCTGGATATTTTCATACCGTTTGTTACCACATATCTTTGCGAGCAATCATATTCGAGAATGCTCGATATAAAAGAAAAAAAGGCTTTGTTGTGAAAATGACATGAGAGTAGCACTTACTAAGGTTAAGCCGCGCATTTTTCAACTGGTCTCTAATAAACAACAGAAGTCACTGATTTACAATGTAAATGTTTCATTATTATGTTTTAGTAATGAATTCATGTTTAAAAAAAGTTCTTTATTAACAGAGATGTAGATTTTTATCCATCAATAAAATAGAAACCTACTAAATTAAAAAAAAAGTATTTTATTTTCCTAATTTAAGGGTTCGGTGAACGAGCTCATGAAACTGGTGGGGTTCGGTACCTCCAAAAAAGGTTAAGAACCACTGCCCTAGTACTATTACCAAAGACAATATATGATAGACACTCAACTCCATGTTATAAAATACAGAGTGTGTTTGCACTGACGTCAGCACTCTGACCCAACTTCTAGCCAATCAGCGTTAAGATATACTTACAACTTAGTGTCGTCTAAGACAATATTCTACCTATATTCGTTTATACTCGCTTGGTATACCTAGTTATGACTATTCTCCGAATAGAAGGTAGATTATATTTAAAATACTAAATTGTTCCACATATGCGATCTTGTAAACTTAATTAATAATAAAGTAATTAGTTCTCTGATCCTTAATCAGTAGAGAATATTTATATTTCTAATGACTTCACACGTTAAGACTAAAGATTATACTTCTGTGAATTTCAGGGGGGGGGGGGGGGTTGTACGTTTATTATTGTTTGGTGTGACGTATGCTACTGATTGCTTCTGATTGGTTGATATTATTTTTGCAAGTGCCCTATCAAGTTGAGCGTCTATCTTATATTGTCTTTGCTATTATTACCCTATACTGACACTTTAAATAGAAATGAATAAGTAATCCAGTAGGGAGTTTGTCTGCTTCGGAACAATTGCCATATAATTTTCGTTGATTTATGCACAAGGAACTGGAAGAAGCAATCAGAATGGAAAGTGGCTCCTAGAACAGTCACTTTTTATGTCGGTGACAAGCTCATGAATGTAGAAAAGCTACTCCGTGTGAATTCAATCACCTACCAAAAATGTGGTTGAAACTGATACGGGCACATGGGACTATCTTCTAAAACTCGGGCCCTTCTCTTCCATTCACCACAAACAGCTTCAGGATAGAGCTCTGAGAGTAATATAATTGAATAAATTATGACAATGAAACTTTAGAAGTGGAATCAATTTATTAAGATCAAATTTCAAGTATCAGCACTGCCGACAAATATTCATCGCGGCACACCGGACAACATAAGGAGATTTCTTTGATTGTTTCGAAGCACCGTGCACAGATCACTTTGTGGCCGCAGGGGAAAAAAGAGATGAATCGGCTCCTCAAAGCAAATTACGCATTAACCTGTTTCCAATATTATAAAAATATAAATGCATATTAGCACAGAATTATAATTAATTAAAAATATTTTATAATTATGAATATCGCATTTGGTAGCAAGAGAAACCTTAAGAGGGGTGCGTGGAGCAATGAAAACTGGAGGAGATGCAGATTGACACCTGGAAACATTATTTCCAGACTTAGTTTTTATTCAAAAGAATTCATATGAAATACACAAGATGAATATATATATATTAATTATATGAAGTACAAAGGACTTCAGAAAGAGGACAAGAAATTGCTACATACAATTAGTATGAGAAGGTTAATTTTCAAATTATTCAAATGACTTAATAAACAAAAATTCCAATCGCTAGTAAAATAGAATAATTGAAAACTAGTTACCCTACTATATATATATTCACATTTAAATATCATTACAGTCATAATACAAACGTTAAATGGTAACTTACCCTAATATTAGGGGAGTGATTTGCATAATGAGAGTTATTAAATCACTGATCTAGTAAGTCTGAAACTGAATTAAAAAAAGTTAAATTCAACCTTAATCGCAAATCACAAATTCTCAATCCATACTAATATAGTTCAGTAAGTTGCAATAGTTTGAGTCTCATTTACTTTACTATTTAAATAATTAGATTAAGGTGATAATGAATTGATACTAGTACTTTTAACAAGTACGTAACAAATATTTAAGATTTAAACAAGAGCATGGAAAACTTAGAACTTCACTCGACTGAGATGGATAGACTAATAATTTTAGTGTAAACAAACATTCAGACGTTAAGCAGATTTAGTGTTGCCGAAATGAACAATATTTCTCTGAACAAATATCGGAATTTAAGATATGATTATAAATTAGAGAAATGGAAAAAAAAATGTAAGTGGTCTCCACATCACTCCCCCCCCCCCAGTTGATGAAATCAACGAGTTGGAAGGATGAGCTACCCTAAGAACAATTCAGGAATACATTTTTTTTAATTTACAAGGAAACATTTATACCTAATAATAATTAAAATCTTCATTTTGCCTGAGAGTTACTTTTCTTCCAGATCTTGTTCTACGTGGAGTAGAAATAACATTATCAGTAGAGGGTTAATTTTACAGGCGGGTGCGTAATTTAATTAGGTTACAATTTTCTTATCAGATAAGAAATTAGGTTGGATATTTGAAATAAATATTATTTTATTGAATTTATGTTAGGAGGGGGGCACAGCCCCCTCCTCCCCAAAGACACGCGGGGGGGGGGGGGGGCACCGGCGGTTGCGTAATTTAATTAAGTTACAGTTTTCTTATTAGATAAGAAATTAGGATGGGTATTTAAAATATATATTATTTTATTGAAATAAGTTGAAAGTATGTTAGCAGGGGGAGACAGCCCCCTTCTTCCCAAACAGTGTAACTAGGTTGCTGATTGTAACAGATAATCATTTGGGTCAGGTAAGTGCCTTTTCCAGTAGGGGCTCATTGAAATAACTCGAAGCTGTTTTTTAAGTAGGTTCTCTTTTTTTTTATCATATAGGTTTCATTTGAGGTAGTTTCTACTAGGTTAATATTTATATCTGAATAAAAAATTGTTTCTTTATAGAATGGAATAATATCTTATGAACTACAATTGTAAATCCATGAGGAATGAGAGAAAGATGGGATTCAATAGTCAAGATATATTTAAAATAATAATAATGATACATTTCTGAATACAATAATGATGAATATATATTAAATTAAAATAACTATTTTCATATTTAATAAATTATACATTAACTGTTTTACATTCAAGTTATTAATTTTTATTTTCAAAGAAAAATAATATACATTTAAAATACATTAACAAATGTGACATGATTTTTAATAGCATGGTGTTGTCAAAAAAATAAAAAAATATTCTTTCACTAATTGTATCTTGATATAAATCTAGTAAATTTATTTATTAATGATATTAGGATTAGTCAATTGAATAATCGTATGTACTATGTTAAAAATATGTTCTTTCGGGTGTCCTCTGGTAGTCACAAGGGGTTTGGAGAGCTACTCCTTTTTGTAAGTCTTTCACTTTTCCAATAGAGCAGGAATAGTCAACATCCGTGCAGAAGTTGCGGGTAAAACCATTCTTAATGGAGTCGATACAGAGTTGAACATGATAACGTAGTTCCCATTGATACGAAATAGATCAATAGAAGAGGGATGCTGTCTTATTGTAATTGACATCTCATCTCAAGAAACTTGAAACTCAATGTTTGCAAGAATATCAAGAAGCTGTGTAAACTAAAAGGGATCCATCTATCACAGTATTTGAATTTAATACGATCAAATGAACTTTCATAAGAAATTTCAATGTCGCCAATATTATAAAGCTGAGATGTACTCATCATGTTGAAGCGGATGTTCTTGTACTAACAGCTTACTAATCACACAAGAGGGTGATATACCCTAGAAAAGGTGGGTAAATGGGGGGTGGGGTATACTCGAGAAGTGTGAGTAGGTCAAATGCACATTGTATCTTGGTAACGCAGAACTGCTCTATAGGATGGATGAGGTGAGAAGGGTAGGGGAGGGGTGGGGATAGAGTAATAAAACAAAGCATGTTCTTGTGAGTATAGGACACCATGGAAGGTGTGTATATGTGTGCGTGCTATTTATGTGAAATTCATGTAATTTCAGATTTTCTGTATTAACAATAATAGAATTTCAGATCAAAGTGACGAGATGTGGACATCATCAGATAGTTCTAAAGAAGAAGTTAGATTCAACAAGAAACGGAAATTCAGGACTGACAATACACCATCTACTACCGCTGAATCGCATTATACATTACACGACAACATGGATGAGGAAATGCTGGAGCAAGAAAACGGTATGTTTAGATATTTTAATGAATTAATATCATTCAACATCATTTCGAAAGAGAGAGAGAGAGAGATTAGATATGTGCGAGTGTGTATACATTTATAATATTTATTTATATTATTTTATTTTATATATTTTTTCATATATATATATATATATATCATCAAAATGATTTCAAAGTTTTCTCATTGAACTATGATAACATATAACATTACATACTTTCCCCCTCTCCCCGATTTATAAGATATGAATATAATTATCATTATTAGTTAATTTATTCTTATTTAATCAACATACAAACTTAACGAATTCTATGAATAGCTCAGTGTATAATAAACGTGTATTTGTTGCTCCTATATATGCTCTCCTTTTATCTCAAAACCACGCACACACAGAGACATCATACATACATACTTCGATCTGTGTTACCTGTTTTTCTCTGTAATAGAAATGCTTAGGGTTACTCCCTAGTTATCACTCGGTTCCACATTTTCGATCGTATAAGAAAATGTATATAATTGTTGTTATTTACCTTATATATATATATATATATATAATTCAACAAGAAATGGTTCTCTTTTAGAAATTTCTGTAATAATAATTTCAGAGTTAATTATACTTTGTAAAACACTATTTGATTTCCATCTACACTTTTCTCTAGATCTCCAACCACTTGAAGAAACAGAGGATGTTACAGATAATCTTGTAAAAATAATAATGGCAGCAAGAGATCAAAATCAAAATCTGGATATTATGAATCTGCAAAACTTGATAGGTCATCATGTTCATTCACTTGCAAACAATGGTAATTATGATTCTATGGTTATACTAGTAACATATTTATTTTGAATACATTATTTCATATTTGTTTCTAAAAATAATCTGTTACAGATCAACAATCACCTGAAGAAGCGAGAGTCACAGGGGTAACTCAGTTGGATGAATCCACAACCACAGATGAAGGTAATTATGAATCCATAGATATGTCAACTCATAATTAATTTCATCACGTTAGTTATTAATTTAATTCACTCCACTAACTTCCCATAAATCAAACTACTTCAGAAGCCGAATCATTCGATACTCAGGATGAACAGATACACCATATTAAAAGGGAGAGTCCATTACAAGGTGCTGGTTGTAATGGTGAGGAGGAGGAGGATGAGCAAACTGTTACTAACCCTACATCTCCCCCACCCCCAACACCTATCCTTTCACACAGAATACTAAACACAATTTCCTCATTTGAGAATCGCGTTATAAGGTCTACCATTGAATTTACTCCTCCATTTCTTTTAGTAGAAAATTTAACAACATATTTAACTAGGGATATTTTTTCAATATTAGATCATATAGGTTATCAAGTAAATTTTCATAATAGAATTCAGATCAACTTTACATCGAATCTGGAACGATTGCTTGAAACTGGGGGTACACAACTGACTGAACATAACACAATTACTCCTAAATGTGAGATACACATAGACATGGTTGAACATTGGGCAATTAAATTAACTAACAATATTGCAAATTCTGAAACAGTGGGAAGTGGATGGACACTAAAAAATATACACTCTGCAACAATTACAATATTTTCAACAGATAGAGTCACTAAACGTTATGGTAAACATTCACCAACACCTGAAAAATTACCAGGTTCTCGATCACTATTAAACATTGAAACTGATTTTGATTGTGTGCAGTTGTCCCTCATAGCATTCTTTATGTTGCAAGATGGGACAATGCCACCAACAAAAAAGAGTAGATCAAATAAGAAACACTATGAAAAACATATAGGGAAATATTTTACATTTCCAGTTAAAAACGGTGATCCAGTCACACTTGAACACTTTGATAAAATTGAAAAAGCCACCAATCATAATATAATGATATATCAACTAAAGAAACAAAATAAAATTTTAAGTATTAATGTTATACGTAAAAGTGCAAATGATATAGGATTACCAACCATCTATCTTTGTACAATAAAGGAAAATGAACACATAATTTTGATAACAAACATTCAAAAATTTATTCATCTTTCACGAAAAAAAAAAAATCATTACCTACAAATAAATATTGCACTTTCTGTTTAAACCTAGTAAAAGGTGATCTTATCAAGCATGAACATTCATGCAGAAACTTTGCTTACATACAAAACGTAATACTACCTGAAAAAGATAAATTCAAGTTTACATCATTTGCAGCCACCGAAAAAGCTAAATATATAGCATTTTTTATTGTGAAGCACTACTAAAACAATCAGATAAGGTTATTACATTACACGAACACATTCTGTGCTCGTATGCATATGTCATTGTGGATTCAGCTGATGATTCAGTTGTAGCATCAGGAATTGAAACCACAAGCGATGCAGGTAGACTAATAGACAGCATCGGTAATGATTTCATAAATTTAAAACAAAACCATCAAAAAACATGGATCACTACAATAGAAATGAATTCCGATGACTGGAAAACACACATAGATGCTAAAGTATGTGCTATTTGTGACATTAAATTTAAAAAATATAAAGAGAAACATCGACACCACGGGTGGGATACTGAGGTTATTAAGGTTGGTAAAAAGGTCTTTAAAGGTAACTATATAGCCACACTCTGTGTCACATGCAATACACGCATCTCCCAAAAAAGATATGATTTAGCTGTGATCTCACATAACTTTGCTAAATACGATTCGTCATTTATTCTTCAGGGGTTATATAATAAAGCTTACAAAACACACATTATCAGTAAAGCAGGACAAAATACCATTCAAATTTCTGTGGAATATAGAAATAAAGTTAAACTTCGTTTTATAGATAGTATTAGTTTCCTTCAAAAAAGTTTAGAGGGACTCACAGAAGATTTAAAAGCTTCATCCAATAAATTTAATCTATTTAACTCACAGTTATTAAAAAATGGGTATTCATTGAATACTATAAAAGCATGTGTTTGTAAGCTCATATACCCCTACGAATATATTGATTGTAGATCAAAACTTCAGGAAACCAGCTTACCAGATCATAGTAGTTTTAAGAGTCGACTTAAAGACTCGAATATTTCTGATGATGATTACAAATTTGCACAAACCCTATTCAAGGAGGCAAACTGCAAATCCATTGAAGATTACATGAACTTGTACCTTCAGTGTGATGTTTTTCTTCTTGCGGAAGTATTCCTCAAATTTAGAAATATTGTATATAGCGAACATCAGTTAGATGCTGCTCAGTTCATCACGCTGCCCTCATTAGCTATAAGCGCAGCTCTTTATAACTCTAAGAGTAAATTAGACTTACTCTATAACATTTAAGATTTAACAATATTTGAAACGAACATAAGAGGCGGTTTCACTGTGGTAAATGAAGGTTATAAGAAATTTAACAATCCCTCACTACCAAAATTACGATCCAGATGTGGAATTATCAGAGGGTTTATTTCTTGATTTTAATAGCTTGTATGCAACAGTGATGCATGATAAACTACCTACAGGGGGCTTACGCGAACTCACACAGAGTGAAATAGATCAATTTGATATTTCATCAGTTACTTTAGAGAGAGAACACACTTACAGTTTGCTGATAGATTTTGAAATTCCTGATCATGTAAAAAGAGCTACAGATGAACTACCACTAGGGTTAAACCAGTTTAAATCACATCTTAATCACCTTTCACCAAGGATATATTGGAGAATCTCAATTTAGCAGAGTCTTATATCACAAAAAACTCACAGGTACACATTTTCCTCAAAAAGATTTTCTCATATCTATTAAATTATTAAAGCTTTATTTAAATTTAGGAATAAAAATTACTAAAGTGCATAGAATTATAGAATTCAAACAGGATTCATGTTTACGTGATTTCATTAACAAAAATATCAATCTTAGAAAAAACTCAATGAATCCATATGAAAGAGCGATATGGAAGTTAATGAATAATTCAGTATTCGAAAAATTGTTATTTAATGCTCGCAAGAATCAAATTGAAACTAAATTAATCGCCTCAAAAGAAATGTTTCAAAGACATGTTCAAAACCCATTGCTTAAAGAAGTTATTCCTTTTGCAGAACAGAGTGCAATGATGAAATTTTTTTCAGATGACATCAAAATGAATACACCTATTTACATAGGTTGGTACATTCTAGAACATAGTAAATTCTACTTGTACAATTTTTATTATAATGTTCTCAAAAAAACATTTGGAGATAAACTTAGTTTAACATATACAGACACAGATTCCTATTTTATAAGCTCCAAATCGTTTTTAATCTCTGACAATTTTAAGGTTTATCCGTTGAATAAACATTTAGATTTGAGTAATTATCCAACTAATCACAAATTACATTCAAATAAATATAAATCACAACTAGGGAAGTTGAAATCTGAAATAACTTGTTCACATGTTGCAGAGGTAGTCTTTTTGCAACCAAAATGTTATTCTATTCTAACATCTGATAACACGACAAAACAAGCCATAAAAGGTATTAATAGATGTAAACAAAAAGAATTGAAACATAACATATATTTGGATATACACAAAAGCACACAAAAGTAAAATTAAATATGTTGAATGCGTGAATATTAGAAAACAGAATTATAAGCTATTCACTGTAATAAATACAAAAAGAGCATTAAGCAAAATAGATACTAAAAGATATTGGAAAAATAACACTAAATCAATCGCTTTCGGTCACCCTGATATTCCTGTTAACGATTATTGTAACCCTACACCACCTAGAAAGAAACATAAAGTTACTCATCAACTTCATCTTCCTATCACTCACACACTCTACTTAACAGCAGGAAGAAGTAAACCAGGAAGGATACTATTTGGGATAAAATAAAATGTTTGAAACAATGTTATTAAATTTTGTAATAGTTGTTCTATCAGTTTCAATAAAACACCTCCCATGTTCATGAAATCTCGAGATGTCAAAAGATGACTTTGGGATAAAAATAAATATATAAAAATGTAAATAAATTTTGTGATTGTTGTACTATTTTGTTTAATAAAACCCCCATGATCATGAAAAATTCTTCAGTATTAATCTTCAAGATGTCAAAAGATGACTTTCTCGTATATCTCTCCAGTAAAGAAAATAAAATCATCTACAGAAATAATATTGCATCAAAGTTCACAAATAAAATAACTCCAAATTTATTTTTGTCTGATGAATATGTTGTTGCTTTATCTAATATATCGTTTGCTCCCAACTATCATTGTATAAAAATTTTTTATCCTGATTTCTTTATAAATATTCATATTAAAACTTTCAATGATGATGGATTAGTTTCTAAAGTCTTAACATTCAAATATTTATGTAGTGTAAATATTTCAGGTGAATCTGTATTTAAAGCGATACATCAACTAAATAACGATTTTGTTTCATTCCTAATTGTTAAAAAGATTTGCAAGAGAACACAAAAATAAGTTTTCAGATACAAAACAAATGATTGTTATATAACGATAGGAAAACTATCTCATACTATTATTGGAGAAAAATCTCAAATTTTTTGGGGTATATCACCCCAAATGGCTAATTTTTTGGGTGTGGATAGTTCGGAATCATCATTTCCTCTTATTATAAATCCAGTAAAGATACCTAGAAAAGTCTAATGTTTTTTTATATATACAGATATTGTTCATCCATCTCACTTAGGAGGGAAAACCATAAATATTCTTGATATAATCCAACTGATATTACGAGGGGGAAGATTGTGCCGATGCTGCACTATAAACAAGTTAGGTTGCAATTAATAGAAGACATTTCAATAAGAATTACAGATCAAAATGGGTATGATATTCAGTTTGATGATGATGTTGGGGTATTATGCGTTTTGCATTTTAAACTCAAATAATGATATTATATAAACTGCTGGAAGCTAATAATTTCTTCATTTATCACACCACAATCATGAGGGTGATATATGTACATCCATCACTGCAGGATTTTGATACCCTTTTTTCTAAAAGGGGAGGGAATTTAGCTGATATTGGAGTTTATTACAACCGTGGTGGTTCATTATTATCTTTTGTTGGTAGATTTGCAAGGTATGCACTCCCATTAATTAAGAGTATAATTCTTCCGGAAGTAGGAAATTTTGCAAAAAATGTAGCAGATGATATAAGTCAAGGTGTTAAACGTGTGTTTAAAGAGCGAGGTATAGAATCTGGTGTTAATATAGGGAGACGTGTTGCAAAAAAAGCGAGAGGTGGTGCAAAAAAGAAAAAAACCGTTGCAAAGAAAAATGTGAAGAAGAATATTCGAAAAAAATGTGTAACAATGAAAGACATTTTCAACACAAAAAAGTTCATGTTGTGAATATATAATAGCTATATCTTTTGATTCAAGTATAGTGTCTCTACAAACAGACCCTGATTAAGACATGTCTGCAATATCAAATAATGCAATATCAAATGCATTCCCTACAGACAAGAGAACTTATAAATTGGAGGCTGGTATTTCTAGCAGATATGAGAGGGACGTTCTTCCCTCTGATGTGAATGTAAATAGTGAATCAATAACAGATAATTATATTGAATTTATTATTAGTGGGAGTGATCAGGAATTTATTGACTTGGATACTTTATCACTGGAGTTGAAAATTTCAATTACAAAACAAGATGGGAGTGCTGTTGATGCTCAAACTAATGTCTGTTTAGTCGATGGTTTCGCACATCGATTATTAGCAAAAAGTTTTATTTTCCTGAAGAGCGTTCAATGTGAATCAAATGCTTTCTTTGGGGTATGGACAGTAATAAAACACTATTTGAGTTTAGGAAAAGATGAAATGACTGGACATGGAAGAAATATCTATTATAAAGCAATCGAGAATGATATTCCTCATACTTACAATCCATCACATTTCACTGCTACTTCCGTTAAACGTGATGAACAAAGCATGCAAAATGATTGTATTTCATGAATTCATACTACGTATAGTCCCCCTCAATATTGAAATGGCTGATTCAGGATTTTATTTATTAAATGGAGTTACTATGCGGATTAGATTTGATTTAAGTTCTCATGCTGTTGTTCTTGGTACTGATTCTGATCAAAGTTTCAAATATAAAATTACCACAGCAAAACTATGGATGAAAAAGTTGATCCCCCATCCTAGCATCTATTAAGTTTATCCCAAAATCTAACAGTAGAGAATAGTTATATTGAATATATTTATAATCGCCCTATCATTAAGAATAGTATTATTCCTCAAGGTAGTGGTAGTATAGTATTAGATAATATATTTAATGGTATCATACCTCAACAAGTCATTGTTTTTCTGACTTCTCAAGATGCATTGAACGGGAATTACAAGAAAAATTCTGGATATCTAGAACATTGCAATATAAACTCTTTGACTTATGAGATCAACGGAAACATTAACATTTCAATCACAGGCTCATTACCTTCACAAGCAGCTAGGTTCTTCAATCATACCCTTGGAAATTTAATGGGGAAAGATCATTTGTTGACATACTCGAATTACAAAAAGGGCAGAACTCTATTCGCTTTCGATCTACGAGCATGTGATACAAATGATGTCCTCAACCTTGAAAAGAGGGGAAATTTGCGATTGAGTGCACAAACATCTGTGAACCTTACAGAGAACATGGTTATATTTGTTGTTGGTATAATAAATGGTGTTATTCAGATTGATTACCGCAGAACAGTTACAACAAATAATCTGATATGAATGGTAAACAATTGGAAAAACTATTTTTGGAAATTGGAGGTGATTTTCAGGGTGTTTTCACAAATAACAATTTTCGGTTGAGAAAAAGAGGGTTCTACATTGTTAAAAGTGTTTTAGACTCTGGTTTTATGGGGCATTGGTTAATGTTTCATATCACCACTGATGACAATAAAGGTAATTTTTTAGACATCTTTTTTTATACGGAGGAAACATTTTGAAATATTACAATGTGTATAACGCAAAAAGTGTTGTCAGCTTCAATCGAATGATTCATTATTATGTGATGTATATTGCATTTATTTCGCCTTCTACCTAACAAAAAAATATAGTATGAAAAGAATATTATCTCATTTTTCATATAACTATAAAAAGAATGATAGAATCGTTGAAAGAATTCTTTCCAAGATTAGTATCCAGAGATATGAATTAAATTTTTGCCCCTCGATGATGTATAATCGTGGATGTCTTCATGTTTGTACATGTTCACACACATGCAATAAATAGATCTGCTTCAATCATATTCTTTCAGTATCTCAATCGACACTGGAAGAAGTACATAATGGAAACTAATACAAATGAAGTTGAAGATGATGAATGTTTTGGAGAAGATATGGGATCTTTTCTATTACGGGGGATTAGGTTACTTAAGAAGCTTGCTGATACAATTGAAAAGAGTGAAGAATATAAATTATTTCAGAAAGATGATGAAATGGAAGAAAGGTTAAATAATTTTTTTTTTCAAATAAAGAATGGTGTTGATCAGGTTAGGGATGAGATATCTGTAACCATAAGAAACGGTGTTGATCAGGTTCGAGATGAGATACCTGTAACCATAAGAAACGGTGTTGATCAGGTTCGAGAATATCCAAGCTTGGTAATTTTCATGCAAACTTACGTGAAATTGATGAAAGACTTAACGTTGATGTTGCTCACATGAAAAAGATGATTGAAAAAAGTGCAAGCTTTGCAATTGTTCAACGTGATATTCAAGACATTGAAGCAGAGTTTAATCATAAATTTAATAGACTTCAGGAGAAAATGGCAAGAAACGAAAGGAATAACAGACTTAAATTCGAGAAGGTTTTATCAAGACATCTATACAGTACAAGGTGACATACACAAGAAGTTAGTCCTAATAGACACAAGAGTGGTTAAAATTGAAGATATGCCTGTCATTACAACTGCTGTTGCTGCAGAACATTTTCCTGCGAGTAATAAAGAATCAGGAGAAAACAAGAAGAATGAAGAGGCTAATTGATGATATATACATGTATAATATTAAGTTTATAATAAATAAATATTTTGGAATCTATTTTATTATTGTATCATTACCCTATGAAAATAGTTGAGATGAATATGAATACTCCAGTAATGGAGAAGATACTGGGCAGTGACGTTGATTTTTTTAATACCTGTGCAAGAATTCTTACTGCAGTATTCTCAGGAAGAGGTAAAAGCTACTTTACTTCAAAACTAATTCAGCGTTACAAACATAAATTTAAAAAGATAATTATCATTGGCTCAGATTTGGAGCTCGTGGATATTGTTCGAGATGATGATTTCAATGTTTTTTTAGATCATGATGGAAAATCACCAATTCTTGTTATTTATGATGACATAATATACGATTCAAAGAAATTAAAGCTTGCAGCGCAGGTTTATATTAGGGGTAGACATCAAAATGTATCAGCTATACTTTTAACACAAAACATTTTTCTCCCTAGTAAAGAATTTAGAATAATCTCGCTGAATTGTACACACATAATTCTTTTGCGAATGAGAGATATTAGACATATAACATATTTTTCAGCTTCCTTTTTAGCACAAGAAAAAAGAGAAGCGTTTTTAAAGCTATATAAATTAATTGTTTTGAAGGATAAATATCGCTATTTATTAATAGATTTCACCAAGGATTGTGATTCTAAATTACTAATTCGAACTGATCTTTTTGGTGAAAATCTAGAACAATGTATTCAAATATATGCCCTGATAGTATTTATAGAGATTTATCAAATTCTGCAGGCTTAGCGTCAATTTCTAAATTGAAGCAGGCTGGTGTAGTTAACCCTGCTAAATATTTAAGCTCTAAAAACTCTTACACACTACATAAAGTATCCAAAAAAAGTTCAAAAGAAGAATATTCGTGGACCAGGAATTACTGTTGCTGTCGACGCAGCTTACATGACACACTATCAAAAAGACAATGATGGATTTAAATATTTGTTAGTTTTCATTGATATTTTCAGTCGATATTTAACTGTGTATATGGTTAAATCATTAAAATCGACCATTTTTTTCAAATTCAATTTATAAATATTCAAACATGCTTACAGATGAAGGGGTAGAATTCAAATCTAAGTTAGTAATTGAATTATTAAATAAAATAAAGGTATGCGGATATCATATTTTCAATCGAGAGATCAAGGCATCACATAGTGAGCGTGTAATAAGGACGTTAAAAATGAAGATTAGTCGATATACACTGAAAGGTATATTGATATATTACCAATTATCGTTCGAACTTACAATCTCACAAAACATAGAGGTTTACATTATAAGACACCTGTAGATATTCATTTAATTACTAACTGGAAAAAAATTGTTGATTCATTCAAACAAATGTATAAAAAAGAACGCATTCTAAAATCTAATCCATTAACATCATTCTTCAGAGTTGGTGAACATGTACAGGTTTCTTTAGAGAAAAAAAATTTTTTGATAAAGAGTCCCATATAAAAAATTCAAGGGAAATTTATAAAGTTGCTAAAATAAATAAAACACATCCTTTTACATATTCCCTAGTTGATTTGGAAAACAAGGAAATAAAAGAAAGTTTCTATAATCAGGAGTTGATAGCTGTGGAAAATTCAGGGTAATATAGAGTAAAAATTTTGAAATCAAGAAAAAAAGAGGGTATTTCTCGTTAAGTATTTGGATTATCCAGATTCAAATATTGAATGGGTGAATCAATTGGTATAGAAAGAATTAGTGTATTAGTTGATAAGTTGATGAAAAAGAACAATAAAGAACGTTTCAATTATTTAAAATTAATTAAAATAAAAGAGTTAAAACTTCTGAGTGAAATATGTTTGAATATCGTTAAAGGAAATTTAAAATTATCAAAGAGAGCTAAATTAATTCTGGTTAGAATGAAGAAAATATTATTTAAATTAGCATCTAGAACGGTTAAATTCGACGTTAAAGGAAACTTTGGTTAGGTTTGAAAGGATTACACATATTGAATATACTATTACCAATTATACAAAATGAAATTCTTTTATCTAGTTAAGGTTGAAGATTATGAAAACTTGAAGAAATCATGTGAATCAAAAATAGCTTAAGAAGAAAACGAAGAATTAGCTAAACAAAAACATATAATTAAAGACAGTCACTTACCAGATGAAGTCAAGATAAAATTATTGTCACAAAAAAAATATTTTTGAGGAAAAATCACAGGAACCTGTACAAATTGATGAAGCTATGACAGATATGGATATAACATCGATAAATAATAATACTTTACCTGAAAAATATAGGGATGAAGCAAAATCCCTTTTAATGTATCTGTTGGATCATATCAAAATACGGGTTTGTGAAACACGAAAAATTCACAAAGTCGTTGCGCATCGAGAACCTTTTGCATTCCTTAATGGTGTCTCGTGCAAAAATACATAATGGAGTTGAAGAATTACTTTACATTGTTCCTATAGAAGAGAAGTATATTCTCAATAAAAAATTAATTAAAGGTGGTGGTGTTTCAATTACATCTTCTAAAAATGAATGGGAAATATTTTAAGATGAATAAAAATCTCAAATGCAAAATATCACAAAATTTAACTCTGTGATTTATCTTTTCATGTAGATCTTTTTTCTATAGGTAGTTTTGAATATCTCACTCTATTCCTAGGTGTATGATGCCTTATTTCATTACAAAAGGTAGAAATTGAAAAACTTGGTGACCTACATATATTTCTTTATCAGATTGCTCATTCTCAAAGAGTTAATACTAAGTAGGCATACTGTACCACCCCCTACGACAACAGAGCTGTGGTATAAATATAGCTACGTGTCTATGTCCTATTAACAGTATTGTGTTGGATCTCTTAATCCTTACCACCCCAGTGCTTACCCAAGAAAGAAAACATCAATCATGTCTGGACAAGAAAAGGAAAACTTTACGGATCTTTCGGAATATGTGGATGGAATGCCTGAATTTTCTGCTGATGATCTTAAAGATACTAATAGCTGGGTGCATTCTGGTAAGTTGTGATTATGTATTTGAATTAAATAATTTCATATTAAATCAATTATATTTTTTTTCATATATTTTTTATTTATAATTTATCATGCAATAATATATGTAAAGATTTTGTATTAATTTCTATATATTTCAGAATCGCAAAAACACTCCTGATGAAGCGCATAGAGCTTCTCTCTTACATCCGTTCACATTAAGAGAAAAATTGGAGAGAGGATCAGTGCCAACTGATTATGGAATTTTAACCCAAAGAAATCCAGGTATGAACGGAACATTGATTTGATTTTCAAATACTTGATAATTGAATATTTAAGTTACTTCAAATTGAAAAAAAAAATGTAATAGATTTTATTTAAAAGTTGTTTGTTGTTGTTATGTGTTCAATTTGGTATGTGTTTCTTTTCAGATTCTCAAAGCATGTTAAGTTCACCATCCTTGTCAACAATGACTAGAAACATCACCGAGTTACCCTCTACATCTAGCGGAGTCTACGAACGGAGCGTTAGCATAAAAACTTCAAACCTTGTTAGCACTCCTATACCTGTCATTAATAGTGTCATGCCATTACACGCCTCTTCACCAGGTACATCTGTATCAATTATTAGACTTCCTCGTGACCATCATGCAACACAAGATGGTAGAACACAAAGTATTACAACGACAACTGATATTATAGATACCCCTATATCCAACCTAAATGCAAAGCCTAAAAGATTAAATAATACGAATCAAAATACCCCTCTTAACAAGATAATTAAAAAATGTGATGTTCCCCCTACAATAAAACGTAAAAAAGGTGTTTGCGAACCCTCTAGACGAAAAAAATCAATTCCCATTTTAAATCTGGAAAGTGAAAATGAGGAGGTGTATTAACAATAGAAAGATTGTTAATACGCTGAACTTGTATCTTCACTTAATCTTTCAATTTCTATAATTTGATAATCATTTAATCAGACATAATCTTTTTAATCTTGTACACTGTTCATTAGAAGGAAATGCTATTTAAATTTATGGTTATTCTCGCTAGGAGCTCGAATATAATTATAAACGGATAGCTTTGATGTAAGCAGCTAATATAACTTGTAACTTAAGAACATAACTTTATAACTTGTAACCCAGAGCTATAACTTGTAACTCAGAATATAACTTTATAATTTGTACTAAGTTATATAACTTCATGAACTTTGTAAATCAGTTATACAACTTAGAATATTGAGTTCTGTTTCTATAGATATAATTGAAATTAATACTTAATTAATTTAAAAGGAATTAAGTAAGTACTTCAATTATTCTAATTGAAATACTTAATTAATAGTTAGGAACTTGTAACATTTCTGATCATGTATAGGTTAAACAGGACTCTGAAATAGTATGCTTAAATTTGGATGTTTATTAGCAAATCAGATTTCACTAAAATGAACTATTAGTGAATCTGATCGATCTATATGTTAATCGTATAGAAAGCCATTACCACTAGCGTGTTAAATTTGAATAATGCATTGTGGGTTATTTCTATCTGCAGTGAGTAGAAAAACATCTTTGAAAAGTACTATCAGAACCTTAACAGAAGTTTATTCACTCACTGGAAGGTTGGACTCTCCAGTTCACCCTTTAAATACCATTGGCACCTAACTAAAGTGTTCATAGTTCGCGATAGTCTCTTGAAGACTGGTTAGTCGGACCAAGTCCGGTCGGACTTGTCCATCGACGGGTTTCGTGAGTTGGCAACTCAAACCCTTGTTTATTTAATACCCCTAAGTTTACTCAACCGCTAGTTTATTTAAAACTTGTGTTGTGTTATTTAAAGACTTGTGCGTAAGTCTTAGAACTCAGTACTATTCGAACTTTAATATAAGTACACCCATTTAAAACTTCCTTGTGTTTAATTTACTTCCTAAAAACTTTTACCGTTTAGTCATTTGTCAGTTTAATAGAATTCAATCAATTACCTCCAAGTCTCTTCAAGTTAAGATAATACAAATAATTGTAACGAACCCGGAGACTTAATTTGTTCTATGGGATAAGTTTATCAACAAGCCTCACGTACATAGAAAATAGGTGATAATTCACTATCAGTCCCATAGGAAAAGGGCAATTTAATATTGGCATCTTCAAACGGTCTTGAGGAAAAGAGGGAGGAAAAACGAGGTTAGAATCTATTAACGAAAAAAACTGACTTAATATAAATGGTTTAAAGATTTTTAGAGAAGTAAAAGGAAAGTTGGAAAGACAGTGTATCCAGTGATAAAAAGGGTAAAAATCAGAACTATGAAACCCTAGTGTTATACAGTGTTTAATCACTAGGACAGCATTCAATGAAATGCGAGTGAACTAGCCAATCACACTCCTTCCGATAAAAGGACATTACGGGAGTCCTGCAGCAACTCCATTAAAAAGGAAGGAAGAGAGGGAAGGAAAAGCAACATTCACGTGACATATGAAAAGATACTTTTCAAGTTAACAGCAGTTACCTATAAAAAACTGTTCTAGAATAAACTGCGTCCATCGCTTTATTGCAGATCACTATTTTGTGAATAATTTTAATAATATTGATCGTACAGTAATGAAACTTTGGTCACTGGAATATTGCTTCTATGTTAGTATCTTGCTGAAATATTTTTTGAATCCATGAGAAAATTGGAAAGTTATGAACGTTTATGTATTTTGAAGGCATTTTAACTGTCCATCGCTTTATTGCAGCTCTGTGAAATGGCCAAAAAATGGGCGATTAACTTCTACCCGAGAGGGTAAAAATTGTAGCAGGTCCTGCAGAAGGGAGGACTCTTCTATAATTAGCTTTATAACTTGGAAGGGTTAAGAGAACAAGAGTTTCTTTTGTGGAAAATCCCGACATAAACCCTAGGAGAGATGAGGGTACGAGAAAAACAATTTCCCCTCGAAATATGCGAAAAATACGCAGGCAGGTCATAAGGCAGCTAAATGACACTAGTGCCTCCATTTTTGACAAGGCTATCATTAGTCTTACGTCAAAACAGTCCTGATGTAATGTCTCAAATGAAACGGTCAGAAATGCTCAATGGGGCTTAAGACCAGAGAATAAGGCAATCAAGTCATGAGAGTCTCTCACTTGATGCCCAGAGATATGAGGAAAGAAGTTGTAACACTTCAAGCATGAGATTGTGCGAAGTTATGCAAGAAAATCATCTTTTGCCAACGAGATAATTGCAAACTATTAGGCCAAGGGAACAAGTATTCAACAAAAGAGGCAATGTAGGATTGGATTGTTAGGTTTACACCCTCTGGTACTCGGAAAAGGCCAATTAACGTTTCACCAATGATGCCAGCTTAAAACATTAAGCCACAGCCTCCTTGTTGACGACGAAACCAGTGTGGATAAACAGCTCCAGTAGTATCCAAACTTTAACCCATCCATCCAGACAATCAAGGGTGGCTCTTTCCTCATCTGTTAAAAGAACAAGTAGGAAGTTTGTTTTCATGTAATTCTGTGTACATCTAATGCCTTTTTCCTTTTTGGTCTTGTCCATAGGAGGCCTGGAATTGGGCTCCACGTTCCTTGTCGTCTCATTTAAGACACCGTTTGGACGAATAACCAATGACAGCCTTATCGAAAATGGAGGCACTAGTGTTATTTGGCTGCCTTAAAACCTGCTTGGGTAGTTTTCGCATATTTCGAGGGGAAAAAGCTTCTCCTCGTACCCTCATCTCTCCTTGGGTTGGTGTCGAGATCTTCCACAACAGAAACTATGTTTCTCTTATCCCTTCCAAATTCATTAGCTAAATATAGAAGAGTCATCCCTTCTGCAGGACCTGTTACAATTTTTACCCTCTCGATAGAAGTTAATCGCCCATTTTTTGGCCATTTCACAGAGCTGCAATAAAGCGATGGACAGTTAAAATGCCTTCAAAATACATAAACGTTCATAACTTTCCAATTTTCCAATGGATTCGAAAAATATTTCAGCAAAATACTAACGTAGAAGCAATCTTCCAGTGACCAAAGTTTCATTACTGTACAATCAATATTATTAAAATTATTCACAAAATAGTGATCTGCAATAAAGCGATGGACGCAGTTTACATTAATATTCTAAAGACCGGTGAGAAAATTCGAGCTGGGTATAAAACGAGCGGCGCGCATCAATAAACACAATCATCTAAGCTGCAACACAAACTTCGAGCTGGGCACGGATACGCCAATTTGATACACTAACTAAGTGTATACAGAAGGAAGGTGGCTAGGCACTAGCGTCAAAGTACTAACAGCGACAGAAACTCACTTTTATCTGGCGGTAATCACCCAAGGGATTACGAAGGAAAGGCAGTAAGAAGAGGACAAGAAACAGCGCAAGTAGAAAAAAGGAGAGCTACGAGGCAATTCATCATGAAATCTACAATCTAAACGGGAGAACAGAAGAAATCGAATGACTCCAGAAAAAGAAGACTACACAAACGGCTGTGAAATGGAACAGCAGATGACAAGAGGCAGCTCTATTCCCGTAAACAGAGAGGCTAAAAAGGCAGGTTCTAGGTGATGCTATTTAACTATTTAACCTAAAGTTAATATATTGTGATGAATTTTGTGTCTGGAATATAATAATGTCTACTTATATTTTTGTATTGTGTATTTTCAAATTTTTATATTGTCTTTATTAATCTTTACTAATTATTAATCTTTACAGTGTATATTGAAAGGTTTGTTAGATAAGGTAGTATGTAATAAAGAATGGCTTTACCAAAATACGACACAAATAGTTACAACCTGCCGCGAATGTTCCTAGTAATATAAAGTGTAGTTATGACACTACATTCCTGGGGGAATGATAGATTTATATCGTAGTCTCAAATAGTGGAGTAAAAAGTAGTGTCAAAGACCAGTAGCCTCAAATAGTGCAGTTAGTAGTAAAGTAAGATGGTATGACAATTTTAGTCAATGTGTACCATTTAAAGGTAATAAACTTTTAACAGATATAATTGAATCTGGGAATATATTAATTGCACAGAATATTTTAGATGTGTCAGGATAGTGAAAACTATTTACATTTTGATAGGCTAAAAATACCATGTATTTCAGTACTTTTATATTTATTTGACTGAGAACGACATTTAAATCTAATTTATTTTGCATAATTATTCTATAAGTAAAATCATAGAAAACTAATGGAACGTATGTTTCAGAAAGTTAAAGTTGTATAAATGCGCGAAGATTGCAAATGCTCGTGGAAAGCACGTTATATAACAAAATAACTGTTGTTGGCCTATAAAAGGCGAAGTATAATTATAATAAATAATTATAAAAGAATTCCGAAAATCGTATATAAGAATTTCGAAGAAGCTTAGAGAGAAAGTTCAAATGATGAAAACGAACTTAAAATACTATTTTGAAAGTATGAATTTTTAAAGTATTAAGTAAAAAAAAAAACATTAGAAAATGAGCTAATATAGTTGCAAATATATTACTAGTAACCTGTATACTCATAAATAGAGATACAGATGGAATATGCAACTGTATATTCACAGATAAGGAGAATAAAATATTCCAAGTTGATGATATATTAAATGGGTCTTATAACCTGTGAATTTGTCATGTAAATAACCAAAGGTGAATTTGGTAAAGTAACGATATACCTATTTATATTAACGAGGTAATTTTCCATATTTTTAGTACTGGAATGGAAGTAATTAACCCATTCTCGTATTTCATTAATTTTGCATATTTAATGAAATGATATTTATTGTTTGTGGCTTAAAAAGCAATAACGTCGATAAAAATCTTAGGAAATTATAAATTACGCTGTTTTATTTAGTAGGTAATATCAGGAGAAAGTGATATCGAGAGAAGATGATATCATAAAAACGGTTATATCATATTGAAATATACCGAAAGTACAGTCACGGATGTGAATATCTGACTATAGGGTCAAAACATCCTTTAAGTCAATAGAAGTAAAACTTGTTGTCATATTATAAAATATAGACGAGGTTTCAGGAAAAATCGTAAATACCTAAGATACAACATTGAGTTGTGCTATTATAAGATATAAAAAGGGTTTCAGGTAAAACTGCAAATACCTAAGATGTGCACGTATTGTACATATATGACGAAATCATACCTAATTTTCAGGGATGAAGTCAATAGATAATTATAATGTTAATTTATATTTATAAAAATAAACAAAGTTTCAGGTAAACCGGAAATACCTATGATATGCACGTAACGTACATATATGACGAAATCACACCTAATATTCAGGGATGAAGTCAATTATCTAAGTATGATGTCAATTAATAATATTTGAAGGAAGGGTTGTACGCCTAAACAAATAGTAATAATCGCAGTGTTTGAAAAAGAACCTGTCAATCGTTTCAGTGATTACAGATAATCGAGTCAGATTAAGATATAACGTAAATATTAAACTCAGAGGTATGACTCAGTATAAAAAATAAGTGAAACATTTTAAAGGATTGACAAGGAATGATATAGATATATATATATATATATCTTGAATATTTAAATGACTAGTTTGATATTAATATTGTATATTAAATATTTTTGAAGAGATTTAAAGTTACCTAGAGGTTAATACTGCTTAACCATAGTTAATGTAATATCGGATAATATGTTGTAACTAGAGGGGAAAAGTAGGTTTGATACTAAATAATCAATATGTGATCTAGTTTCAAACTATATTCCTGTAATAATTAAAAGTAAGAAATAATTGATTCGATTAAAGGTTATTGTTTAACGTAATTAAATAATTACATTCTTTAACGTAAAATCTCCAGTAACTCAATAATGAACGAAACAACGATATAAGAAAGATTCAATGCAGTTTACGTATATTGAGTATATATTGAATATAAATAATTATCCGTTAAATAAGAAGTTGTTGTAATTATTCCAGTGACGAATAATAACTTACAATAATCACATAGGTGATTAGTTCATGTGAACGAAATAATCGTATAAAAAACGATATGAATTCAGACAATTGTATTTGTCAGACGATAATTCTGAGAAAAAAATACTATAAGAGCAAAGATTTGCTGAATTTTACAATTAAATTGTAAGACTTGATTTGAATAGTGAATTAAATGCAAGCAATCGAGCATAAATGTATAAGAGATAAAACAATTATCTTAAGACTCTTTTTCTATTAATAAAGTATAAAATATAGCAAACGTTATATATATAAAAATATAACTTAACGTAAAAATAAATTAACGTAAAAATATAACGCAACTTGATTTTATAATAGTTGACTAGTAAAAAGTCAAGACTAAACATAATCTTGAAGGAAGCGATGTAAATTCTCAAGTGGGAAGTCATTGTCAACAGAGCTATTCAAATTAGTCACGCATTGAGGTGGTACAGTCAGTAACACTATAGTTGACGATAGCAAGGATATAATATGAATAAAATAATGAGTATTATATGGAGAATAAAAGATCTAGGAATTAATGTGATTATTCCAGTAGGTTACTGAGAACTAATAATTAATTATTTGATAAATAAATGAGTTTGAAAGAGAGCTCTTTATGATTTCTTTTAAGGATAACTTTAATGTTTGATAAATAAATGAGTTACAGGTTCTTCGTCGAAATAAAATCATGGAATTAATGGCATGAAATAAGTGTATATCATAATTTAATAATATGATAAATTTGAGGAACTGAAGTAATATAAGTTATTACTTGTGTGGGAATAAGAACCTGTAAGAACAATGTATGAATAAGGTTAATAGTTATTTAGAATTAAATGACATGAAGTAATTCAATCTACTGTTCTCTATGAACTATATTGTAATACAATCCAAGATGTAGCAGAAACTAATATTTGAAACACCATAACAAATGGAGAGTTTAACGAATGATTTGAATGATAACAAGGTATGAAGGAAATATTGTAATTAATATTATTTCACATTCAACTTGAATTCTTAAATTTATAAATAGAAGTGTAATATTTTATGTTGAATTTTTGATTTTCATGATGATAAATAAAAATGTTTGTACTTGTTAATTAAAATAAAGATACTGAATTCTTGATATATAAATTTAGAAATGAATTCTAAATAAATAGTCGAATATTATTGAATGTACAATGAATAATGAAAACATGCAATATAATATTCATGTACTTAAATTCTAATGTTTATGTACAATGATATATAAAATAATTTCTGAAAAAGATAGTTCGTTAAAACTTTTATATATGATAATATATAAATATATAACCATTCTGTTATGAAGGAAATATTTGAATCAATCTTAAGGAGAACATTCTATTTATTCCTCTCAGAATGAAGAATAAAATAGACCCTAAAGAATTTCCAAACATAAGTTAGGCGAACATTCTATTTATTCCTCTCAGAATGAAGAATAAAATATACCCTAAAGAATTTCCAAACATAAGTTAGGCGAACATTCTATTTATTCCTCTCAGAATGAAGAATAAAATAGACCCTAAAGAATTTCCAAACATAAGTTAGGCGAACATTCTATTTATTCCTCTCAGAACGAAGAATAAAATAGACTCTAAAGAATTTCAGAATAATCTCAGGGGAACATTCTATTTATTCCTCTCAGAACGAAGAATAAAATTAGACCCCAAAAAGATTACAATAATGGATTGAAGTGTAATTAAGTGTGATTATACATGGAATTGTGAGATAAATATATTAGAAAGTTATAAATCAAGATGTATAATTAATTATATGTTGATATTTGAAAAAAGGGAATATTCCTAATACATAAAGAATATTCATTCTAAACTGTAAGTGTAAATATTACTAAGAGAAAACAGTAATTGCAGGTTCAAAGGTCAACCAGAGTACAGTGAATACCCTGAAAAGAAAATCTTCTTTTAAAGAAAAACTTCAAGGGGGAACCGTAATATTTCCAGATTTGTAAAGGAATGAATGTAGTAGATTTTACATGAGTATAAAAGGTGGTTAAAATGAAATCGTAAATAATTAAAGTGATTGAATAAAACGGATTTATTTCATAAAAATAAATGTAACGAGAATTGCAAAATACGTTCATGTTACGTAAATGAATTTATTAATTAAACTCAGTATAGCAGTTTAAATGTAATTAAAAAGTTTGAGTTTAAAAGGGACAGTTAAATAATTAATAAATAATGTATGGATTCAAATAAAGAAAACGTTTGAAAAGTTTAATGATACTGAATTAAGAGTAAAGGACTCTTTAATGATAAATGGGAATTACGAAAATATTTTTGAGTATTGAGTTTAATGATAACAAGAATCTTGATGATATTTAAATTATAACTTGAAAAAAGTAAATTAATACATTAAACTTGAGTTAAAGCAAATGAAAACATTAATGAGATTTAATTCTGTACGAGAATTTATGATTATAAAAGGAACATAACGAAATATAATGAATAGCTTAAAAACGACATAGTTTGTGTTCAATTAATTTCTTTCAATGGTTAGATCAATAACATTAACTCTTAAGGGTAACTACAATATACACTGATGTTTAAAGAAATGTAAATTATATATATATTTATAATGCATTGATGTTTAGTTAAGAGTAATTAAGAAAATTATGTTGACTAACACTTATAATTATTGATGAAATGTAATGGTAGATAAATAATCTATGTAAGATGTAAGTTTCTTGTATAAGCTAGTAAAGTTCACCTGTGATTGCAGAAACGAGAGAATTGCAGAAACACACGTAAAAGAGGCTCTAAAAGCAATGAACCTCATCCATCTGACGATATGGGCAAGACATCGGTTGAAGGTGAATTACTTAATTTTACTATGAATTTATCACTATAAGTGAAAATCTTGTAAAGTAACGTAACAATAAAAAGAAACATAACAATTTTGATTGAGTCCAAGATTTTCATGAACCTAGTTTTAAGTGAAAAATATGTTATATATATATAACTAACCCCTTCTTTACAGTTTTATAATAATAGGAATATGTATTGTAAACTGAATGAGGTATGTTTTGAAATAAATGTTATGTGAGATATATATTATCAAACTATAATATTACTTGAAGGATTATAACAATACTATAATATTAAAGAATTTTGTAGAATCATTGTACAAAATTTTGGAAATAATTAAAACAATCATGTTTTAGCAATGGTAAAATTAGTAATACTATCCTTCAACTGTAAGTCTGAAAGTAATAGTTAGGTAAAAATATAATCCTAATTAATGCTGAAATTTATTTTATCCTAAAACTTGAAAAACATCTCTCGAGAAACTGGAGCAGAGCAATAACAAACCAGATGTTGGAGCAATCCAACACCAGTAACTTGTTGATCCGAAAAGGATAAGCCGAGCTACGCCTGGTGACGAGAAGGCTGATCAGTGGAGCATACTTGGTGACAACTTCACAGTCATACTTGGTGACGACTTCACAGTCATATTTGGTGACGACTTCACAGTCATACTTGATGATGACTTCACAATCATACTTGGTGACGACTTCGCAGTCATACTTGGTGACGTCACAAACAAATGCCCGGTAACCTGAGGGAACCATTCATTCTGAAGGAGGAGAATGAACATGGGGGCTTCAACTCTCATGTACCTACTTTGAGAAGTCTTCTCTGATGGTACCGACACATTTAAATCATTTCACCTTGATCTTATTATTCTAAATTTTGGATTATTACTTTAGTCCAATTAACTTAGATTTCTATACTTTGAATTTACTTTAAAGAAAGTTTAAATATTAATTGCTTATTGAAACATTCAGGTTATGAGCATTTAATCATTGATGTTTATTTTGAAAATTAATTCTTTGAAGGATTACTTAGATTTCATTTGATAGTTTACAGATTTCAAAGTTGAACATTTTAATTAAAGTAACTTTTAATTTCATTGAATATTTTAAACGAAATCTGAATATGTTTATTCAATACGAATAAGAATAGGTTATGTAAGGTTAGCAATAGTATAGATGAATACTAACCAATAATATAGCTCGTATAATATTACATAACATATATAACCATAGTTTAAGAAGAGAGAAGTTTAAGATAAGTAATAACGAATTTAGTTATACTCATATATTTTGAAATGAATATTTTGGAATTAAAATTAACTATAATTAAGTTTCTATTTTTATGTAAGATTATAACTTAAATAAATTCCATAAAATGAAAATATATTTTTGATGTATGTTTCTGAATATGAGTAGAATTCATGATTGCTTATATGATAGGAATTGTCTTGTCATCATACTTTTGTACACCCAATTTTTATGATGAAAAGACTGATCTATTTAGCAGATCAAATTTTAATCTGAAATTCATAATACATGGATCGAGAGATTAAATTTCTATTGTTTTAATAGATATAATTTTGTTTCGGACTTAGAAATTTTAAAAAATTTAATAGGATGTTTTCCGAGTGTTGTTCGAAATTTGTTAGGATATGAAATCCTATTGGATTTCGATAATAAGGGTTTAGAAATTAAAATTCAACCGACAAGTCGGTTGAAACATGAAGGAAGGAGTGATATTAACAATAGAAAGATTGTTAATACGCTGAACTTGTATCTTTATTTAATCTTTCAATTTCTATAATTTGATAATCATTTAATCAGACATAATCTTTTTAATCTTGTACACTGTTCATTAGAAGGAAATGCTATTTAAATTTATGGTCATGTTATTCTCGCTAGGAGCTCAAATATAATTATAAACGGATAGCTTTGATGTAAGCCGCTAATATAACTTGTAACTTAAGAACATAACTTTATAACTTGTAACCCAGAGCTATAACTTGTAACTCAGAATATAACTTTATAATTTGTACTAAGTTATATAACTTCATGAACTTTGTAAATCAGTTATACAACTTAGAATATTGAGTTCTTTTTCTATAGATAGAATTGAAATTTATACTTAATTAATTTAAAAGGAATTAAGTAAGCACTTCAATTATTCTAATTGAAATACTTAATTAATAGTTAGGAACTTGTAACATTTCTGATCATGTATAGGTTAAACAGGACTCTGAAATAGTATGCTTAAATTTGGATGTTTATTAGCAAATCAGGTTTCACTAAAATGAACTATTAGTGAATCTTATCGATCTATATGTTAATCGTATAGAAAGCCATTACCACTAGCGTGTTAAATTTGAATAATGCATTGTGTGTTATTTCTATCTGCAGTGAGTAGAAGAACATCTTTGAAAAGTACTATCAGTACCTTAACAGAAGTTTATTCACTCACTGGAAGGTTGGACTCTCCAGTTCACACTTTAAATACCATTGGCACCTAACTAAAGTGTTCATAGTTCGCGATAATCTCTTGAAGACTGGTTGGTCGGACCAAGTCCGGTCGTGAGTTGGCAACTCAAACCCTTGTTTATTTAATACCCCTAAGTTTACTCAACCGCTAGTTTATTTAAAACTTGTGTTGTGTTATTTAAAGACTTGTGCGTAAGTCTTAGAACTCTGTACTATTCGAACTTTAATATAAGTACACCCATTTAAAACTTCCTTGTGTTTAATTTACTTCCTAAAAACTTTTACCGTTTAGTCATTTGTCAGTTTAATAGAATTCAATCAATTACCTCCAAGTCTCTTCAAGTTAAGATAATACAAATAATTGTAACGAACCCGGAGACTTAATTTGTTCTATGGGATAAGTTTATTAACAAGCCTCACCTACATAGAAAATAGGTGATAATTTACTATTTAAAAGGGCAATTTAATAAGGTGGAGAATGGTAGGAACACTATCGAGCCTAGAGTAGTGCCAAAAGAAGATTTTTGTGTGCTAGTAAAAATCATGTCACATTTGTTAATGTATGTTAAATGTATATTATTTTTCTTTGAAAATAAAAATTAATAACTTGAATGTAAAACAGGTAATGTATAGTTTATTAAATATGAAAATAGTTATTTTAATTTAATATATATTCATCATTATTGTATTCAGAAATGTATCATTATTATTATTTTAAATATATCTTGAGTATTAAATCCCATCTTTCTCTCATTCCTCATGGTTTTACAATTGTAGTTCATAAGATATTATTCCATTCTATAAAGAAACAATTTTTTATTCAGATATAAATATTAACCTAGTAGAAACTACCTCAAATGAAACCTATATGATAAAAAAAAGAGAACCTACTTAAAAAACAGCTTCGAGTTATTTCAATGAGCCCCTACTGGAAAAGGCACTTACCTGACCCAAATGATTATCTGTTACAATCAGCAACCTAGTTACACTGTTTGGGAAGAAGGGGGCTGTCTCCTTCTGCTAACATACTTTCAACTTATTTCAATAAAATAATATTTATTTCAAATATCCAACCTAATTTCTTATCTGATAAGAAAATTGTAACCTAATTAAATTACGCACCCGCCTGTGCCCCCCCTCGGCCGGGGGGCAGGGGCTAGATGTACCATACTACCACTACTTACGATAAATTGGAGCGATTTATCGTAATGAAGAGTTTGTTACAATTTATCAGTACGTGTAAACAGGTGATCGTAGCGATTTATTGGAGTTGAAATTAGATTGTGTGATTGGAGCCAGCAGGCTCAAATTTATACGAATCGTGACGACAAATTTGAACGTGTAAACAGGGTTCCAAGAAATCGTTACAATCTAGCTAAATACCCTATAAACAACGGTCTATCGATTCGATATCTTCTTATGTCGAATTCAAAGCTGGGACAGCGAATATCTAAATTTATTAATTAATTTTAATCGAATCGATACATGAAAAACCCCTGAAATCGACATCATAAATCTCCTTCTATTTTAGATATCGAATCAATATATATTTTAATACATCGAAGAAAATTAGTAAAAAAGTTTTTAAGGAAGAAAATTAGCGTGTAAAAGTTAGAGAAAAGCTGTTATGTGTCTCATATTTTCTGCCGTCTGTTTTAATTTTGTAAAAATACAGTGAAACTCCCGAGTTATTAAATTTCTGTTTCTTCATTACTCAGAGCCACTTCTTAGCTCAGAGACACTGATTCTTTTCTATGATTAAAATCTTGGGAGAAAATAACGGTCTTTGAGTGAGAACTAGGACGAAATTCACGACGTATATCATTTTATATATGTAGTTGAGACAAATTTGGAAATACTTCATAACTCAGGTCCTTCATTACTCGAGTGAACTACCCAGCAAGCATGAATGTATCTATTCGATGTCTAAACGACTCTGTATAACCTCTCTTCCGACATCGAATACCGGTAACAAATTAGACATGGTGACATCAAGTAGACATCAATCCGATATCCGTTTGCACCGCTAAACCGCATCATATCAAGTATATTTGGCATCGAAGCGATACCGTTTTAACAGCGTTGAATAGAAAGATAAATTACGACATCTACCATACATAGGGATTCTGCATCGAACAGACGCCTAATTATATATCTTATATGTTTCGAAACGATATCCACTTGCATCCAATAAATAAATAAATTAAAATTGAAAACTCTTACTTCATTGATATAACGTACTGTACGTTTAGATGCATATCAATTTGATTTTTGTTACATATTGTTATGTGTAAATTAAATGGGAAGAAATGAAGTGATGTGTCCTGGTATCGATCGTGGGACCCTCCGTCATCGTGCCTGAAACTCTGTCACATTGCCACCGTGGATGTATTAGACTAAAAAAAAATTTTGATATAAAAACGACCAGGAGATACTTAAATATATTTTAAAGTGAATAGAACAATACAGGCAAGCACCGCTTTTTTAATCAAAATCACAACTTAATCTTATAATTGTAACTCCTTAAAATTTTCGTTCCTTCTGAGTTCAAATTAAAGAAAATGTTTTGAGGCCACGACTTAGAAGAAATTAATATATAATTAGATTTTTATAATTATTGTGTTTCATTGAACAAACAGGAATTTTGTGCTCTGTGGAATATTTTTAGCAGTAAGATATATGTTCCAAGTTATTAATAGGGTCTATATTTTCGAACACGTGATAAAGGAAAAATAATTATTATTATTTAACTACTATTTAATTTGTAACATAATAACTGAAGGTATCCCAACAAACATATGAATGTCGATTCGATACCGTTTGCTGTCGAATTCGTAGCGCTAACGGTGGGTATCGACTTAGCAACCATTTCGATTCATAGTAGATATCGGAATGTCTGTTTCTAAATAATATCTGAATTTACATTTCGGATAGAAACACGAAAACCGATACATGGTTTTAACAGCATCATCTTGACGTCGGCATGTCTGTTTCCAAACGATATCTGAATTTATACTTCGACCAGAAGTACGAAAATAGATACATAGTTTTAAAAGAATCATTTCGAATGTGGAAATTCATTCTCTTATCTCCCTTTTTCATAATATGTATAGAAATGTAGGAATTATTTCGATTCAATTGGATTGCACATTTCTATATAACGTACGTAGTGCTCCCTTTAGACGACAGTTGTAAAGGTACGATGGGACATTGGCACACTAGTGCGTTTGTACACTAGATCAACGTAAAGTAAGCGATACTGGAATATTGGTTGTTGAACAGTGATCCTCAAGTACCGTGAAAATGATATGGGTAATCAATTAAGTGATTTTTCGATGGTCAGTACATTTATTGTTATTTATTTTAGTAGGGGTTTAACGTCGTGCTTCAGTCATATCGTAACTATTTCGCTGACGTCAAAAGTGAATTAAATACAAGGGACTAGAAGAAGCAGTCAGAAAGGAAAGCGGCTCCATGAACAAAGTCACATACCACCGTCGGTGACAATGCTCATGGATGCAGAAAAGCTACTCTGTGAATGCAGTCACTTACCAAGGAATGTGACGAAACGGGACACAAGCACCGGTGGTTGCACTCACGGATGGAAGAGGAAAATGAAGAGGTGATAGTAAATGAAGCCTTCGAGCCTACCTAACACAAAATCTAAGACCTCGTAGTTGAAGAGCATAACCCTAGCGCTATCCTCTAAAACTGCAAGTAGCGTTAAAAAAATGATAAACATGGTAAAAATGAAAAAAGACATTCCATAATCCAAATTACAACAGTTAGGGGCCCAAGGGACGCCATCCCCCTTCTCTTCCATTCACCATAGACAGCTTCAGGATAGGAGCCCTGGGGGCGTATTTATTGTTATGAATCTATTCTAAACTGTTTATTATAAAAAAGCACCGAGGGGTTCCTGAAGCTGTCTTTGGTGAATCGAAGAGAAGGGGTGGCGTGCCTTGGGTCCAAAACTGTTGTAATTTGGATTACGTGTCGTCTATTTTATGTTTATCATGTTTTTAACTCTCCATGCAGTTTTAGAGGATAGCGCTAGGGTTATGTTCTGCAATTACGAAGTCTTAGATTTTGTGTTAGGTAGGGTCCTAGGCTTCATTTACTATCACCTCTTCATTTCCCTCTTCCATCCTTGAGTGCAGCCACCGGTGCTTGTGACCATTTTTGTCACATTCCTCGGTAAATGACAGCATTCACGGAGCAGCTTTTGAGTATCCATGAGCATCGTGACTTTGTTCATGGAGCCACTTTCCTTTCTGACTGCTTCTTCCAGTCCCTTGTATTTCATTATACTTTGACGTCAGCGACATAGACTTTGGTTCCGAAACAGACTTTAAACCTCTACTTAACGTAAATAAATAAAAGTTGATGGGCTATTTACCATGTTCCATTTTAGAGTAGATTCAGTGTTATCGGACTTTTCCACATTTTCGGATACATAAGAAATAAATATAATAATTATCATTATTCAATTCTTACTTAAATTGGTATCCATGATACCAGTACATAAAATACAAGTTTAGAAATAAAAATCAAAACCTAAATGATTTTTCTACGTAAAATGCGGAACCCCATATCCGATAACTTGAGCTTTCACCTAGTGCCAAAAGCTGCAAATGAGACGATTAAAATTAAGTGATTCACATTATAGATAATTAAACTTAAAGAGGTAATCGGACTCAATAAATCTATACTTAATAATCATTATTTAACTTTTATTTCAATTGGTTTCATACCTTCAGTTATTATGTTACGAATTAAATAGTAGTTAAATAATAATTATTATATTTTCCTTTATCACGTGTTCGAAAATATAGACCCTATTAATAACTTGGAACATATACCCTATTGCTAAATTTATTTCACAGAGCACAAAATTCCTGTTTTATATAACACATTTATATAAGTCATAATGTCAAACTAATTACTCAACTATTATGACCTATATTTACTGAATGAGAATATATGGTCAAATTTTAATTAATGCATTCATTACTTTGAACAGAGCTTTCTTCTGCAGTCTAAGTCGTGGCCTCAAAACATTTTCTTTAATTTGAACTCAAAGAGAACGAAATTTTTAAGGAAATACAATTATATAAAAATTTGACCTACTCATTATTATTTGTAATAAGAATAAGTTGTGATTTTGGTTATAAAAGCGGTTCTTGCCTGTATTGTTCTATTCACTTTAAAATATCTTCAAGTATCTCCGGGTCGTTTAATATCAAATTTTTTTTTTACTTTTAGATAAATGTATCCACGGTGGCAAAGTTACAGAGGTACAGGCACGAGGACGGATGGACCAACAATCGATACCCGGATGTAAAAATATTGTATCTTTCCTTTAATTTTTACTTTGGAAATTAAATATTTTCTTAAGGGCAAGAACACTGGTTGTCAGTGTTAATCTTAGTCCGTCTTAAAACGGACTAGTTCAATCGTATAACTAATTTGATTGGCTTATTTCTTCCTTGCTCAATCAATATTTCTAATCAGATTCTTTATTTCTGGTTTAGTATATTTTTCATTCAATTTGAATTAAATTCTTTCATTCAATAACTCTAATGGACAAAAGGGTAATAAAACTCAATATTGTATGTAATACAATACTGTATGTAACACAAGCAGATAGATAGTTAGTCGCACGTACCGTATATTTGTTTTCTTTTCCTTATTTTTGAATAATTTAGACCAACACTATTACAAGAATCCAATCGTTTCACCATAACGTTTTGTTTAATCAAAAGTTATAATGCCAGTCATGTTTTCCTGCAAGTAAATAAATCCTACCTGAGATAACAGATTAAATTATTCAAAGAGGATAATGCACTAGGTACATGTCCACATACTAACAATTTTAATTCAACGTTAAAATTTTATTAGGATTCCCACATATCTCAAAGTCATTTTTAAATATTAACATAGGATAAACGCACTTTTCGTTTTATTTTAGTTATTTATTTTCGGTATTTATTGTAATTATAATAGCGCATTGTTCCCAGTTCATATTGAAAAATAACTGCTATATATTATCTAATATTAATATACTTCAAACGTATAAAATGGATATATAATTCTACCTATTGGTCAATTTCCTGTGTCACTATGCACTATTTATTATTGTTAATTCTGAGTAATTAATATCTACTTATTACTGTTCCAAATTTTCAAATTCATAAATAATGTTCCTCCTACATCACACATTATACACTGATCCTAAATCACTGATCCTACACTTCAAGAGGTTAAGGCACGCCGGTTAGTAAGGCCGTGGTTGACGTCACAAGTCACGCAGGTAAGTGACTCAGTGATGGTAGAAGGATCTACCTGGGATGATATCAAAAACCTCAAGTTTAGGAGAATGTCACATCAGTAGCAAGACCGTGGTTGGCGTCGTAAGTCACGAGGGTAAGGTGACTCAGCGGTGGTATATGGATCCACCATGGACGACATCAGAAGCCACGAGATGACTGGAACGCCACATCAGTGTATGGTCAACACCTTGGACAGTGTCATTAGCCACCCGATTTAGGAGGTCCAGTGGTACGGTGTTGATAGAACACAGGGAAGGTTATTGACCCTTGGCTCAGAACAGTGAAGTGCATAGTGACCCCAGGTTTGAATATGAAATAGAAAAAAGGTGCATTAAATATTGGCAAACACAAATATATGAATTAATAATTGTATCATACATTTTTAAAGGTTATATAAAAGTACAATGAATTATTACATAATATTTAGAGAATACAGATCAATAACACAAGTGATGCTTTTAATTATTTATTATATTAGATTACTTTGATTATTTTATATAACCTAACGTTTTGTTCATATTCAATGCCAATATTGGTTTCCCTGATTACCTATAAGCTTTCAACATAAATTTCGCCGGTTGCCTTTTAGTCTGAGGTGTGCTATTAATTGAGGATAAACTAGGATATAATTCCCTCGTATTAGTACCTACTTCAGCCGTGTTTTTTATGTTTACCGGGGACTTACTGCTTTTTCTACTTGTAGAAGCTTTCCTAATCTTCCTATCAATGGATCTAGATGTTTTCCGTATTTTTCCCCTAGCGGTTTTAATCGTTGATCTAATGGAACCTCTTCGGGAAGATTGTCTAGAAATTTGATCCTTTAAATTATGATTTTTAGTCCTCAAACTATTTCTTAAGTTATTCAGTGAGTCTCTTGGGAGCATTCCTCTCCTAAAACTTGATCTAAATCCTAATTCACTCTCGTCGTCTTCGTCTCTCCTATCCCTTAACTTTCGGAAGAAAATTATACCTATGAGAATTGAATTTATTATCACAACTATTAAAAGTAATACATATGCAAACGTGGAATACACTTGAACTTCTTCAGTGCTAAGATCCAAGTCTTCGAAAGTGAAAGTGAGTGACCTATTCTTCTAGGAAAACCTCTATCAGTTTTGAACTGGTCCAAAATGTTAGATCGTAATAAACTTTGGAATGATCTAGTAGTTACTTCCAAGTTACTTCTTATTTGTTGACATAAGGTCTCTAAAAAATTTAGATTTATTCGGGTCAGTAGGAAAGCACCACTTACTATTGATCTGCTCTCCCAGGCAGTAAGTGTGATAGGCACAGCTTCACCCAGGACATCCTCTAGGCCCTGACTTCTGACTCGACATGCAATACATAGTATGGACAGGAAGAGGGTCCAACCACCAGTTCCTGTAATACATTAGTGAATTTACATAGTGATCTATAGTACACTATTTTCTTCATCTTATTATCAACTTACTTACAACTACTCTTATATTAACCCATTTATAACTATGGCGTTATTTATTTCTTTTACATTTATTCTAACCAAAGTTTTATCCTAATTATTTCCTAGGCCTAAGATTATAAGAATAATTAGACCCTTTTTTCTGAGTTTGTGTATTGGATATATCCTCTGACAGACTTGTACCGTTATCGGTAGATGAAACATTTTTGGGATTGTTAGTCATAGAAGGATTATCAGTTTTGTTAGCATTGTTAGTAAAAGAAATATCATCAATATTATTAGTTGTAGAACTAATATCTTCCCTTTTTGCCTCTTCCGGATTCTCATTGGCCTCTGAATCTGAATCATCTGAGGAAGATTTATTTTTTACTATTAGAGTATCAGGGTGAACCTGATATTTCCTTTGAGTTTCTTCCTCCTTTATGGTGATGGTGTTGCCATCCTTAGCTATGACCTGGAATGGACCTGAAACAGGATAATCAAGTTTTTGTTTCGGAATCTGCTTGGGTAATTTTGCGTAGGCACGGTCTCCCACAGTTACTTCCTTCGTCTTTCTGTTAGAATTAACACGAATAGCATATCTTTTCTGTATCGATAATAGATTTTCTCTACAATGTTCTCTAACCCCAGCGATTCTTTTTAGCCGGAGGTCTCCATCTTCTTCGCCGTAATGTAACCTAGGAGGGGTTAGTGTGACCGTAGGACTATCGTAACCATAGAGCAAAAAGAAAGGTGAATCACCGATGCTGGAATTAAATGTATTATTTTTTGTCAACTGTAGAACATTTAGAAGTTGATCCCAATCGTCCACAGCTAAGCTATTTGCGAATATTCGCAGCATCGTATTGATCTCCCTATTAATCCGCTCAGCCAAACCTTGCGATTGTGGATGGTAAGGAGCTACTTGCACCTTGGAAATGTTATAGAAACGACAGAATTTGGTTAAAGCTTCGGAACGAAATTCCGCAGCGTTATCGCTAAGAATCGTTTCAGGTGATCCGTAATGACTAATAGTTTCTCTTAATGCTTGGGTAATTTGATCCGCTTGTTTGCTCTTCAGCGGTTGTAGTATTGAATATCTAGTAGTGAAATCTCGTGAAACCATTATATATCGGTTTCCATTCACTGTAGTGGGCAATGATCCTAGTAAGTCAATACTCCATGTCTGAAAAGGTTTAGCTGGAATTGGATACGTTCCTATGGGTTCATTTTTTGGATGTAATTTAGCTCGAATGCAAGGTTCACAGTTTTCTATCCTCCCTCGCATACTTTGTCTTTCATTTTTATTATAATAGTTCCTGACAAAGATCTTCATAGTTCGATTCAGATCATGATGTCCGGCTGTGGTTTCTTGATGTACCACTTTGAAAGCGCGATCTAGTAGAGTGTCAGGAACGTAGGGAACTAGGTGAGTCTCTGTATTATTCGACCTGGTTATATGCCGCGTGACATATAAAATTCTATTTAAAATCTTAAAACTAGCCAGTTTGTCCGTCTTCTCCGACTTGTTAGATTTTATATTGTCTATTATGTCCATACAGATTTTATCCTTTTCTTGGTGTGTTCGTAATTCCTCTGATCTAAATGGAGACTTCACTGGTATGAAATCCAGTAGTTGTTCCTTCTCTTCTGGGCTTTCCGTAACCTGTAATTTCCGAACCCTATTTATTAAAGTTTGGTCCAAGGTCTCTGTCAAATCTGCACAGCTCTCCTCTACCTGGGGTAATCTAGATAATGCATCTGCAAACAAATTATTTTTACCTGGAAAATAATGGAGATTAATATGGTATTCCTGTGCAAGCATGGCCCATCTATTAATACATGCATCTTTCTTCTTCAGGATACCCAGAAGAGGCTGGTGATCTGTAAATACAGTCACTGGATAGTGAAGAATAATATTCCTATAGGTTTCTAAAGTGAATATTAAGGCAAGAGCTTCCAGCTTCGTAGCTGGATAGTTACGCTGGGCTGGATTTAGATTTTTGGAGACATAGCTAAGAGGGTGGAGCACGTCATCATATTTCTGCATCAGAGTTCCTGATATTCCAGCTAGAGATGCATCACAAAAAATAAAAAATGGTTTATTATAATACGGCGTCTTCAGGATAGGGCTTTCAGTAAGCCTTTCCTTTAGCTCCTCCACCGCTCTAGTTTGCTCTTGTGTCCATTTGAATTTGACGCCTTTTCTCAGAAGCAAGTATAAGGGATCTGCTAGGGTAGCAAATCCTCGTATGAAGGATCTGTAGAAATTTAATACTCCTAACAGTGCCTGGACTTCTTTCTTATTAGTAGGGTAAGGCATATTTTTTATAGCAGCCAACTCAGCTTCATCCATCTACAAACCCTGTTTAGTTAATTTGTAACCTAAAAACTTGACAGTGTTTGCGAAAAAGCTGCATTTGGTCACCTTTATCTTAAGGTTGGCCTGTGTTAATTTCTCCAATACAGCTTCAATTTTCTGCAAATGTTGTTTCTTAGTCTTGCTAAAAATGATTATATCATCCATATAACTTAATATGTTATTTCCGAGTAATTCATACAATACAGAATTTATGACTCTGGAAAAGAAAGCTGGTGATACTTTAAGCCCAAAGGGAACCCTGTTAAAGTTAAATTTTGTATTGTTAAAGGTGAATGCTGTGAAATCCTGGGATTCCTTGGCCACTAAACATTGGTGAAATGCACTGGCAAGATCCACTTGACTAATATATTCCATATCATGTAACGAGTTAAGGATTTCGTTAATCTTAGGTATAGGTTAAGTTAGATCTTCACTGGCTTCGTTAATTAATCGGTAGTCCACACAGGGTCTTATTTCTCCATTGGGTTTCGCCACCACAATCAGTGGTGAGTTGTAACAGCTGTTGGACCTGGTTATTACGCCTGTTTGGAGCATATCATTAATAACAGATTTTAACTGTTCCTGCTTAGAATGAGGGATGGGATAAGGTGGTTTATTTATGACGATATTATTTTTTAACTTTATTGTCATTGCATCTCCCGTGTAGACTCCTAGCTGCTCACCGGGCTTCCAGCAGGTGGCTCGATATCTGTTGAGTAAATTTAAGATTACTGGTTTCATATCTGGTAAGTCACAGATTATCTCTTCAGCCTCCAAGGGTGGAAGTTGTTCTTCCTTCATCTCCGCCTGTTCCTCCCTTTTATTTTTACTTCTACCTGTGCTGATTGAGTTTATGACTTGTTCACTCCTTATTAAACTTCCCTTGCTCAATTTTGTTCCCTGAGATAAGATAACAGGATTTTCACTAGTGTTCACCATTTCTATAATGATGCAGTTACCATTTATTTTAGTAACCAAATCTGGAATTAAAACTAAACCCTTTCTGTAGCCGAGCTCTGTGGAGAACTATTTCTTCTCCATCTCGAAATCCTCCTATTTGTATTTCACGCCTCACACACGCACGTGCGGGAAGCCTTACTTCCTTCAACAAGTGCAGATTAGCTTCTTTATAGTCCCTTACTTCTACTGGCGCTTCTCTAGTTATATTCATTTTTTGCAAATTATCAACAGGTTTATCAGTACAATATATATTATCATCTAACATGCTTAATAGTGGACGACAATTATTTATCTCAGATTTATACCCTTTTACTGGGTCAAACTTGATTTTACCATTCGGTAAATCTATCTGAGCTCTAGAGAGAACGTTCATTCCTAACAACAATTCAGTCTTTACTGAACTGTTTTGAGGAATCAAAACAAATTCCTTAAACACGCCCTCTGGAACTCTTATGTTGATTAGTGCCTTTCCTCTTATCGGAATGATTTTGTTTGAGGCGTCCCTCACTGTTTTAGTATAAGGAAGGAGTTTAACTTCTTTACCTATACCTTCTAACAATCATTCCGAGAGAAGACTAATCGAAGCTCCGGTGTCCACCAGCGCTCGTACTCTATTTCCTCCAAAGTTTACTTTCAAATGCGGACTAGACATTTGTTTCTCTCCTGTTGAATTTGCCTTGACTGTACTTATATTGTCTAGTCAAGCTGAATCTTCTGAGGAATCTTGTTCCTTCACATCTGGATCTCCATATCCTGATTCTTCTTCTAGGTTGTTTACCCTATCCGAAGGCTTGTATCCATCTGTATTAGATCTGTATCTATTTCCGCCTCCTGGCCTATGTTCATTCTGACTCGATGGTCTGCCCTTCCGACAGTCCTTCTGTAAATGTCCTATCCTATTACAGCTAAAACAGAAAGGGATTCCCTTCTTAATTCTGACGGAACAGAACTTTGTAAGATGAGAAGTTTTTTTGCAATAATGGCAATATTTATACCCCCTGTTCTATTGTTTTTGCATTGCGATGCAACATGTCCACTTTGGTTGCAATTGAAACAGGTTTTTGGACGTCTTTTATTTTCTTCGAGGCTCTGATCTCCATTACTGGGACCTTGCTGGTTAGTGTTTAGCTGAAATAGAACTTCAGGATTATTGGTGTCGGACCGATCCTTCGTTTTCTTCTTCATTTTATCTCTCTTCATTATCTGTAGAGTCTTAGTGGTCAAAAAAGTGCTGGTTTCATTCAGTGGGATAGCTGCTATCTTCTTATATACCTTTTCTTCTACTTGCGTTTCTAACGCAAATCGCATGAGGATGTTTTGAAGCAATATCTTAACAGGTAAAAGAGTTTCTTCCTGTCTAACTGGAGGAGCAGGATCTGGTTCATCTTCATTTGGCTCTGCTCCGTCCCTGACGGGTGCTGCCGGAGGTGTTTGGTTTTGTCCTCCCTGATTCACCAAGTGTACCTGAGTATCTTGATTTAAATGGATCTTATTTGCTATTTCTGAAGTTAGCACCGTATCTACATAAATACGGGTTAAAGCTTGAAGATCTGTTAAAGCACAGAAGATGTCTTGCTCTTTTATGTTTAACTTTTTTATTTGCTTGGCCGTCACTTGCAACTCTGTTGTTTCGGGATTAGGATAGGCATTAACAAATTCAGTTTCGATCTGGGCATAACTAAACCCAGACTCTGTATACATATTCATAATTCGTAGAGCGTCTCCTGATTCTTTATGTATTCTGCTGTAGAATACTCGGAGTTTAGTAGCGTCATCTTGAATCTCATTCTGTTGGAAATAATTTTCCAATGCTCTGAGGAAAGTCCTCAAGTCCGGCCCATACTTAAAGTTTGCCTTCTCCTTTTCCAAGGGGTTACCCTTGAAGGTGGGTAAATCCCCTACAACAAGAAGTGTTTTTTCGTCCGCTGCCATTGTTCTTAAGATTTTATTCCTTCAGAAGACTATCATCAGATATTTAATGATTAATTGTTGAAGCTGGCAGTCCCAAATTCAAAAAAAAAATAGATTTAAGGGGAGAGAGAGAAAAAAAAAATATATAATTGGAAAAGGGATGTCCGCTGTACTTAAATAATTCTTTTGATAGAAAAGAAAAGGAAAATATTACAAAATTTTTTTAATAAACTGGAATCTTGAAGACAGATGTGCCTCTAATTTATTTCAAAGTATGTAGTGCTTAAGGAAGAATAATTAATGTAATTATTCAAGGGGAAAAATTTATCAATTAGTAAAATAATGGTTTAATGAGGAGAAATGATTATTGGAATAGAAAACAATATCTACTTTAGTTGATAGAATTAATTGTTAAATGAGGGGAAAAACAAAAAAAAATGTAATTTAATACAAAAGAGAATATTTAATTGAAAAAAAACATAATCAATTAATGAATATTGTAGTCGAAATATGGAGAAAAAAAAATTAGTAGGGAAAATAGTTATAAAAAAAAAATGATTAGAAAAATAAATTTTAATCAAGGGGATAAAAATGTGATAAAGGAATATTTAGTTGGTAAACATAAATTGGTACATAAAAATTCAATTATGGGAAAAAGAAAAATTAATTAATCGGATTAAATAGAAATTTACTTTCTTGAGTAAATGAAGGAGAAAATATAATTAATAGGGGAAAATATTTTAATTAGGTAATATTAAATGCTGTAAATAGCATTAATTATGGAAATAGAATGAACAAAAACAAAAATAATAATAATAGGGGGAAAAATAAATTTTGGATAATTACGAGAGAAAAAAAAAATTAGAATTATTTGGAAAGAAAATATGTCATTAGATATAATTAAATTTTTTGCAATTAAAATTGATTATGAAGAGAGAAGGAACAAAACAAAAATTAATAATCAATAAATGGAAAAAGAGTGGTAAAATTTTAAAGAAAAAATATCAAAAATTATAATTATTTGGTAAGAGAATATTTAATAGTTAGGAAAGAAATTTTGGGTAAAAAATAATGAGGAAAATGTTAATAGAAATAATATTGTTTAATTTGAAGATAAAAGAAATTAATGAAGAAGAACAAGAAGGAAAAAATATTACGTTAAAGAAAATTCAATAAAAAAAAATTGGATTTTAGAATTAATAGATAATTAAAGTAACCAAACAAAAAAATTAATTATATATCCATACACAACCCAGGAAAATTTTTAAGTAATTATTCTTATAATACGAGAAACAATATAATACATAAATGTAAATATCTACATATAAATTGTTATCCTGAATTATTTAGAATTATAACAATAACGTATCAGTTCAAAGAAAATATTTCTAAACAAAAATAATTATGAACTTGATAATTTTTTCTTTCTCTTTAAGTCAATAAATATCGTCTTACAATGTCTTCTTACATCAGGAAATAAAACTGATTTTATACAAATTATTCTTGACCTATTGGAATTTTGAATTATTTTTAATTATTTTGAGTATATTGAATCAATGGAAATGGTTTCCGTTACTCACTCATTCTTAATAAATATTTCAGTTCAGGTTGATCTCTCTATATGGTCACTTAACTCGAAGACAGTTGAGTTCCGACTGAGTTCCTGACTGAGTTCCTCCCGCGGCTTAGTTGATGTAGCCGTTGTCTCTGTTTGATGACTGTACAACCAGTCTTGATGACCTAACTACGCCGTTTTGCTACACAGAGAGTTTTTTACTGTTCGCTATATTCAGCGTATCACCGCGCCGTCTTTTAATTCTGCACTGTAGTTTTTTAAGGTACCGTAATATCTGATACCGTTTCCACTTTATACACTATTATAACCAACTGTCCGACTTAGAAGGCTAAGTGTAGATATACGTTTACCGCTTATACGCACTTGCGGGGTTAGTATAGTTTATCACCAGTCTAGACTGAATTGTTCCGCACTTCTATATTACCTTTTGTCCACTTATTGAATTAGTTGAATGAATTAAAGTTATAATGTTACAATTGTAACTCTGTAACTCGATTGATCCCCATACTGGCCACCAATGTAAAAATATTGTATCTTTCCTTTAATTTTTACTTTGGAAATTAAATATTTTCTTAAGGGCAAGAACACTGGTTGTCAGTGTTAATCTTAATCCGTCTTAAAACGGACTAGTTCAATCGTATAACTAATTTGATTGGCTTATTTCTTCCTTGCTCAATCAATATTTCTAATCAGATTCTTTATTTCTGGTTTAGTATATTTTTCATTCAATTTGAATTAAATTCTTTCATTCAATAACTCTAATGGACAAAAGGGTAATAAAACTCAATATTGTATGTAATACAATACTGTATGTAACACAAGCAGATAGATAGTTAGTCGCACGTAAGTTCACAGATTCACTATGTTTGTTCTAAATCAAAGAGGATTCACACGCAAAGTATCTCTTTACGTAGAACGTACGTAATTTACAGATTATCAGGCTGGTGACTCTATTACTGAACAGGGTATAAATGTTTCAACCCTTTTTATTAGAAAAGGGTGTGTATCGTCCTTGGGGAATTTCAAAGTGTCTAAGGAAAAAACTAGTCAAAATTGTAAAATAATCTTTGTACAACAAAGTCTTTGAAAATATCTTTTTAAATCTTAGAATGATTGTAAATAATCATTAGTGTCTGGCAAAATAATCCTTAAAAGATATTTTCGACCGAGTGTTCAATTAGTGACGATTGTGTACCTTTAGTCTAATCGCTTAGTTCCTTGAAGCACAATCATAAAGTACATTTTTAAGTACCTAAAGCTCTAATAAAAACTCCTTATACGGATTCAACTCCCTTTGCTCATTGAATGTATATTCATGTTTTAATGTTGAATGTTTTTAACTATGTAGAATGTTTAACTATGTTTCATACATAAATGTTATTATTCACGAGTATAAGAATTTAACAAATGAAATAATGATTAATAAAAATAATAATTAATATAATCATAATACTACTGATTGATGCTCGTGATAATTAACACCGGACACATCACTTAATTTCTTCTCATTTAATTTATATGTAACATTAATCGAATTGATGGGCATCTAAACGTACAGTACGTTATATCAATGAAATAAGAGTTTTCTATATTTATTTATTGGATGCAAGTGGATATCGTTTCGAAGCATATTAGATAAATAATGCAGAATCCCTATGTATGTTGGACGTCATAATTTATCTTTCTATTGAACACTGTTATAACGGTATCGCTTCGATGCCAAATATACTTGATATGATGCAGTTTAGCGGTGCAAACGGATATCGGATTGATGTCACCATGTCTAATTTGTTACTGGTATTCGATATCGGAAGAGAGGTTATTCTAATTTGTTACTGGTATTCGATATCGGAAGAGAGGTTATACAGAGTCGTTTAGACATCGAATAGATACATTCATGTTTGCTGGGACAATGTCTATGTGATTATGTGAACGGTCTGAAATCTCTCAGATGGCAGATTAAACGTAGTGAGCGAACTCTTTGTATGCCGAGATACTTTTGCTTGCTGACACCCTATGCACTTGGCTACATAGACGTATTTCACCAAACTATCCATGCCTGGCCAGTTGAATCATAGACACAGAAGTCTTCCTTCTAGGATGAGATGTATCGGGGATGGGTCTAGGACATTTTGTCCACGGACAATTCGTCCACGAATTTCTTTATTTTGTATTTTAATATGCATATGGGATATATTTCATTTTATTTTTTAATATTACATCAATAGCCATGTATAAATATATATTATTATAGTGATTTAAGCCTTGATTACTATTATCACAGTATAGTAGCTAACTATTATTGACAAGAAAAAGTAAATAAATCCTAATATTAGCAATTGTACCGAAAGGGTATCTGAACAGATAACTAGGTAAATGAATGTAGCCGTCTTGGTATATTTTATTCACTCACGCTCCGTGCTGGTAGCATATCCTTGATTAGCTGTATGTTTACTGTTTAGGTAGCATCTATCTTCTCATTTTGATAAATTTTTATTTAATACCATACTTAATTGATAATGTAATACTTTGCTTCCCAAATCTCTGACATTAGATCTGAGTTGCCTAACTGGTCTGCTTTAGGACAGTGGGGGTATATAGCGGACTGTCACGTTAGGGTGGCACCGGATACCTTTTTACTTGTGAGATTTAGTTGTAGGTATCCTGGTATATGCCAGTCTTCATATTTTTAATACTTTATTAGTTCCTTTTCATTCTTGCATTTAATAATTTCACTATTCGTCGCTTCATTCGCCAGTATTCGTTCCATTTACAAAAGCCATGAAACCTTTATTTTGTTCCAGGTATTTTATTTACAATGTACGTACTAACATAACTTATGTCTTCTATGAAAGATTCTACCTATCAAAAGCCTTACACGCTATTATTACTCGTGCACTAACTTGGTAAGTTTAGGTTTTCATATCTAAATTATTATAGGGTGAAGTCTGCGATATTGTCTTATTCGTAATTGGCGATCATATAAATAATTACTATACTCGTTCCTTTTAAAAGACATCCATTGTAATTATGGAGTTTGTTGATTAATAACTATTGCTGCTAAATAACTATTGTTGCTTAATATTTTAGATCTTTTTTCGTAATAAAAGTCCTGATGTCTGTAATCCAATTCTATTTCATTGATTGTTTAATATATTCGTAATCTGAAGAACTTATCGTTTTCAGGTTACGAGCGTGAGTGAATAAAGATACCAAGACGGCTACGTTCATTTACCTCGTTATCTGTTAAGATACCCTTTCGGTACAGTAAGCAAGTTAACGAATGAGGCTGTAATAAGAACTTCCTAGTTCAAGATCGAACAAACCCCAATCGAACAAATCATGTCTACCAGCGATCGCTTGGAGCATACCGGTGCGATCGGTAAGAGAACACGGCAGCTGCCGCCTTACGTTGTAGAAAATTGTTACAAAAACTCAATTCGTGAGCTCGAAGAAATCTGCGCTGAGATAAGCCAAATAGAGTTCACTCCACGAAGGAAAGAACTCGGCCACTGGAAGATTCTGAATCGCAATCTCAAGGAAAGGTGGACCCACTACAGAGAACAGTATGAACTGTTCACCCAAGCTCTAGAAAACTTAGGCTCCATCAACGAACTCAAAACAGCCCAATTACAACGAGAAAATTTGATGGAGTCTACCGATTATGGATTTCAGCTGTTTAAAAAGTGCAATGATACTCTGAGAGGCACATCCACGATATCCAAAACGAGTCTCCTTTCAAGTTACTCCAGCGTTCTGAAGGCCAAAGAAATAAGAAGCCAATTGAAAATCGCTGAAATTAAGCAAACTACCTTGCGAAAAGAGATAGAACTAGAAAGGAAGGAGCTAAAGGCCAAAGAAGAAATTGCTCTACTTAAAGTCGAACTAGAAAAAGAAGAATCTGGCAGCGTTTCTTCCAGCATAAGCGACTTAGAACTGGAAAATGAGAACTTGGTCGAGAGTTGGCTCCAGACAGGTGGATACGACAAATTGAAACTAACTCTTCACTACGATAGTGAAATATCCCGTTCATATGCAGATCTCCCTAAGTTCGCATTTAGCGAAGTAGTAGGCGAAGATATTCTCAACTCTGCCCCTCCTGCCCATCCCGCCGTCCCTGCCCCTCTTGCCCTCCCTGCTCCTCCTGCCCTCACTGCTCCACCTGCCGTCACTGCTCCACCTGCCGTCACTGCTCCACCTGCCTTCAACCCTGCTCCACCTGCCTTCAACCCTGCTCCACCTGCCTTCAACCCTGCTCCACCTGCCTTCAACCCGGCTCCACCTGCCTTCAACCCTTCTCCACCTGCCTTCAACCCCACTCCACCTGCCTTCAACCCTGCTCTACCTGCCTTCAACCCTGCTCTACCTGCCTTCAGCCCTGCTCTACCTGCCTTCAGCCCTGCTCTACCTGCCTTCAGCCCTGCTATACCAGCCTTCAACCCTGCTCTACCTGCCTTCAACCCTGCTCTACCTGCCTTCAATCCTGCTCCACCTGCCTTCAATCCTGCTCCACCTGCCTTCAACTCTGCTCCACCTGCCTTCAACCCTGCTCCACCTGCCTTTAACCCGTACGTTTGGGGATTCAACTCCGAAGAAGGAGAATCTCTAAACTGCAATACGAGGTACTTAGCCATGATGGAGTTGAAGAAGTGTCCACCAGCGCCATCCAACGGTGACTCGTATATCTACCATGCTTGGATATCATCACTGACAAATAGAATGGACCATCTGAAGCTAGAGCCAGTTGACAAAATTGATATTTTGGAAGCTCATACAATCGGTGCACCAAGAAAAGTCGTGCAAGTATTTAAAACCGCTTACATAAACAACTCGAACGTAGCGCAGCAAACTATCTTGGATAAACTTCAGAAAAGGTTCGGAACGGAAGAAGAGATATCTCATGAACTGCGCAAAAGACTACAGAAGTTCCCAGAGATCAAAGGCAATGAAGACGACACCTTAGTAGCAACTAAATTGAGGGAGCTGAGCGACTTATGCCAGGTCATACTCGCTCATATGGATAACGTTCAAGACCTACGAACGTTCGATCACCCATCTGGAATGGAATCTATTAGGAAAAAGTTACATACATTTGTTAACAACATGTGGCGAAATCGCAAATCTGACCACACCCGAAGAATCAACTGCAACCCGGACTTCAGTTATTTCTGCCACTTCCTGGAGCAGGTTTCAGACAACTTGTGCTCCGATCTCATCTCACAATCGTGTCCCTCAAACAGTCAACAGAGAAGCGAAGACCACACCGCTGTTTTTTCTTGCCCACTACATCGTTCCTCATCGCATAGTTTGGACCAATGTAAGATGTTCATGGACCTTCCACTTCAAGCGAGGAAACAGCTCCTAGCCAACTTTAATCTGTGTTTCAATTGCCTTGGCAAACACAGGGCGTACGAATGCAAGTGCGTCATTAAGTGCATCAAGTGTAGCTCCGATAAGCATATAACAGCCATGCATACAAAGTTCAAGACTAGTCCCAAGCAGAACCACTTTCAGAGAAACCGAACTGAAAATTGGAATCAAAATGAGCAATCCAACTCAGCTAGATATATGGGTTCTTACTCATCCGAAGGGAACAATTCGAATTCTTCGCTGTGCACCTCCGTGTGTGGAGTCGGCAGATTGAGTTGCAGTAAAACCCTCTTGGTTGAAATAACTGCACCCAACTTTACCAACAGAAAGATCCTGGGCTACGCCATAATCGACGAACAGAGCTCTCATTCCTTCGCTAGTTCTTGGATCTTGGATCAGCTCGACATATGATACCCCGTTATGCACTACAACGTAACAACCATGTCAGATGAAAAATACAGAGTATCTGGTAGAGTCGCAAGATGCGCTCTCTCAGTCAGTGGAGTGTTCGAAACTGATAGCTATGGCTTGAGCTTGGTCCACGAAACTGGTTTCATCCCTGATACCACGCACGAGGCTGCAACAAGGGAAACCGTTGAGAACATTCCCAGTTTGAAACATCTGGCTCAGAATTTCGCACCTTTGAGAGAAGATGCACAGGTCTGCCTCCTTATCGGCAAAGATACCAGAACATTGATGCGAACAGAGGTGCTTAACGACTTCGTTCCAGTGGTACACCGAACTCCAATAGGCCACGCGTTCGCCGGCATAGTCTGTCACGCCTAACATGGATCTCTAATAACCACAATGAAGACCTCTATATCCCACGACCATTTAACCGTCGAAAATGTTTTCGCCGAAGATAATATATTCAAGAAGCGATCCGACGACGAAGACCAGGGGTTATCCGCGGAAGATAAGCTGTTCCTAAGCAAGATAGATGGAAGCACGCTAGTGAACAGCGAAGGGTGCCTACCAACACCTCTTCCATTGAAGAACGAGAATTTTGCCATACCAGACAACAGAAAAGCAGTCTTCAATAGACAACTCGGTACGATAAACCAGCTTAGGCGCAACCCTTCTAAACTCGATCAGCGCCAGAAGTTCATGGAAATTCTCTTTGAGGCTAATCACGTGGAACGAGTACCAATTTCAGAAATGAGTGGCGTCCCGGGAAGAACCTGATACCTTCCTTTGTTCTCAGTTCTCGATCTTAAGAAACGAAAACTTAGATTGGTGTTCGATAGCGCAGCATCTTATTCCGGCATCAGTCTGAACTCATTGCTGCTGCAGGGCCCCGATAACAATAACAAGCTAAGAGGCGTTCTCGCACGCTTTCGAGAAGAGAAAGTGGCCTTTGTTGCAGACGTAGCAAATATGTTCCATTGCTTCCACGTATCACCTGAATACAGGGATCTTTTACGATTCTACTGGCCAAAAGAGAACGTCGTGGACAATGACTTGGTAGCTTATCGAGCACGGGTACATATATTCGGGAATTGCAGCAGTCCCTTTATTGCAACCATTGGTTTGCGATACGCCATAGATTCATTGAATGAGGAAGATCACGATGAATCAGATATCATGCAGAAAGCTACTAACTACGTTCATCAAAACTTCTATGTCGACGACGGTCTCAGTAGTGCCCCAACCTGTGAGGATAGTATAGCTATTCTCAAGAAAATTAAGACTGCACTAGATCGCTTCAATATAAAGCTACATAAAATTATGTGTAACGAGCCATCAGTATTGCAGGAATTCCCCAAAGAAGGCACAGTGCAAACAACCACTTTCGACATAGACAGTGAATCGATTCATAGAACACTCGGCGTTGCGTGGGATATCGTAACAGATGAGTTTACGGTGAAAGTAGACCTGCCAGACAGACCATTCACTAAACGTGGAATTCTAGCAGTAATTTCCTTCATCTACGATCCGATAGGTATAGCCTGTCCCGTCGTATTGGGCGGTAAGCTCATACAGAGGAAAATATTGCCTAGAAAAGACGACAAGAACAACGGACTCGAAAAATACGACTGGGATGATCCTTTGCCGGAAGATTTGCTCAGAGAGTGGCAGTCGTGGAGGAAGTCAATCGTAGGATTGGAAAAACTCAAAGTGGCAAGATGCCTGATTTCAAAAGATGTAAGAACATGCCATAGGTCCATGAACGTGTATGCCGACGCCTCCGAAGAGGCTATAGGTCACGTGAATTACATCAAAACTAAATCAGATTGTGGTAAAAACCACGTCTCCTTTCTCTACGCCGAGAGTAAGGTCGCACCAAAGAACGCGAACTCTATACCGAGGTTAGAACTCTGTGCAGCGGCTAACGCTGCAAAGTCGGCATACAAGATCTGCGAAGAGCTTTCCATCAAACCACAAAGTGTGAACTTCTTCTGCGACAGCAAAGTATGTCTCGGTTATATAAACAATACGCAAAGAAGATTAATGATGTACGTTTCTCGTAGAATCGATACAATTTTATCCGTATCAACACGAGAACAGTGGAAAACCCTGCTGATTACGCAACTAGGTCGACATCCATTATCAACCTCTCTAGTTCTTCGTGGCTTTCTGGCCCAAAATCTCTTGGTTCAGATGAACCAGTAGAGTTCAACGAAGATATCTACACACAAGATCTGGCAGAAGCTCTGCCCGTCATCACAAATCTCCTGGTTTCGTGTGCACAGTCGAGTCCTTTCATCAATCTGATCGAGAAGTGTTCTTCTTGGACTAAGCTGAACAACATCACGAAACTGGTATTGAATGTCTGTAATAAGTGGGTACTAAAGATCAGGGTAAGTTCTGATATCTCGAATTTAGATTCGGAGAAATTCTCTAGGCAGCCTACACGAGATGTTACACAAAAAAAGAACAATCCCAATTAGTGATCCACATACAAAGCTTGCTCCATTCATTGACGTTGACGGCATTATTAAAGTAGGTGGTCGCCTAAAAAATGCTGAAAATCCATGTATTATTAAACACCCTATCTTGCTCCCTCATAATCATCATATCAGTCAACTAATTCTAGATTCAGTTCACAGGAAGACTGGCCATCAGGGACGCCACATAACTATGGGAGCACTAGGGGACGCCGGGTACTACCTTATCAAGGGAAAGAAAATGGTGAAAAGTCACGTAAACAATTGCTTTACGTGCAGGCGTCTTAGAGCTACATGTATGGAACAATACATGGCAGATCTACCAGTCGACAGGTTAAACGCTACATCGCCTTTCTCCAACGTAGGTATAGACTTATTTGGCCACTGGATGATACACGACGGCAGCACTACCCGTAAATCAGTCTCCAACAAAAAAGTATGGGCAGTAATATTCACATGTTTGTATTCGAGGGCAGTTCATCTCGAACCGATTCCTTCTCTCAACACGACTGCCTTTCAAAACGCTATGAGACGTTTTTTCGCCATCAGAGGTCCCTGTAACCTAATCAGGTCTGATAGAGGAACCAACTTTATCAGCACATCCAAGGATTTAGATTTTCTAAAGATTTGTCAGTTTCTTGAGCGAGAGAACTGCAAATGGGAATTCAATCCACCACACGCTTCCCACTTCGCCGGCGCATGGGAGCGAAAGATCGGTCAAGTGAGGAGAGCAATGGATGCAGCCTTGTTAAAAACCTCCGAGAGAAGTCTATCTAGAGACGAGCTGTACACTTTCCTGCAGGAGGCAGCTAATATCGTAAACTCTACACCCTTATGGGAGGTGTCAGACGACCCAAATGACCCCCAACCGATGAGCCCAGCTATGCTCCTGACTCAAAAGAGTAATACAAGAGCCGAAAGCATCGAAACCTTTGGAGAGACGAACCTGCTAGAATATGGGAAGAGAAGGTGGCGACGAGTCCAGTACGTTGCCTACCACTTTTGGAAGGAATGGAGAAGGAACTACCTCGAAGACCTCCAAATCCGTCAAAAGTGGGTAACGAAGAAGGCTACCTTAATAGCAGGAGACATAGTTCTCCTGAAAGACTCCACCTTGAAAAGAAACGAGTGGCCAATTGCAGTCGTCGATCAAGTCTTCCAAAGTAGCGACAACTTGGTTCGCAAGGCTAAAATAAGGGTACCAAAGAGCAACGGCAAGATCGTACAGTCATCTAAGTTATTAAGACCAATAACTGATTTGATACTACTCATTAGAAAACCAAATTGAATGTCTATCGATATAGCTAGCTAATCTTTTTTATTTATTTATTTCGCTCTGTATCGGGGTGCTTACATCTTTTCTATACCTTCAAGTTTCGGGAGAAACGGGGGGAATGTCATGTTCACCATGATAATTTCTTTCTGATCTGAATACAACCAAATTTGGGGTAATATCCGAATTCAATTTTGGGTACTAGCCTCTGTAGGTTTGGAAGAAAGAGACTTCATCGACATTCTTCTGACATTCATTCACGTCTCCGTGCTGGTAGCATATCCGTGATTAGCTGTGTGTTTACTGTTTATGTAGCATCTATCTTCTCATTTTGATAAATTTTTATTTAATACCATACTTAATTGATAATGTAATACTTTGCTTCCCGAATCTCTGACATTAGATCTGAGTTGCCTAACTGGTCTGCTTTAGGACAGTGGGGGTATATAGCGGACTGTCACGTTAGGGTGGCACCGGATACCTTTTTACTTGTGAGATTTAGTTGTAGGTATCCTGGTATATGCCAGTCTTCATATTTTTAATACTTTATTAGTTCCTTTTCATTCTTGCATTTAATAATTTCACCATTCGTCGCTTCATTTGCCAGTATTTCGTTCCATTTACCAAAGCCATGAAACCTTTATTTTGTTCCAGGCATTTTATTTACAATGTACGTACTAACATAACTTATGTGTTCTATGAAAGATTCTACCTATCAAAAACCTTACACGCTTATTACTCGTGCACTAACTTGGTAAGTTTAGGTTTTCATATCTAAATTATTACTAAATCGCGAAATGAAGGTATTTCGCGAAATGAACATTAAATGAAGGTAAATCGCGAAATGAAGCTTACAGAATTAATTTGAATGTATTTGAAGAGTGTAAATGATAGAATGATAAATAAATAAAGTAACTTAATACCTAAATGAAGATTATAAACCCCGAAATGAGGACTAAATACCGAAATGAAGGTTATAATCCACGAAATGAACGAAATGAAGATTGTAAACCCCGAAATGAACAAAATGAAGTGACTAAATACCGAAATGAAGATTATAAACCCCGAAATGAACGAAATGAAGTGACTAAATACCGAAATGAAGATAATAAACCACGAAATGAACGAAATGATATGACTAAATACCGAAATGAAGGTTATAATCCACGAAATGAAGTGACTTAATACCGAAATGAACGAAATGAAGTGACTAACTACCGAAATGAAGATTATAAACCCCGAAATGAAGTGACTAAATACCGAAATGAAGATTATAAACCTCGAAATGAACTAAATGAAGTGACTACCGAAATGCGGTCACGTCACATAATTCGATAAGCTGATTGCTATACCCTTAGTCTCTGTACCCTGGCAAAGACTGTTTAATTGAGAATTAAATTTTAGAGGAGCTATGCGAATTGCTGAAGTACGCCCCTACGCAAATAGAACGCGAAAAACAAGCTTATCCCTCTTTGTGTCCAGTATAGTGCGGATATTCCGATGATGGTTGCAGTCATGACTCTGATACTCCCTAGTTTTTTGGTTTTAGTGATGCATGATAAATTGTACAGCTATCACAGAGGAATAATAAGATTTAAATGCTGTCTGACATAGCTAATCAATTCAGCAATCAATAGTGAGGACTTTCAGTAGGTTGTGATGGTGAAAGTTGTTCTTCCGTTCTCTGTCACAGTCAGAGCGAAGTTGCAGGTACAAATAAATTCTTCCAACACTGAATTGAGTTAGTGCCATCTGTGAATTAAATAGTTAGAACTATTTAATTCATGGTGCCACTTGGTCAGGACTTGCATATAAAATAACTGGCAGCGGTATTTGTTGGTTTGTGACAGAGAGCGCTTGCAGCGATCTATAAGTTTCAGGGCGTCTCATTTCAGTTTTTAAGTTTTAGGTTTAAGAATTAAAGTTTTGATAATTATTTTGTGTTCCATCCACCTCTAAGCCGACTGCAAGCGGTATATTATTATTTATGAGAGTGAAATCTCCAACAGGATATCCCCAAAAATAGGATATCCTCTGGGGACCTCAAGGGGATGTCGAATGGGAATATCGCGGGGATATGCCGCGAAGATCATTTTATTACCTAGATCCATACATTTTTATATTGACTAAATTATAAGATATTTTGTGGTAGTTAACGAATAAATAGTCTTCAGTATCAGAATGATATAAACAGATAAAAATACAGATGTAAATCCTGCTCATGATTTTTAATAATGTATTATAGTTACTAAAATTTATTTCTACAATTTCAGTGTCAAACTTAATTTTTTAATTAATAAACTTTATCTTGGAATTTATTAATTTCATTTTGGTATCTTTTGTCCGTATATTTTGAATGTCAGGATTATTAATAGTATTGATGACTCTGCTGGCTTCAATATCGTTATTTATATCAGGATATTTCGATCAGTTTTCCTAATTAGATCGTTTTCAAGTGAAATAAATTTTCTTTCATAACAAGTGAAATGAATTTTGGTATCTCTTTCATTTCTGTATTTATATAACCTTCATTTCGGTATTTAGTCACTTCATTTCGTTCATTTCGGGGTCTGTAATCTTCATTTCGGTATTTAGTCATTTTATTTCGTTCATTTCGGGGTTTATAATCTTCATTTCGGTATTTAGTCACTACATTTCGTTCATTTCGTGTTTTATAATCTTCATTTCGGTATTTAGTCACTTCATTTTGTTCATTTCGGGGTTTATAATCTTCATTTCGGTATTTAGTCACTTTATTTCGTTCATTTCGGGGTTTGCAATCTTCATTTCGGCATTCATAATATTCATTTAATTATTTAGTCTCTCCATTTACTAATCATTCTATCATATGCACTCGTTAAATACATTCAAATTAATTCTCTGAGATTCATTTCGCGATTTATCTTCATTTCATATTCATTTCGCGAAATACCTTCATTTCGCGATTTAGTCATACCGTGTAATAACATCATATCTAAACTTGCTGTAACAATATCACATTTTATTGTGAAGCAATACTATCATTTCTTAACATGATGTAAGAATCCAACATCTTAGAGTGTTGTAATAATATCACATCTTAACGTGATGTAATAATATCACATCTGAACGTGATTTAATAATATCTAATCTTAGAGTGTTGTAATTATATCACCTCTTATAGTGATATTATGATATCACATCTTAACGTGCTGTAATAATATCACATCTTTACGTGATGTAAAAATATCACATCTTAATGAAAAGTTATAATACCAAAACCTAACGTGATATAATAATATCAAATCTTAGAGTGTTTTAATAATATCATATTATGACGTGATGCAATACTATCACATCTTACCGTGATGATATAATATCTAAACTTAGCGTGTTGTGATAATATCAAATCTAAACGTGCTATTGAGATTTCAAATCTTAGCGTGATGCATTAATATCATTTCTTAACGTGATGTAATAATCCAACAACTTAGAGTGTTGTAATAATATCTAATCTTACCGTATTGTAATAACATCATATCTTAACATGATGGAATGTTACCACATGTTAGCGTGATGTAATGGTATAATTTCATCGTGATGTAATGATATAACAACTTAACGATCGAGATGTAATAATGTAACATCATAACGTGAAGTACTAATATCATATCTAAACATGATGTATTGACAACCAATCTTAACGAAATATTACAATATCACAACTTAACGTGATGTAATAATGTCACATCTTAGAGTGTTGGAATAATATCATAACTTAACTTGATGTATTAATATCACATCTTAACGTGATGTTATAATATTACATCTTAACGTAATGTCATAATATCATATCAATAGCTTATCTAAAAGTGATGTAATAATGTCAGATTTTATTGTGATGATATAATATCTAAACTTAACGTGTTGTGATAATATCAAACCTAAACGTGCAATATCAAATCTTAGCGTGATGCAATAATATCATTCCTTAACGTGATGAAAAATCCAACAACTTAGAGTGTTGTAATAATATCATATCTTTACGTGATGGAATGATACCACATGTTAGCGTGAAGTAATGATAAGAGTTTATCGTGATTAAATGATATAACAACTTAACGATCGAGATGTAATAATGTAACATCATAACGTGAAGTACTAATATCATATCTAAACATGATGTAATGACAACAAATCTTAACGAAATATTACAATATCACAACTTAACGTGATGCAATAATATCACATCTTAGAGTATTGTAATAACATCATAACTTAACGTGATGTAATAATATCACATCTTAGAGTATTGTAATAACATCATAACTTAACGTGATGTAATAATATCACATCTTAGAGTGTTGTAATAATATCATAACTTAACTTGATGTATTAATATCACATCTTAACGTGATGTTATATTATTACATCTTAACGTAATATCATAATGCCATATTGATAGCTAATCTAAGCGTACTGTAATAATGTCAGATATTATCGTGATGATATAATATCTAAACTTAGCGTGTTGTGATAATATCAAATCTAAACGTGCTATTATGATATCAAATCTTAGCGTGAAGCAATAATATCATTCCTTAACGTGATGTAATAATCCAACAAATTAGAGTATTGTAATAATATCACATATTAACGTGTTGTAATAATATCATATTTTTACGTGATGGAATGATACCACATGTTAGCGTGATGTAATGATCAGATTTTACCGTGATGAAATGATATAACATCTTAACGATCGGGAAGTAATAATGTAACATCGTAACGTGAAGAAATGATATAATATCTCAACATGATGTAATGACAACAAATCTTAACAAAATATTACAATATCATAACTTAACGTTATGTAATACTATAACTTCATAATTGGTGATGTAAGAATACCTAAACTTAGTATGTTTGAATAATATAATATATTAACATGATATAATACTATCACATCTTAGCGTGATGTTATAATATCACAATTTAGCGTGATATTACACTATCTAAATTCAAAGTGTTGTAATAATATCACATCTTAAGTTTCCGTGATGTAATAATATCATATCTTAACTTGCTGTAACAATATCACACTTTATTGTGATGCAATAATATCATTTCTCATCATGATGTAAGAATCCAACACCTTAGAGTGTTGTAATAATATCACATCTTAACGTGATGTAATAATATAACATCTGAACGTGATTTAATAATATCTAATCTTAGAGTGTTGTAATTATATCACCTCATATAGTGATATTATAATATCACATCTAAACGTGCTGTAATAATATCACATCTTCACGTGATTTAATAATATCTAATCTCAGAGTGTTGTAATTATATCACCTCTTATAGTGATATTATAATATCACATCTAAACGTGCTGTAATAATATCACATCTTCACGTGATGTAATAATATGACATCTTAACGTGATTTAATAATATCACATCTTAACGTGTTGTAATAATATCACATCTTAATGTGACGTAATAATATCCAATCTTAACATGATGTAATAAAATCTCATCTGATTGTGATGAAATAATATCCAATCTTAGTGTGCTGTAATAGTATCATATCTTAACGTGATGCAATACTATCACATCTTACAGTGATGATATAATTTCCAAACTCATCGTGTTGTGATAATATCTAATCTAAACGTGCTATTTAGATATCAAATTTTAGCGTGATGCACTAATATCATTTCTTAACGTGAGGTAATAATCTAACAACTTAGAGTGTTGTAATAATATCACATTTTAACGTGATATAATAATATCACATCTTAGCGTGATGTAATAATATCTTATGTTACCGTGTTGTAATAATATCACATCTTATTGTCATTTAATAATATCATATCTTAACGTGATGGAATGATACCACATGTTAGCGTGATGTAATGATAAGATTTTATCGTGATGTAATGATATAACAACTTAACGATCGAGATGTAATAATGTAACATCGTAACGTGAAGTACTAATATCATATCTAAACATGATGTAATGACAACCAATCTTAACGAAATATTACAATATCACAACTTAACGTGATGTAATAATATCACATTTTAGAGTATTATAATAACATCATAACTTAACGTGATGTAATAATATCACATCCTAGAGTGTTGGAATAATATCATAACTTAACTTGATGTATCAATATCACATCTTAACGTGATGTAATAATATTAAATCTTAACGTAATGTCATAATATCATATTGATAGCTTATCTAAGCGTGATGTAATAATGTCAGATCTTATCGTGATGATATAATATCTAAACTTAACGTGTTGTGATAATATCAAACCTAAACGTGCTATTATGATATCAAATCTTAGCGTGATGCAATAATATCATTCTTTAACATGATGTAATAATCCAACAACTTAGAGTGTTGTAATAATATCACATCTTAACGTGCTGTAATAATATCACATATTAACGTGAAGTAATGATATCACATCTTAACGTGATTTAATATTATAACATCTTAACGTATTGTAATAATATCACATCCTAACGAAATGTTATAATATCTAATCTTAGCGTGTTGTAATAATATCATATTTTACCGTGATGCAATACTATCACATCTTACAGTGATGATATAATTTCTAAACTTATCGTGTTGTGATGAATATCAAATCTAAATGTGCTATTGAGATATCAAATTTTAGCGTGATGCAATAATATCAATTCTTAACGTGATGTAATAATCCAACAACTTAGAGTGTTGTAATAATATCACATCTTAACGTGATGTAATAATAACACATCTTAGCGTGATGTAATAGTATCTAATCTTACATAGTTGTAATAATATCACAACTTATTGTCATGTAACAAATATCTTATCTTAACGTGATGGAATGATACCACATGTTAACGTGATGTAATGATATAACAACTTAACGATCGAAATTTTATAATGTAACATCATAACGTGAAGTACTAATATCATATCTAAACATGATGTAATGACAACAAATCTTAACGAAATATTACAATATCACTACTTAACGGGATGTAATAATATCACATCTTAGAGTATTGTAATAATACCATAACTTACCGTGATGTAATAATATCACATCTTAGAGTGTTGTTATAATATCATAACTTAACTTGATGTATTAATATCACATCTTAACGTGATGTAATAATATTACATCTTAACGTAATATCATAATGCCATATTGATAGCTAATCTAAGCGTGCTCTAATAATGTCAGATTTTATCGTGATGATATAATATCTAAACTTAGCGTGTTGTGATAATATCAAATCTAAACGTGCTATTATGATATCAAATCTTAGCGTGATGCAATAATATCATTCCTTAACGTGATGTAATAATCCAACAACTTAGAGTGTTGTAATAATATCACATATTAACGTCTTGTAATAATATCATATTTTTACGTGATTGAATGATACCACATGTTAGCGTGATGTAATGATCAGATTTTACCGTGATGAAATGATATAACATCTTAACGATCGGGATGTAATAATGTAACATCGTAACGTGAAGTAATGATATCATATTTCAACATGATGTAATGACAACAAATCTTAACAAAATATTACAATATCATAACTTAACGTTATGTAATACTATAACTTCATAATTGGTGATGTAAGAATACCTAAACTTAGTATGTTTGAATAATATAATATATTAACATGATATAATACTATCACATCTTAGCGTGTTGTTACAATATCTACACTGAACGTGCTGTTATAATATCACAATTTAGCGTGATATAACACTATCTAAATTCAAAGTGTTGTAATAATATCACATCTTAAGTTTCCGTGATGTAATAATATCATATCTTAACTTGCTGTAACAATATCACACTTTATTGTGATGCAATAATATCATTTCTCATCATGATGTAAGAATCCAACACCTTAGAGTGTTGTAATAATATCACATCTTAACGTGATGTAATAATATAACATCTGAACGTGATTTAATAATATCTAATCTTAGAGTTTTGTAATTATATCACCTCTTATAATGATATTATAATATCACATCTTAACGTAATGTAATAATATAATGTCTGAACGTGATTTAATAATATCTAATCTCAGAGTGTTGTAATTATATCACCTCTTATAGTGATATTATAATATAACATCTAAACGTGTTGTAATAATATCACATCTTCACGTGATGTAATAATATGACATCTTAACTTGATTTAATAATATCACATCTTAACGTGTTGTAATAATATCACATCTTAATGTGACGTAATAATATCAAATCTTAACATGATGTAATAATATCTCATCTGATTGTAATGAAATAATATCCAATCTTAGCGTGCTGTAATAGTATCATATTTTAACGTGATGCAATACTATCACATCTTACAGTGATGATATAATTTCCAAACTCATCGTGTTGTGATAATATCATATCTAAACGTGCTATTTAGATATCAAATTTTAGCATGATGCAATAATATCCTTTCTTAACGTGATGTAATAATCTAACAACTTAGAGTGTTGTAATAATTTCACATTTTAACGTGATATAATAATATCACATCTTAGCGTGATGTAATAATATCTAATCTTACCTTGTTGTATTAATATCACATCTTATTGTCATTTAATAATATCATATCTTAACGTGATGGAATGATACCACATGTTAGCGTGATGTAATGATAAGATTTTATCGTGATGTAATGATATAACAACTTAACGATCGAGATGTAATAATGTAACATCATAACGTGAAGTACTAATATCATATCTAAACATGATGTAATGACAACAAATCTTAACGAAATATTACAATATCACAACTTAATGGGATGTAATAATATCACATCTTAGAGTATTGTAATAACATCATAACTTAACGTGATGTAATAATATCACATCTTAACGTGATTTAATAATATAACATCTTAACGTGTTGTAATAATCTTATAACTTAACTTGATGAATTAATATCACATCTTAACGTGATGTTATAATATTACATCTTAACGTAATATCATAATGCCATATTGATAGCTAATCTAAGCGTGCTGTAATAATGTCAGATTTTATCGTGATGATATAATATCTAAACTTAGCGTGTTGTGATAATATCAAATCTAAACGTGCTATTATGATATCAAATCTTAGCGTGATGCAATAATATCATTCCTTAACGTGATGTAATAATCCAACAACTTAGAGTGTTGTAATAATATCACATATCAACGTGTTGTAATAATATCAGATTTTTACGTGATGAAATGATACCACATGTTAGCGTGATGTAATGATCAGATTTTAACGTGATGAAATGATATAACATCTTAACGATCGGGATGTAATAATGTAACATCGTAACGTGAAGAAATGATATCATATCTCAACATGATGTAATGACAACAAATCTTAACAAAATATTACAATATCATAACTTAACGTTTTGTAATACTATAACTTCATAATTGGTGATGTAAGAATACCTAAACTTAGTATGTTTGAATAATTTAATATAATAACATGATATAACACTATCACATCTTAGCGTGATGTTACAATATCTACACTGAACGTGCTGTTATAATATCACAATTTAGTTTGATATTACTCTATCTAAATTCAAAGTGTTGTAATAATATCACATCTTAAGTTTCCGTGATGTAATAAAATCATATCTTAACTTGCTGTAACAATATCACACTTTATTGTGATGCAATAATATCATTTTAAATCATGATGTAAGAATCCAACACCTTAGAGTGTTGTAATAATATCACATCTTAACGTGATGTAATAATATAACATCTGAATGTGATTTAATAATATCTAATCTTAGAGTGTTGTAATTATATCACCTCTTATAGTGATATTATAATATCACATCTTAACGTAATGTAATAATAAAACATCTGAACGTGATTTAATAATATCTAATCTTAGAGTGTTGTAATTATATCACATCTTATAGTGATATTATAATATCACATCTTAACGTAATGTAATAATATCACATCTTAACGTGATTTAATAATATCACATCTTAATGTGACGTAATAATATCAAATCTTAACATGATGTAATAATATCTCATCTGATTGTGATGAAATAATATCCAATCTTAGCGTGCTGTAATAGTATCATATTTTAACGTGATGCAATACTATCACATCTTACAGTGATGATATAATTTTTGAAACTCATCGTGTTGTGATAATATCTAATCTAAACGTGCTATTTAGATATCAAATTTTAGCGTGATGCACTAATATCATTTCTTAACGTGATGTAATAATATAACAACTTAGAGTGGTGTAATAATATCACATTTTAACGTGATATAATAATATCACATCTTAGCGTGATGTAATAATATCTAATCTTACCGTGTTGTAATTATATCACATCTTATTTTCATTTAATAATATCATATCTTAACGTGATTGAATGATACCACATGTTAGCGTGATGTAATGATAAGATTTTATCGTGATGTAATGATATAACAACTTAACGATCGAGATGTAATAACGTAATATCATAGCGTGAAGTACTAATATCATATCTAAACATGATGTAATGACAACAAATCTTAACGAAATATTACAATATCACAACTTAACGGGATGTAATAATATCACATCTTAGAGTATTTTATAACATCATAACTTAACGTGATGTAATAATATCACATCTTAACGTGATTTAATAATATAACATCTTAACGTGTTGTAATAATATCATATCCTAACGAAATGTTATAATATCACATCTTTACGTGTTGTAATAATATCACATCTTAATGTGACATAATAATATCAAATCTTAACATGATGTAGTAATATCTCATCTGAGTGTGATGAAATAATATCCAATCTTAGCGTGTTGTAATAATATCAAATCTTATTGTGATGTAATAATATCAAATCATATCGTGATGCAATAATATCATTTCTTAACGTGATGTAATAATCCAAAATCTTAGAGTGTTGTAATAATGTCAAATATTAACGTTTTGTTATAATATTACATCTTACCGTGTCGTAATAATATCACATCTTATTGTCATGTAATATCATATCTTAACGTGATGGAATGTTACCACATGTTAGCGTGATGTAATGATAAGATTATATCGTGATGTAATGATATAACAACTTAACGATCGATATGTAATAATGTAACATCATAACGTGAAGTACTAATATCATATCTAAACATGATGTAATGACAACAAATCTTAACAAAATATTACAATATCATAACTTAACGTTATGTAATACTATAACTTCATAATTGGTGATGTAAGATTACCTAAACTTAGTATGTTTGAATAATATAATATATTAACATGATATAATACTATCACATCTTAGCGTGATGTTATAATATCACAATTTAGCGTGATATTACACTATCTAAATTCAAAGTGTTGTAATAATATCACATCTTAAGTTTCCGTGATGTAATAATATCATATCTTAACTTGCTGTAACAATATCACACTTTATTGTGATGCAATAATATCATTTCTCATCATGATGTAAGAATCCAACACCTTAGAGTGATGTAATAATATCACATCTTAACGTGATGTAATAATATAACATCTGAACGTGATTTAATAATATCTAATCTTAAAGTGTTGTAATTATATCACCTCATATAGTGATATTATAATATCACATATTAACGTAATGTAATAATATAACATCTTAACGTGATTTAATAATATCTAATCTTAGAGTGTTGTAATTATATCACCTCTTATAGTGATATTATAATATCACATCTAAACGTGCTGTAATAATATCACATCTTCACGTGATGTAATAATATGACATCTTAACGTGATTTAATAATATCACATCTTAACGTGTTGTAATAATATCACATCTTACTGTGACGTAATGATATCAAATCTTAACATGATGTAATAATATATCATCTGATTGTGATGAAATAATATCCAATCTTAGCGTGCTGTAATAGTATCATATTTTGACGTGATGCAATACTATCACATCTTACAGTGATGATATAATTTTCAAACTCATCGTGTTGTGATAATATCTAATTTAAACGTGCTATTTAGATATCAAATTTTAGCGTGATGCACTAATATCATTTCTTAACGTGATGTAATAATCTAACAACTTAGAGTGTTGTAATAATATCACATTTTAATGTGATATAATAATATCACATCTTAGCGTGATGTAATAATATCTAATCTTACCTTGTTGTAATAATATCACATCTTATTGTCATTTAATAATATCATATCTTAACGTGATGGAATGATACCACATGTTAGCGTGATGTAATGATAAGATTTTATCGTGATGTAATGATATAACAACTTAACGATCGAGATGTAATAATGTAACATCATAACGTGAAGTACTAATATCATATCTAAACATGATGTAATGACAACAAATCTTAAAGAAATATTACAATATCACAACTAAAAGAATGTAATTCCTATCACATATTAATTGGTGATGTAGGAATACCTAAATTTAGCATGTTTGAATAATATCATATCTTAACATGATGTAATACTATCACATTTCAGCGTGATGTTACAATATCTAAACTTAACGTGCTGTTATAATATCACAATTTAGTATGATTTAATATTATAACATCTTAACGTGTTGTAATAATATCACATCCTAACGAAATGTTATAATATCACATCTGAACGTGTTGTAATAATATCACATCTTAACTTGCTGTAACAATATCACACTTTATTGTGATGCAATAATATCATTTCTCATCATGATGTACGAATCCAACACCTTAGAGTGTTGTATTAATATCACATCTTAACGTGATGTAATAATATAACATCTGAACGTTATTTAATAATATCAAATCTTAGAGTGTTGGAATTATATCACCTCTTATACTGATATTATAATATCACATCTTAACGTAATGTAATAATATAATATCTGAACGTGATTTAATGATATCTAATCTTAGAGTGTTGTAATTATATCACCTCTTATAGTGATATTATAATATCACATCATAACGTGCTGTAATAATATGACATCTTCACATGATGTAATAATAAGACATCTTAACGTGATTTAATAATATAACATCTTAACGTGTTGTAATAATATCACATCCTAACGAAATGTTATAATATCACATCTTAACGTGTTGTAATAATATCACATCTTAATGTGACGTAATAATATCCAATCTTAACATGATGTAATAAAATCTCATCTGATTGTGATGAAATAATATCCAATCTTAGTGTGCTGTAATAGTATCATATTTTAACGTGATGCAATACTATCACATCTTACAGTGATGATATAATTTCCAAACTCATCGTGTTGTGATAATATCTAATCTAAACGTGCTATTTAGATATCAAATTTTAGCGTGATGCACTAATATCATTTCTTAACGTGAGGTAATAATCTAACAACTTAGAGTGTTGTAATAATATCACATTTTAACGTGATATAATAATATCACATCTTAGCGTGATGTAATAATATCTTATGTTACCGTGTTGTAATAATATCACATCTTATTGTCATTTAATAATGTCATATCTTAACGTGATGGAATGATACCACATGTTAGCGTGATGTAATGATAAGATTTTATCGTGATGTAATGATATAACAACTTAACGATCGAGATGTAATAATGTAACATCGTAACGTGAAGTACTAATATCATATCTAAACATGATGTAATGACAACCAATCTTAACGAAATATTACAATATCACAACTTAACGTGATGTAATAATATCACATTTTAGAGTATTATAATAACATCATAACTTAACGTGATGTAATTATATCACATCCTAGATTGTTGGAATAATATCATAACTTAACTTGATGTATCAATATCACATCTTAACGTGATGTAATAATATTACATCTTAACGTAATGTCATAATATCATATTGATAGCTTATCTAAGCGTGATGTAATAATGTCAGATCTTATCGTGATGATATAATATCTAAACTTAACGTGTTGTGATAATATCAAACATAAACGTGCTATTATGATATCAAATGTTAGCGTGATGCAATAATATCATTCTTTAACATGATGTAATAATCCAACAACTTAGAGTGTTGTAATAATATCACATCTTAACGTGCTGTAATAATATCACATATTAACGTGAAGTAATGATATCACATCTTAACGTGATTTAATATTATAACATCTTAACGTATTGTAATAATATCACATCCTAACGAAATGTTATAATATCTAATCTTAGCGTGTTGTAATAATATCATATTTTACCGTGATACAATACTATCACATCTTACAGTGATGATATAATTTCTAAACTTATCGTGTTGTGATGAATATCAAATCTAAATGTGCTATTGAGATATCAAATTTTAGCGTGATGCAATAATATCAATTCTTAACGTGATGTAATAATCCAACAACTTAGAGTGTTGTAATAATATCACATCTTAACGTGATGTAATAATAACACATCTTAGCGTGATG